>JAEQBH010004193.1:0-333922 GCA_016808115.1 Tetrastigma voinierianum | reverse complement strand
CTCGTTGACCTTCATTTAATGCACAAATATGACTATTTATGACTGCGATCAATCGTTGCCCTAATTGGCCGATCGTTGCCCTTAGGGTTAAAAAAAGCATAGCTTATTTCTGAACTAAAGGGTCAAGATCAGACTCTTTCTCATTTAAAACAAGTTTAATTTCTCGACTGAACCGATCTACCGCTTGTAACCGGAATACCAATCCGGCTGACCTATCGTCAATCGTTGACTCATCGTCAAACCGCTGACCTAAAAACATCTCAACCTGCTGCTTGTTAGAATTTGTCGCTTGGGTCATTTTCAACCCTTTTTGCTCCAACTCCATTCCAAACTTTAGATAATGAAGATTGAAGAAGAATAATCTTCTTATTTTCATTACGCCAGCTGAAGAATAATATTACATCCTTTATTTACATGATCCCTTATGACTAAAAAGTAACTAATAAGGAAGGAAAAATTAGAGAATCATGACAAACATAGAAAATCTGATTCTCCAAATAGGAAAATTTGAATTCTCTAAACCCCTTGTTTCTTTACATAAATAAACATAGAATAAATTGTAAATAAGGTAACTTAGAGGGAAAATCAAAACTACCTCTCAACTTGGGTTGTACATATTGTAAATACCAAACTTGTTACACACCTCAAATTACGCCTGCAAAGCCTTTTCAAGACGTCCAGAAGTTGCCTTGAGCGGGAGTATAGACCAATCGCACCTCCAGCTCAATCTTCTCGCTATAAATGTCAATCAATCTTCACTTGTTTAGTTCTATCATGATAATGAATTTGGTAATGCTAATAGTGGCTTGACTATCGACTAAGCTAGACTGATTTTCAAACTTTCATTCGAACTCACAAACTGCCTGATCCATATCTCTCATAAAATTGCTATTGCTAAGGCTCTTAGTTCTTCCCTGGCACTGCGTTTGGAAACAATAGATTGTTTTTTACTTCTCCATGTTACAAGATTTCCCCAAACTAATGAGCAATACCCTGTGGTTAACCTTTTGTTTGTCTGGTTTCCTACCCAGTCTACACTAGAGTATAGAACTATATCTTTACACCCATTCTTCTTGAACAATAACCCTCTTCCTGGAGTCATCTTTAGATACTTGAGAATTTGGTGCACAGCTTCCATGTGCTCCTCCATTGGGTGGTTCATAAATTGACATACGACACTCACTGCAAAGCCAATGTCAAGCCTAGTATGGGTGAGCTAAATGAGTCTCTCAACTAAACGTCGATACCGTCCTTTGTCTACTGGAAATCCTTCCTCTTCACGCTCTTACTTCCTTTTAGAGACCATAGGGGTGCTTGTAGGTTTACACCCTAGCATACGAGTCTTTTGAGTAAATCTAAAGTATATTTGCATTGAGAGACAAATATTCCCCTTTTTTGTCGAGCCACTTCCATGTCGAGAAAATAGCATAGAGGACCAAGATCTCTTTCTTCAAATTATTTTGCCAAGGATCGTTTATTCTTCAATAGCTCTTCCTCATAATCTCTAGTTATAATGATATCATCAACATACACAATGAGGATGGCTAATTTTTTTCTTAGGAGATTGCTTCACAAAGAGTGTATGATCAACTTGACATTGAATAAATCCATGTTCCTTTACTGATCATGAGAACCTACCAAACCACACTCGAAGAGATTGTTTAAGTCTATACGGAGACTTCAATAATTTTCAGACCTTATCATTGTCATTGCTTATTTGTAGACTTGAAGGAATTTCCATATAGACTTCCTCTTCAATACCTCCATTAAGAAAGACATTCTTTATATCAAGTTGATGAAGTGAATAACCCAAGTTCACTAAGAATATAGAAGTATCTGAATTGTGTTAAGCCTGCAACTCGAGCAAAATTCTCTTTGGTAATCTTGATAATCATAGAGACTGAGTAAAGCCCCGTGCTACTAACTAAGCCTCTTGAGCCTTCGATTCCTCCCATCCGCCTTATGCTCTACAGTAAAGACCTATTTACAACTTATCGCTTCTTTCCGGATGGGATTCACACATCCAGCAGAGGGCTCTCCAAGGCCATGATTTCTTGAACAACTTATTTCAAACTAGATGAATCAAAGCCCTTGAATGTTTGTCGAATTTTAATACATCAAACTTTGAGATGAAAGCCTGATAAAATAGAAAGGCCCGTATATATATAAAATTTGATCGAATGTTGAGTAAAGTTCAAGTACATTTCAGGGCAATAGGCACCTAAATCATCCACATGGCATTCAAATCTCCTCTCGATCCCTTTTTGTTTCACCATTTTTCCCTCATGGGCTGTTCCTACGCCATCGGGTCCGATTCATATTCTCGATAGCAAGATGTGTCAAGGTCTCACCTTCTCGTGAGAGATTGCTCTTTTCTCCCAGTGTACCAAAGCCTCAGTTTCTACAATAGATTGAACATACTCAAGAAGGAATATTAGGCCTAATATAGATAATTAGAACTTCAGTGGGAAATATACACAAAGTGAATGGAAATTATGATTAACAAACTGGAGTTCGATATATGATAGACTCAAGATTCAGGGTTGTTCTAGCAAGGAACTCTTACTCCAAAATTGAAGTTCTTTTGTTCTCCCTTGAATTTCAAGTTCGAAAATATGATTTTGTTCAAAGAACGCTACATCTTATTATTATTTTAATAATTCCTCTGTGTTAGACAAAAACACTTGTACCCTTCATTGCAGAGGAATCTAATGAAGACACATTTTATGGATTGTGATAAAGTTTGCCCATGTTTTGAGGATACTTACAAACAAAAGTAGAAATAAACTAAAAATTTTGAAAGGAAGATCAGAGGAAAGGACAAGAGCATGAGGGAATATTTTAATGAGGGCTTGACGTGGTGTTTCAAATTTTAGAACACAAGATGGTAACCTATTGGTGAGATATGCAGAAGTAAGAATGGCTTCCCCCACAAATATTTAGGAACCCCAAGGAAAACACTTTAGATCTGCCATTTCCAAAGAAATTCACCTAATTGTCGGATTTTGTAATTTGATTTTGGTATTGAATCAAGTGTTTAGACCATGGAATTTGAATGCTCAAAATACTCTATCAACTTGATTTTTCTTCATATGAAAACCCAAGTGAGTCGGTATAATCATCCATAATGTTACAAACCACCATGCCCCATTAATATTTTTTACTTTAGAGGTCCCCAAATATCACTATTAAATAAGGTGGATGGTTTGTTCAAAAGAAGGGACACTCTGGATAGATAGAATGAGTGTGCTCTCATAGTTAACAAATCTCACGCTTAAAAAATTTTGAAATTTTATTGATGCAAATAAATCAGAACAACTTTCAAGGAACGTGGTATAGTTCGACTTACCTTAATCGGAGAGCAATGTCAGCATGACTTCACCATCTTTACCAACACTCTGGAATTAAAAAACAAACTTAGGATTGAAATTATGAAGTGACTAACTCTTAGAAGGACCATTGCTCGTAAGTGAGGCTTTTCTAGGTTAAGCTATCGTGAGGAGATAAAGTCCCGAGCACATCTCAACACTGCTAATCTTCTTCCTCGAACCTAATTCCTAAAAAACACACATATTTTAAAATTTTAGTAAAGTGAGGATTATCACTGAGTTAATCATAATGGATATTAAGTGGCAATCAAGCTTAAGGGCATGAAGCACATATTCAGGGGTGATTTCACGTGAGATGGAACCAATCCAATCCCACTTCAGACAGTAAAAGAAACCATCAGCACGCAGATCAGAAGGTATGACATGGTTGATAGTCATCAAAGATAGACTCATCTCCCGTCATATGGTCCGATGCCCCTGAGTCAACAATCCAATGTTTTGAGCATTTATTCCCCATTGAGAATGCGTAGTAATAAATTACCGCTGCATGTACGCTAGTGTATTTTGAAGAACAATGTGATGTTTAAAAGCTTTTGAAGCACTTCAAGTTGTCCCTTAGTGAAAGGACTTGACTTAGTAGTAGGTGACTATTTCTTTACTGCAGTGGCTAAGTTTGCATGGTTGTCTCTATCATAAAGTAACTTTGATGGTCTCCAATAAGCTGGTTTGTCGTGTATCTTCCAACATTCATCTCCACTATTGGAGATGAATGTTGACCACCCATCATGACCTTTTTCCTGCTTTCCTCACAGTGAACTTCAAAAAATCTTTCAAAGAATGAGCCTAGTTCCAAGTATTTCTAAGTTCTAACATCATCTACATCCTTATTTGGTCCTAATAGAAATTAAAATAACTTCAAAAAAGAAATTGTAGGTCCTTATCTTCTCAGAGATATCTTGAATGCTATATCAACATTCTCTACACTAAAATGTTGTATAACTATATCCATCTAAATATTCATTGATAGAGGCCTCATCAATAATCGGTTCCTCCTAGATTTATCAAACTAACATCATCCTGCACACCAATCTATTTGAAATATGAAAACTCTGCTTGAGGTCCTAATATTCCTCTACTAGCTAACTTTCTAAGGTCTATTGCTCCTACTAACTTCCATCATTCTCTTAAAAATCTTGCATTATGACCTTCTATGATCTCAATAGCATGAGAATGCCATAAAATTTGTATCCTATAGTATTTTTTGTATAGCTAATGAAAAAATTATTAATTGTATTTTTAGTATAGTTTCTTTTCTTGTGGATTATAAACTTGGATCTCATGTATCTCTTCTAGCCCTAATTAAAGATATTTGTAATCATAAGTGGTACGTGGGCTCATATTAAGGCAAATATCAAGTTGGGAGGTGTGACACCCAACTAGCACCTCTATGTTAGAAAGGTGTCACAAACATGACTTTAAACCTGATTAACTGAGTAGTTCAACACATTCCTTAAACATCATTTAATTTAACATATATTACAAAACCATACTATCCTACCCCACTATTTGAGGCGCTCAAAATATCACTTACATATTATTTACAAATCCTTTTCGTTGTACACAAAAGTTTATATACAACATATTGCTTAGAGTAACACGTTAAATAGAAACATTACAGGGGAGCACCTATCGCTAAGATGGCCCTTGATGTTGATGTGGAATGTCTTGTTCTCTAGCCGCCTCCTTGGTACCTACACGGATAAACACCCGTGCTAAGATGGTGCAAACTTAGTGGGAAGATTCACGATGGATGATCATCAACCACATCACTTACATTCTAACACTCATGTAATCTCTTGTCATGCACTATATATATATATATATATATATATATATATATATATATATATATATATATATATATATATATATATATATATATATATATATATATATGTAATTTATATAACTTGTAAGTTAATATAATTCAGTTTTTTGGGAACTTACCACAATTAAATAATTTAATTCATTATGTTAATCTATGGTCTTATGCTAACTTTCTCTCAGGCTTTATCTATCTAATTCCATATCATTTTTTAGTCATAGTATTAAATGACTATTCACATTTATATTTCCATTATATTTTACAAATTACTTAAGTGTTTACAGTGATTCATGTATTTCATTTATCAATATCTGTTTGACTCTTTTACATGTTTCATTTATCAATATCGCTTTTATCTCTTTCACATGTTTCATAGCCTATTCCAAAAGAAGGGATACGGGAAAAAACTGTATGTATCCGAGGGTACTATCACTGCATAAGATAGTTGATCTCTTTATCCGTGCTTTATCAGAGGACCTAAACGAGGTCCATGTCATCAACCAAACAGAGCTAACTATATCTCAGATAAGCCGTAAATAATCAGATCCCTAATGTGATATACCCATCTACCCATTCACCCTACTAAGGCAAAGAATCTGCTTATTACGTTTTTAGTACATATCTCATATACATGAATAACTATTGTTATCATGTATGCATATGAGATATTCACTATCCATTATTCTCATCTTCATAAAGAATACTTTCACATATCTCTTATCATCATATGAATGTATTCTATGCTTCTTTATATAGCAACTATAATATGCATATCTTTCTTCACATGGCTAGATCTGTTGTCCTATTATTATTCCATTCTTATTTATTCCATATTATTTAAAGATTAAATCATATAACTTTTAAATAATTTCTTTATCTCACTCAACTAAGTTATATTGACTTATTTTCATACAAAACCATTCCACTAATATTTGGGAGTATATATGATGTCTCAAATCCTATAGAAAAGACACAAAATCATTTCCCAAAACAGGTCCGACTTCAATTATTTTCTAGGTACAATGAGTTCGAAATCTGAATATGCCTCCTTCATGAAAATTGTTCCTCTATGAATCTATTTTAATCAAAAATTGGAATCACTCCAGTTGAATCATCCAAACTCAAGTTATGGCATTTTAATGCCAATCTGGTCTGTCTGCGCAGTTTACACTCGGTAATTCGACCGTGAGACCCAATCATAGGTCTTAACCCACAATCTGACAAAGTGGTTCCTTCTACTCATTTGAAAGCTATGGTACTGCTTTCTCAAATTGGAATCATCCACCTTTGAGCACCAAAACTCAATATATGTCCTAAACAATCTGGACAACTCGTTTTCAAACAAAATCGGCGACTGGGTCTTAGGACCCAAATTCGAGGGTCTTTAAGTCATATTAATACTTTAGGCTCTTCTTGGAAAATGTGGTCACAGGTCTTAGGTTTCCTCTTCAACTAGAATTTCCTAAATCGTCACTTAGGGTTTTGGGGAAATTTTGACAGCATCTCCCCTAAACCCCAAACATTTCCTTTGTACTAAAACTCCTCAATTGAGAACTACAAACCAAATAACAATTACCAACAACACAAACCACAATGAATTGATCTTCAAGGGAGTCTTGTACCTATTTCTTGGTCACCCCAAGCTCTAACTCTCATTTTCTTCTTCATTTCTCCTCTTGCTCCTTTGCTACAACCTAGTCAAGAAGCAAAATACGAGGAACCAACCCCAGCTTATGACCGGCTTCTTCTTTCCCATTTTCTTCCTTTCTCTTTCTTTTCTTTTTCCTCCATTTTTTCCCCTATTTGGCCATACCCATGGGAGTAAGGTTTCTCCAATTAACTTGATGTTTCTAAAGTGTTCTAGAATGGGGCAAGTGTCCCATTCCCATTGGTTCACTCCCATTTTCTTATTTGGTCCTCTCCCCCCCATAACATAGAATTCATTTGTCTATCCCAACATTCACCCACATTCTTCATAATTTATTCCCACTATGTCCTCACTTCACAAAATTACCATTCTACCCTTGGTCTTTGAAATTAATTCCATTTATGCCTCTCTTTTTTTTGCATTAATAATCCTTTAATCATGCATTAAACTACTAGGGTTAACTTCGGGTGTTACGTGGGCTTTGCGCCATGGTATACTCTATGTATTTAGGGTATAGGGGTATTTTTGTAATTTGGTCATATACAGGGTTATTATAAATACCCTTCTATGTAACCCTATTTGGTGATAGTGAAAATGTTCAAGCCGCTATTCCCGTGGATGTAGGCACACTATCAAACCACGTAAAATCTATGTGTATTCTTCTCGTTTTTCCTTCTTCAATCCTTACCACAATTCCTACACGATTTTCAACATGTACCATAATTAAAGAAATATCCAATGAAAAGCTCATATAGACAGATTGAAGGATTAATTGATATAGCATGTACTATAAGATAATAGACTCTACTTGAAAGTAATTATTCAAGATAGTTGACTATGGGCGCTTGTTTTTGTTTCTAATGAATATAACTTATTAGTTGAATGTCGAATCAGCTTTACTTAGTATTATGTATTAAATCTGTTGTTTTTTCAATATTGTACTCCTATAGATTATTAAGTTTTTTGTTTTTTATATGCTGAAATCACACTTAAAGAGTATTATTAAAAATAATTTGCTCAGACTTGTTTGTGTAATAATGATGTAATTCTTATTATTACAAATATTTGCATTTTCCAAAGAATAGAAAATATTTGGTTAAAAGACTCCAAAGAATGGTTTCATAATGGACAAAATGCCATTCTTTCCATTCTATATTACTTCAGCATCTTTGAAAAGAGTGTTATTTTTGGCTAAGAAACAATGAGGGCATTTCGTGAAATGAGGTACAAAATTAATGTAATATGAGATAGTATTTACTCAAGTGCCTATGATGGTTCATTATGAGAACAATGCCACCATAAACATAGCACATAATTCAATGCATCATGATAGAACTAAACATATAGAATTCAAGTACTTCTTAAAAAAAAATGGACAATGCATAAATTTGTACTCATTTTTCTCAACTTTTTCTCTGCTAGCGTCTTTTCTTTATACAAGGAGGGTGATTTTTTTGTTATTCTTGGCCTGAAATCACCCCTCTATACCTCTGTTCCATTTTTTTTCTCAATAAAGTGGTTCTTCCACACAGATCTAGGTTTTTATATGTTTTTTCGTGATTTAGTCATCGCTGGTGCACGTATGACTATCGCCGCTTTGTGCATGTGTGGCACAAGGTTTCTTGTGAAGAAGTCAGTTTTGTACGATGTTTTGGTTTTAGTCGTTGTGGTGCAGCATTTATTTGTGTTTGGGCAATTTGAACGAACAAATTATATTCGATTAGAGATAAGAAATCAAATCAAATTATCAGCTGGCTGCAGAGATACGAATCGAATAAATGTACTATGGTGTCATAAATAGTAATAATATCAAATGTGCGCACTAACCATCAAATGTATAGGCTTTGAGTCGTTTCATTATGCTATTAACCTGGATGTTGTTTCATCCTTTGTGGTTTTTAACAATTTTGATTCCATGTTTTTATTGATATATTACTAGTTGGAATCAATGAAATTATTTTTCTCTTCAAAAAAAAAAACTAAAAATCCAAGTTGTTGGCTCATTTTCTCAGTAATTATCAAATTCAATATTTCATCACCCAATATTTCATCAATTCTGATTACATGGCATGCAAAATATATTTGCATCCACTTGAGGGGATTGTTGAAACCCTAGAATTATGCCTCTAGACAAATTATATAATTTCACAACTTTGTAAATATCCTAATGTAATCTTAATAAGTGAAAATATAGAATAACATTCATTAATATATTTTGTTAACAAAATTTCAAATAGTAAAAAATAATGTAATCCTTTTGAAAAGAAAAAAAGGATGGTAATTCTTTTAAGTAATAAATGTAGGAGTTTGTCACATATTATCTAATCTTATAAGTCCAATCCAAACCCTCTCACAGTACTTCTATCATCATAAGTGAATGGGTTGAGCCACATCAGTTTATGGTGGAATGGCTAATGTTAAATTCAATAACAGAAATGAAGGAATTCATTTGTTTAGGACTTGTTTGAACAATGTTTTTTGAATACAGAAATGAAACATTATTCACTGAGCAACCAAAAGAATGAATCCTGCTTAACCCTCATAACAACAAACGAGATTCTCTCCTGCCAAAGAACAAAAGAATTTACCAAATTAAACAGAAAAAAAACTCTTAGAGTAAAAATTTAGTAGTTTCATGTTGTGGCATTGAACTTTGTGGTTGTACAAAAAATGGATCTCCAAATGGATTAGAAGAGGCTGTGTTCTGCATCTGCATCGGTTGTTGAGGATACTGAGGCAGATGCTGGTGAGGTATCATGGAGATTAAGGTTTGGTTATATGTTGAACAGTTGTTAGTTGGTAGTTTGGTTGCTGGTATTGTAATTGTTGCTGCTGTTGTTGCAAAATCATTTGTTGTTGTTGTTGTTGCTGCTGTTGTTGCAAAATCATTTGCTGCTGAGCCATCAAGGCCATCTGCACATTGGTGGATGGTGCTATGCTATTTGACATTGAGAACGGATCGTTCATTTCAAATGGATTTGAAGGATTTTGCACGCTCGTTCCAAATCCATATCCAGCATTCTGCTCCTGTATTTTCTCCTTGGTTGTTTCATATATATGCTTATATCTAGTAATAGCTGTTGAACCTCCATCACAAGCCTGATCCCAAAACCAGAACCTGGCCTCATATGATCAGTAATTGGTGAAAAGAATGATATATAGTAAGCAGGCATTCACGCTCAATCTTTTTAATCAATTTTTAACTTGGCTCCGATACATCTTAATCTATTGTATACAGAGCTTAGGGGACTGACATAGGAGGAGGGTCCAAGGTTCGAACCTAGTGGGGACAAACTTAGAGGAATTAGAATAGAATACTATGATGTAATGCAAAGAATATATGTCAAAAAAAAAAAAAAACTTGGTCAATAAACATCCAAGAAAACCTAGAGTTAGCTAAGTTGCAAACTATCTATACTTGTTGGGTTGAGAATGTGGTCCAGAACTTTCCTGGAAACCATAGGAACAAAGGTAGAATTTTGGATGGAGCAAAGAGAACAAACCCACTTGATGTCTGGTGCATGGCTGATATCGCGACTTGGTGTGGTAACCAGTGATAGCTCCCACCCTGAAGCACCCGCCTCGCCAAAGTCCCCCATCCACTGTTCACTGCAGAAGCTGGATCGCTGCCTGGAGAATTTTTCCAAGATATTAAAACGATAGTTAGCACCTCACATTTCAAAGAAAACCAATGATAAACTAAATATTAAATCTAGTAGAAGAAGGCTACAAGCAGAATATTCTCCTAAATAACAATCCTATTCCTTGTTACATGAATGAACTTTTGATAGGTCACATTGAATGGTACCAACAATATTTCCAACTCCACAATTGGCAACTTTACATGTCCATTAATTAGTCATCGAGTCTCAAAACATTCTTCATCACCATTTAACAAGTTTTTCTTCTGAAATGAAAGATATAAAATTATAGTAATAGAAATGCTAATCATGCAAGATCTATATGGTTACATCATTTGAGGACATTTCATTCATTAATATGAGCTGACCATGATTAGTGCTTGAGCTCCCTTGTACAATTGGGATGAGAAAATTGAGATTGGAAACTGACAACTCCATATCATATTGTTAGATCAGGAAAGATAAGAAACTTTTGAACCTTTGTGACCTCTTACTAAGATTTTCATATGAAAGATATCTTATGCTCTAGCATGATGGTGTCTTACATGCTACACTCTATGAAGCATATTTTTAGCCGTCCCTCTTTCCTAAACATAGTAAATATCAAGGAGTCTCCTATTCTTAGTTTCGTGGTTATCTATTTTCTTTATTTTTTTAGGAAGTATCTAATTGTAGCAATTTAAGAATTCCAGGATTTTGAAACAGTAAGTGGTAGACTCAAAACCATTCCTGGTGCAATGAATTCCATCCTCCCAAGGTTAACTGTCAACTTACCGGATGGAACTATTGCAAGAGCCAATGCATTGCTATTCTCTAGTTCTGCAGCTTTTGGATTGATCTCACTCAATCCCTACACAAGTTTCAAGACGAATACACATAAGATGGTTTTCCAAACAATTTCAAAGATGAATAAAGGTATAAATGCAAAATTTACCAAAATATCTCCTGTAGTGTCCATTGTGATCAGTGGAGGAGCTTCAACCTCATTTTTGGTTTCAGGTTCTTCTTGTGTCTCTACCACTGGTTTTTCATCAATCCTCACTTTGTTTCAGCTTTTGGAGGTGGAGGCTCATCAGGTTTCTGAGGCTTAGGTTCCTGATAATCCTATTATTTGAAATACAAAATCATTACCAAAACTTATATAGAAAGTGAAGACACAGGGCTGAAGCTATTGAATACGAAACAAAGTCATTAGTTGTGAACCAAATATGATGTTAGAGATATACATTCGACTGTAAATGTCCGATCTTTTTCCTGAGAATTCATTTAATAATATGAAAATAAGTTTGTTCAACTATTTAAATTAGTTTGTTAAACTGAATTGTGAAAATTTGAACCAAAAGATTAAAACCTTGAAAAAAATCAAGTTGTTAAAATCCAACTATCTATTTTTCAACTTGGATATGTTTAAGGTAGATAAGCAAAATATCCAGTTAGTTATTGAATTAACAATCATGTGTCAGACCTGCTGAGGATGCTAAAATATATTGTATCAGACTATCAGTCTAATATACCAAATAATTCCAACTTTCAATCTGTTTTGCTTTTGCTGCATTATCAAAGCATGACAAGGTCTTTCATTGTACTCAAGAGTCAAATATTTCTACTTTTAATCAATGCATTCTCAATCTTTATAATCAATATATTGGTTTTCCAAAATGTGTGTTCTAAACAAGGCTCCCAGACATCAACAAGGGAGACTTCTTTAGGAGCAGGGTGGGAAGAACAAATTACACATCAGCGGGAGTATTTACAAAATTACAAACTTGATCCCAAAAAGGGTGTTTTCTTGGCTAGTTAACCCAGTTAAGCAGGATCTGAAATGATGCACCTTAACAAGATGTTATTTTCTTCATAATGTACCTAGCAACTTCCAAAGGTACAGCAAGAGCAAAGCTCAAAATTCGACTATTGTGGCTTAAACATCATGGCAAAGGGCACCAAAAGTGTTAGAATGTGTCTCAAATTCCTAATTAGTATAGATTTCTTTTTGTGAAGAATATTGCATAGTATCTCTCTTAGATTTATGTATCATTGTAATATTAGATTTTCTTGTTGAATAAGGAAAGATTTCCTTATACAATAAAGAAAGGTACTAGGGATATCACTATAAATATTTTGGGTCATGAGGTGAAAAAGTTATGAGAGAGAGACGAATTTGTAAAGGCTATACGGGCTTGTGTAGAGGTGTGAGGGAAAATGGGGATACCCGATGGAGCGAAGGGATTTCATGATTCAAGCTATGGATACAAAGACTGGGGAAACATGGGATGTTCTGGGAACCTTGCATGTCGTTTTATCCTCTATAATATGTTCTATAGTGTAGTGGAAATATTCTCTCATCCATGGATGTAGACAAGGTTGGCTAAAGCACATTAAAACCTCGTGCATTTTTTTTTTTTTTTTTTGATAGGCAAAAAGCAAGCTTCATTAAAAAGCTGAAAAGGCAAACCCGAAGTCTATTGGGAGTAAACAAGGGAAGGCCCCATACTAAACAAATAAGAGGGTAGAGCGAAAAACAAACCAATCTACAAATCCAAGTTAGCCTTAGAAATGACCAGATACACACTCATAAGGGAGTGTAAATAATGGAAATATCCACATTTGGAATAATCGCTCACGAAGAGAGCTAGAGATAATGTAAAATAGAAATATCCATATTCGAATAATCGTTGCCCAATACGAAAGAGAGCTAGAGATACAAAGATTTCAATTTGTTGTTGCGCGCTTCAACAATTCTATTCCTTTCTTTCCAAATCTCCCAAAAGATGCTGAGAGGGGCTGGCCCACCACAAATTTTGATGTTCTTTCTGCCGTGGAATTCAGACCTCAACCATAAATTAGATCTTTGATCGCTGCAGTGACGTAACCAACTCCACTCCTAACACTAAGATAAGGTTAACCCATAAGTCCCAAATTGATGGGCAGTGGATTAAAATATGATCTAACCCTTCCTCTTCTTTTCTACAAAAGGGACATATGCTTGCTAACTGGTAACCCCTCTTCTTTAACTGTTGCATTGTTAACACTTTTCCCCACCAGGCTTCCCAGGCAAAAAAACCCACTTTAGTGGGTACATAGGGCCTCCAAATAATATTGGTGGGGGCTTTTAGGGGGAGTCTAACCTCCAACTGGCTACAATACACTTTCACTGAGAACTGACCATTCTTATTCCCTTTCCACACTATTCTGTCCTTTTTCCGCGGGATAATAAGTTTATTATCAAGTTACCGACAAATCTCCTGAACTTCGATCCAACTCCCATTCATTAAAGGCTCTTGAAAATCTCTCTGACCCAAGCTCCATCCTCTCTTGAAGACTCCCACACCTCAGCCACCTTAGCCCCTTTTGTCCTTGCAATGTTGTAAAGAGTAAGGAAGGAGGCACAAAGGGACACCTCCCCACACCAAACATCTTCCCAGCATCTGATTCTCTTTCCTTCCAAGTTCGAAACCAAGTCTGTTTTAACTTTGCAGCCTTCGAGATTTATACCTTTCCACAAACTCTATACTAGCATTGCCCTTAGGGTTTCAAATAACTCTCCTTCCTCGCCTCCCGCATCAAACTGATAACATTTTTCCCAGCCGAGTTATCCTCTTCACCAAACCTCCAGGCCCATTTCCTTAACAAAGCTTTGTTCATGAGAACTAGGCTTCTAATGCCTAAACCCCCCTCCTTTGCTTTGCTTGGCCGCACTGCCTAATTTATCGATGGATCTTCCTCCTAAGCATTGCCCAAAAGAATATCCCTGCGAATTTTCTCGTTCAGTACTCACACCCTCAGCATCCGAAAGAAGGACATTAGGTAAATTGGCAGGTTTGACAATGTGCTCCTAATGAGAGTGAGCCTTCCCCCTTTTGAGATGTGCTACCTTTTCCACATTGCTAGCTTTCTCCAGAACTTCTCTTCAACACCATCCCACACTAAAACAGAGGCTTGCCTACTTCCTAAGGGAAGACTAAGTAGTCAGAGGAAGTGTCTACTTTGTAACCAGTTTAAGGGCTAGGTCAGGGTTCACGCTTCCATCGCCCCACCGGCATAATGACACTCTTCCTCCAAGTTTACCTCAACCCAGAAGCTTAGGAACCACAAACAAAATCCAGCAGAGGGAAGATATCGATCTTCGTAGTTCAAGTAATACAAGAGTGTCATCGCAAACAACATATGATAAATTTCAGAAGGTTTCCTCACTTCTTCCCACAAACTTATGGTCCCGACAGAAACTCCTAGGTAGAGGCCGCACAAGTCAGAAATCAACTAAAGAGATAACAAAATACTGATAACTGCCTTATATCTTTCAACTCTAGAACAACAGATACATTTATTAGGATTTAGAGGTGAGGTAATATCTTATTTATCCGGCAATCACTTTGCGCAACCCATTTGTTCACACCTCGAAGAGAAACTGATCTGATCGCAGTTATATCACTACAACGATGTCATTTCTTACTGCGAACGCATATGGATCATTGCTTATTGTATGCCGAATCTCGGGCACTGAGCTTTATTTGACTGCACAGTCCACCTTGCAGTCATTATTAATCTTGTAATGACTTATATTATCATCCATTTATTTAAACACATCAATTGCAGATTCAGATGGATTATTTTGTCTTTATGTTCCTGAATTAATATTATTTGCATTAAAGCTTTCGCTAGCACAACAATTGGGATCAAAGCAGGGTCCATATTTAGTTGCATGGGTGAAATCCTTGGATGCCGAACAAAGGTGGTGAGCGTTAATTAGTTGACAACAAATCCATGGTCATGCTCTACTTGCAAAGTATAACAACCTGCCCCAACCATGCAGATATTATCCACTTCACGAAGGGGCCTCAAGGCTTTAAAACATGCTTCATGTAAGTAAGAGAGTTCATACTTATATAGTCCTCGTGAACTTTCTCCCCAGATCCATTGGTAGATGACAAGGTGCAGGCTCGATCTTCGCGTACGTGTCGCTCCACAATGAAACTGAGTTGTCCTAGATAAGAGCAAACTCTCAAGGCAAGTCCTGCGTCATGTAAGGAGTGTGCTAGAATGCAATAGAAGCCAAGAAAATTCTTGGGGTATAGAGAGTGGATGGATGGATGATTGCTTGAGAGGAGGCTCAATGGTACTTTGTTTGAAGGGAGGATTATTAGAGCTTCAATTTCAAGATCTCAAAACACACAAGATGAAGATAAAAGGAATTTTAGTTCAAAATGGAGTCAATTGCTCTTTCATGAGGATGTGATGGATGATTGACTTGATGAAATTTGATTCAAGGTGGAGATAGCTAGAATGTATCTCAAATTCCTAATTAGTATAGATTTCTTTTTGTGAAGAAAATTTTGTAAAGTATATCTCTTAGGTTTATGTATGATTGTAATATTATATTTCCTTGTTGACAAAGGAAAGATTTCCTTATATGATAAGGAAAAGTATTAGGGATATCACTATAAATATTATGGGTTATGAGGGGAAAAAGTTATGAGAGAGAGATGAGATTGTAAAGGCTATATGAGGTGTGTAGAGGTGTGAGGAAAAACCGGGATAACCAGTAGAGCGAGGAATTTTACGGTTTGGGGTATGGATACAAGGAATGGGGAAACATGGAATGTTGCGAGAACCCAATTGTATGCGTTTTATCCTCTGTAGTATTTTCTATAGGAAATACTCTCTTATTTGTGGATGTAAGCAAGGTTGGCCAAACCACGTTAAAACCTCGTGCATCTTTGTATGGGTTATTTTATCTTTATGTTCTTGAATTAATATTATCTCCATTAAAGCTCTGCTGGCACTACAAAAGGCTGTTAACATGAAATGTATGGTGAGATAAAAGTTCCAATCTCTAAAGATGATGAGGATGTGATTAAAGTGTTTGAGATATGTAAACATTCTAATTTGGCTTGATAGGAAAAAAATTACTTATTTTCTTCCAAATATTGATCAAGAATTGGATCCTGTCAATTAACTTATACATACTCACGGTCAAGACTGAAGTCATAAGAACTTTGCAAAGCCACTGAAGAAAATAATAACTGCCCATACAAAGGAAAAAGAAGGAAGAAAAAGTTATCGCAAGGTTCACATGAGGAAAGGTAGAGAGATGTTTCCTCCTCATTCTTCAGTCCAAATAATATGTACTCATTAATGATCTTCAGATAAAATCGACATAAATATTAAGGAACACTTGCTGCATTTGTTAAGAGGACAGAAACCCGTGAGCTGTCTTGGGTTATAGAATCAGATTTGTTTCTTCATCTAAAGCCCTGACATTTGTCCTTGTGCACTTGCAACAATGACATGATGGATGTGGGGAGATGACTTGAATGTGTTTATAGAAAGGAGATGCGCCTGAATGCATGGATGGGATCCATAACTTGACTGTCATAAGCGGTAGCAAGTCTGGTGGCATATTCAAAGGAATTGAGTCCATAGAGAGATATTGGTGATTACTATGGAAAAAAAATGTGGTTTCATAGTTGTTGAGTAACATAGAAGGAATGTCCAATGGACCTTCCTTTCATTGTTTCTTCCATGTTTGTATTTTATTCCTTGTACATTTTTCCTTCCTTGCATATCCTATCTTGCTTCCTTTTTTATTGTATTCTCTCCTGTATATATACGTAGAGATTGTATCACTATATACTCACCCATTCAATAAAGAAAAGCATTCTTTTCTTCTCTCATTTCACAATAGTTAACCCTCTCACTCGCTCTACAATCACTAAATATTAGGAGAAATTGATGGATTAGACGATAAAGGCTTTCAATAGAGAATGTATACATATACAGTGAAACTCTAAAAAAATCAGTCATGATGGTTTCATTAGATCACAATGAGGTTGAAAAGTCATCATGGCTAAGTTCATGAAGGAATTGTTTTGGGTGTCCCTAGTACAAGAGGTCTATAGTAGCAGACATTAAAACATAAATAATACAATCAATACAGAAAATATGTATGTCGGAATATTGATAACAAAACAGATGGTTGATATTAGAAAGATTATAGTAGAATGGCGAATTTTCACCAGATACTTTTTTGACCTAGAGCCTGTCTGAGGTGCTTCTTTAACATATTCTTCCATTGTTGCAAGAAATGAAGGTGGTGGCTGTTCATTGGAGAAAATCAAGTATATAAAAACTATTTGTTGGCATGACTAAAGCCTTTTAAGTAAGTACAAAACCGGCACCTGTCTCAATGTTGGAAATTGGAAGTGCTTTGCAAGGTCCAAGCCTTTGCAGAATTCATAAAAATCTGCAAGATTTTCAGCCTGTATAAAGGGGAAAGAAAATGGAAAAGTTTAACTTAATTGGGATATCCATATAAAACAACAAAGAACAACTATCCCTATGCAGCATAATTTCTGATTGAAGTGGCTGTAAGGTCTTGTTTTGCCAGCTCTTTTATAGGAAGCTAGAGCCTGACTGCATCATGTCTTGGCATGTCAAAGAACTGCAGGAATATGTAGAAATAATAAGTGAACGAAAAGCTACTTGCAGGAAGATGTGTAGAAAAATAAATGAATGGAAAAGCAAACTGTTCATGCTTTGGTGCTTCATTTCAGAAGGCAGGCAATATATTTTAACATGGTGGAATAGAAGCTTACCATGTCCACAAGAGATTGATAATCCCCGCCATTGATGGCACAATATATTTTAAAGCCTCTTTCAAACCATGCCCAACAGAAAACCTCAAATTCAAACACAAGAAGATAGTTTTCTTGGTTGTTTTGGATATGTCAAAATGTCACATGACAGAATTTGAGTTGTCTTTAGAACAATGGCATTTTCTCAAAGCTGAAAGCTAGAAACACGAGGCAAAAATTTCAGAAAATTACTGGAGAATAAATACATCCATACATGTGAAAGTATAATTTTCTGGTATTCAAATTGTGGCCTGGGGTATGTATGGGCACTGGTAGGCACCAGACACAAGAAGAATAAGTCTGTGTCAGCTAGTGTGGACTTTGATGTCTTTATTTTCAAGAATTTATAGATAGGCTTATCTTCTTAATCAAGAAACGAGAAAATGTTTAGATTGTTCTATGAAAAGCTTCACACAACCATTGAGAAGATCACATTTTTCCATTTCCCATCAAATGTGACAGTGGACACATAAAGGTGTAGTTTCTTCTTGTGAGCCGAGTTCTCAAAGCTCTTTCCTAGGGAATTGTCCTGGGTCATGCAATTTTTCACTTTCAAACGCTAAACAAAATCCAAATTGCAGATAATGTCAAAAGCACTGTATCAGTAATGATAGATGTATCATGCGCACCAGAGCCAGAGCATACTGAATGAGATAGTTGCCAAAAGCTGCTCCTTCGGGCTGCAAATTTTGAAGCTAATTAGGAAATCCTATTCTGAGGACAAGAAAAAAAAAAGGCAACTAATTTGGAAAAGCATAAGATTCAAACTTATGAAATTGCAATAGCATCTAGCAGCCAAATTAAATTGAGTATCCATATCAAAGAACCACTAGACAACCAATAAGTCGGTAAAGAAGTTATGGTAATGTGAGGTAGCTGCTCCAAAGATCTTGACTAATAAATGTCGTGTTCGACTATATGCCTGTATGATGCCAGAGCAGGAACCTGATAACACTTTCTAGCAATGATAATAAAATGGTTGCAGGAGTTAGGGTTATATCCTAATGATGCGGAGCACGAACCTTAGATGCCCCCTGTGAAGATTTAGTCAAGCGCTCCGACTCAATATCATATTTCAAGACCCTAAAACACTCAAGTCTTTCCTCTAAAAATAGCGCATATGTTCTAACCCATGCTGAGCAATCCCAAGCTGCATTAAAAGAACATCATCCAAATAGGAAAACATTATAACTCAAATGCGCCCTGTGATGGTAAAAAGAGTACACGAAAACTGCAAGAATCAATTTTACCTGCAGGACTTGAATCATCCGAAATTGAGATCTGAAGAATCTGTCCTCTAGTTGAATAGTTTAAAGCTTTCCTTTCTCGAAGGTAGGATCGCCTCCCTTAAAGCCTTCCAGAATAACTATCAAATGTTCTCATGCCACCGTGATTTAGTCATATTAGGCGAGAGATGAGCTTTCTAGAATTGATATTCTTACTTTAATCCTTAAATTAAAAGATTCAATACTAGTATGCGTCTTTGTCCCGACTCCCAACTACAGAAGGATGACTCTTGTACTTACTCATCTACCTCCACTTCACTAACAAATGCATAAGCTATATAATGTAGTTCGGGTACATCAAATTCATGTCTATTTAGGTTTTAGGCTTAGGAGGATGCCTTCAGAATCAAGGCATATTATATTAGGACCATGTCCTTGTTCCATTTAGGCAACAAATGTGAGGGATGAGTTTCAACAGGCCTAGACATGTTCCACTGCTTTCCCAAATACACACATCTATGAACAATACATGTTCTATAACAATTAAACAAATGGACACAAAAATAAAAGTGAGGTGAAAGGATATTACAATCCAGTTTTTGGTTTTGGTCAATCTCCTTGACAGAGCATGAATGCAATAGGCCACATCCGCCCGTGGCCGCGCCACTGATGTTGCGGAAAATATTTCTGAGACAGAGAAACATCAAGAAAAAAAATGAGCCTCGAAAGGGAAACTGACAGGAAAGAATGGAGTAGTTCACAGAAACATTGACACCAAAAGTTGAATGCACACTGTCTCCAGCTGAATCCAAATTCAAAACAAATTTCTACCATTGAATTTGAACCATACATAAATCAGAAGGTCATGAAAAACATAAGACAGATCAAATCAAATTATTCAGTTATTAAGAAGAAGAAAAATTTCAAATAACTCCAACAAAAATAAAAACCAAAATAACAAGGAATCTTCAGAATCAAACTCACTGAACATGGCGTTCCTTGGGAGGGCATTCAACATGGTTTGTGTCTTCACAAGGGCAATATCCAAATCCTATGATAGAGAAAACAAGCCAAATCATAAACCAAACATGAAAAAATGAAAAAAAAAACAAAAAACAAAACAAAACATCAGAAATGCTGATGAATTTGAATTGATTGAGGAAAAGAAAAGGGGAAAGAGTGACCTTGAAATCAACTGTTATCTGCATGCCAACCATGGTTGAGTCCTGAGAGCACTGTAGGCTTTTCTGAAACTTTCGAAGGTACCATTATTTCTTTTGTGAATTCTCACAACTCACCTGGGAATTTACAAATGCATGTGATATTGATACGAAAGAGGAGAGAAAGTGGAGAAACGAGAGAAAATAAAGAGAAAGAGAAGAGAAGGGTTGTCGTTCTTCTTCATGTTCCAACAAGGAAAAAATACTTCCAAATGTGCGCCAACAACGGGACCAAAAAGCCGTTATTATTTTTTTCTTTTTATTTTCTAAAAATATTTTTCATTTCCAAAATATGAAATAATGTAGAAAACAAAAAAATTATTTCTTCTAAATACCAAACTGATTAAAAACATTCTTCAAATTAATATTTTTCATCTTCATTCTTTTTTTCTTTTTTTCATTTTTGAAGAAAAAAATATTCTAGAGTTCATTATAATTTGTTCCTCAATTTATTTTTATAACATAGAAAATACTATGAAAATTTCTTCATATAAAGAAAAACTAATTTTCTGGTACTTAAATTTCAATATAGAAATTTCATAAAACAAAAATCAAATATTATTAACCTAATAATAAACTTATTTATATTTAAATTATTTAATATTGAAGAAAAATGAATGAAATAAGTTTAAGTAGCATACAAAAGAATTTATTAATTCAGCATATATTTTATATTTTTTCTCATTTTTTTTTTTTGAAACAAAAGAATTTCATTAAGTAGAATCCGCTAACACTATCTCGTAGCACACACCCTGCATCAAAGAAATTATCATGTTAAAAATTGCGCCTACTTAACAAAATATCTGTGAATTTTTTGATATATTTCCAAGCTTCTTAAATTTTGCAGATATATCGAAAAATATCAAGAATATTTGTGGATATTTTATAAAAAATATCGATAGTTTAAAATTAACAAAATACTTTGAAATTTATGAAAATACTTTGTCGAACTATAAAAACATAAATGCAAATATACAATTTGTTGGAAGACGATATGTCTATTATAATTTATCAGAAAATTACATTACAATAGTAATTTAAAACCAAAATGAAGACCGATGTGGCTCCATTACATTATTTGATGAAAGGATTTATCTCGACAAGATGATTCATAACAAGATCTTCAAAATATCGAGATAAATCACAAAGAAAATAATTATATCAAACTATTGGATGCGTATTTGATGAGTTTAGAAGAAATCAGGGATGATTTAGAGATATTACACTTTTTTGAAATGCCAAAATTACCATCGAATTGTCAAAAAATTATTGATATTTAATTTTAATCGTTATTGATTAGCGCACAACACATAAGAACTCGATATCGATCATATATCACTTATCGATATTTCGGTACTTAACATTAATATACTGATAGATACTACTTCGATATTCACGAATATCGCATTTTTGCCAATCGAATCATCGATATCAAACAATATCCATTATTTTATTATATATCACTGATATATCCATTTTACTCATTTAGCATCACAGTTGTATTTGAAGAACCTCCCATAGGATGGTCTCACATACACTACAATACATCTAGTAGGGAGAATAACACTGCATAAACGCTAAAGGAAAATTTAATTTTAGGTGGCACTAGTATTCACAAACTTCACCCATTGTAGCTGACTGAGCAAATTTTGATTCTAAAAGGCAAGCAACTCGATATCCTACTTCACTGCATAATGACCATCTTTAGTGAAATTCCAAATAAGCTTTATCATCCCAGCTCCCAGATGGAAGTAGTGACCCATAAATAGCTGCTATGTCTGAGTCATTAAATAAATCCTTTAGAAAACTGGAAATTCCAAGGAGGGTAGACCATTAAAACACAAAGCTGATACTGAAGATCTTCTCCAAACCAGCAATAATTGTGTAGAAGGCTTAAATATGAGCTCATCTTTAATCCATGGATCAGTCCAAACGTTTACACTTTCTCCAATGCCTATCTGTCATTTGCTACTTGAAGCACAATAATTTTAGCCGCCTAAACACTCCTCCAAACGAACCAGTGGTTGTTCCAGCTTACTATCACGAGGATAATATATGTGAAACCCGAAAGATCTAGGACTTATGAGGAAATGGTAGAACTGTACTTCGGGGCCAAACCGAATTTTTCTATATCTCGATGACTAAACTGACTTCACCATCAGACATAAATCTAGCTACCACGTCGACTTCTACTGATTCCGAGATACCGGAATTTCATCATGGAGGCACCGAGTGGTATGGACACTTGGCGCATTTTGAGTACTTCAAGACGAGACACGTGTCGATGAGAGAACTAGTCAAACATGAAATTCTGAATACAAAGCATACGAGACATATATGATCTCACGAGGGAAAGAAATCCACTATTAAGGATAAGTGGATAGGGTGTGATCCAAAGAGCCATTTAGAAGTGGACAAGTGGCAGAGAGAGAAGACTATTCTCAATCTATGTCACTCAACCGATCGGGGGAGAGGAGCAAAAGGGAGAGAAAAGCAGAGAGGGAAAGAAGGAGTAGAGTTTTAGGAAAGAAAGAGTCTACTCTTCACTCTAGAGCTTTCCTGCATGACGGTCCAATAAATTTCGGGGCAAGACAAGAGGAAAGTTGATCCCCACGCAAGAGCTACGCTGCGGCACTCGGTATTGTGGAGTTTCGACAACTCCAAGAGGTAGGGGCTCCTACTGGATATTCTTTTGTCTAAAAAGCCGCTGAAAATGGTTTTTGAGTTGTGATGGCTTCTGGAATGGCTGATAGATTCGGTCCCAAAGAAATGGGACCGAAGGGTTGATGGAAGTGGATCAGCCCCCGGGATACCCACTACCGATTAGGGACTGTTAAGATAATTCGAAACTGATTTTATTTGGATTGAGAGTGTCCATGAGAGATTGTTTGTGTGTTATTGCTTGGTAGTTGAATAACATGATTGAGTTGTTTGTGCGTCATTGTTTGGCAAATGAATGACACATAAGTGCATGGTTGAGGCCATTACATGGCTCGTTCGAGGCTAGTCGTGGACAAATTGTGTCACCACTAGGCTTAGGGATTTATGTGTATCATTACCCGAGTGGTAGTGACTTGTGATGTCCATGTATGCTTGAATTGATATGTGGCATGAATGATATGTTAATGCATGCTAAATTGATGTGTTAACATGATGTTTGAATTATATGGAATGTAATTGTGTAAGAATGAAATATATGAATTGACATCATTGCATTCATGTGCACAGGTACATCACGTCGAGTCGGGTGTGAGTGCACTGTATGGTTGTTCACCATTCGTGGTGATTGTGTGATAAGCTTGTGTTTCGGACAACATTTGCGCTCACTGGCTAAGTCATAAATGGAATTTGTAATTACGTGTGTCATGGCGTACATAGTCAGAATCCCCTAAGGCAAAGGACTAGAGCATGGGTGTAAGATCCCCAGGAGAGAGTCCCAATTTCATGGCAGAGACCCACGGAGTTATCCGAAATTTCTGTATAGGTGTGAGAGACTCGCGATGCTATCCGAAAAGTTATGTGTGGGTGTAAGAGACCCGCGGTGTAAGCCGAAAAGTTATGTTGCCCAAATGAAAAACACACGGTCATGGTTATCACTTAGACTTCTTGTTGAGTGATAGAAATCTAAGCTGACTCGGATTAGTTACCTATCATACTAGCATCGGGGTGTAGGTGAGCCTAATATGGCTTGGTATAGGGTCTGGCACCACCTGAAGTGACTTTACTTGGTCACAATTTCGGCACAGGGCATGTGTGGAGGGAGTCAGAAATTCTGACTTTATTATAAGCACTGAAAACATCTCATGCATGATATAAGTCATTCTATGTGTAAATTGTAAGTTGTATGGAATGTGGATGATTGTGTTGTGCCATTGCATGTGCATTTTAGGTGGGGAACAACCCTCGTAGGAGATTATCACTACTGAGCTTTGCTCACCCCACGTGATCTCTTCGCGCATACAGCATTCAGTTTACTTCGCGCTCACTAGAGGCCGCTTTGAGAAGAAAACTGACATGTGGCTTTGATTTTATATTTTTGTAAAACATGTATAAAATATTCTGATTGAAACATGTTGTATAAGAGTGTAATTAATTTGAAATTGTAATATAAGGGTTATATTTTACGAGTACATGTATGGGCTCGACGTGATCATTTTTACTTCATGTTTGAGTCTCAAGTGTAGAGACACTATTTTGTGGTACCAGAGCCACTCAACCACTACACAAGACCTCGCTGGTCGACATTGTCAACGAACCCTCGGTCGTGGTGTCACATTCCAGCTTTGAACAATCGAGTATACTCAAAGAGTTAGGATTAGATAATAAATTCCATCCATGCTTTCCAAGAATAGCAAGATTGAAACTGTGTAAGTATCTGAAACTCGATCCTCGATCCTCCTTTCTATAACATAATTTTTCTCATAATTGCCAATGAATACCTTTTCTGCCATCCTTATTCGTACCCCACCAAAAGGAGTTCGTTATCTTTTGTAGCTCGTCACAAAGCGATTTCAGAAGTAGAAAAGTACTCATACAATAGGACGAAATTGTTTGGGCAACCGATTTGATGAGAACTTCTTTCCTAGCTCTAGAAAGAAACCTGTTC
The DNA here is from genome assembly GCA_016808115.1 of Tetrastigma voinierianum. NCBI lineage: Eukaryota > Viridiplantae > Streptophyta > Magnoliopsida > Vitales > Vitaceae > Tetrastigma > Tetrastigma voinierianum. The sequence goes on along the minus strand of JAEQBH010004193.1, from coordinate 308,736 downwards.
TTCCAACCCTATAACCGCTTCCAAAGTCTATCTTTCAAAAACCCAAATATTACTCTTCTTGATTTCCCTGAAATTGATTCCTTGACAGAGACAACAACATTTGGACTAATATTTTGATAGTTTGCCCTGAAATCATCTCATAATCCTCTAGTACCTTCTTGATAGTTATACTCTCCTCAGTTGATGATGTAAAAAACAGAAAACTATCATCGACGAATAACAAATGAGAAATACTAGGAGCACCTCTACACATTTTACAATCATGAATTTCTCCCGACCGCCTGATTCTATACGAAGACGCACCTTCCGCACATAGAACAAATACAAGGATGTATGATCACCTTGTCTCAAACCTCGCCCTCGAATAATAGGTCCAAAGTCCTCCCCATTAACCAAAACTATATAGGATACTTTTGTTTTACCTTTTTTCTTTATTTTATTGTCCTTATATTTTATCTTGGTTTTTTATAAAATATGAAGTTATGTTTGATTTAAAAAAAATTTATGGTTAAACATGAGGGGGAGATAGAGAGAAAATAGATTTTAAAAAAAGAGAAAAATTAAAAATAGATTTAAATCAATAAATTGTTCTTCTTATATAATCTTTCAAACTTATTTTATTTATTTCACACCATATATAAATATTAAATCATGTAAAATCATATAATTCTAATTTTATATTTTTATGATGAAATCAAATATAAAAAATAAAAAAAATTCAATTTTTAGCTTTTTTTTTCTTTCTAGTGCTTTCCAAAAATTAAACATATCCTAAAAGTTTTACTAAGTCCATTCCTATTGATTTTTTTTTTATACCATTTTTCAAAATAAAACATAACATGAAACATGTGTCTTCCTAATTTATCTTTGAAAAAAAAGAAAATAGTTTTCATTTTGTTTGTTTTTAGTTGGACTTAGAGGCGTTTGTTTTTGGGTCAATTTGTTTTTAGGATTTAAACCGTTTGTTTTTTTTATTTTAGCCTGACTTATTTTTAAATTTTTAAAATTTTATTCTAAATAGAAAAACAAGATATTTGACTTTTTTCTATTTAGAAAACCATATTAAAGAAAAAAGCCATATTTTAAAAAATCTTCCTGTAAATATTCTAAAATTTCAAAATCCATAAAATATTTTTAAAAAATAATTAGGATATTTTAAAAGAAACAATATGAATATCATCAATCTATTTTTAATTATTAATTTTATATATTCTATTTTAATTATATAAAATAGATAAATATAATAATTATTTCTCTAACAACGATAATAATAAATTTTTATCTTTTATTTTTATTTTTTATTAATATGTTAAGATGTTATACATATATTATATAAATATTTTTCATTTTATCATAAGAATAAAGTTAAATAAATTGTTTTCTTGATATAATTAAGATGTTAATTTTAAGCATATAAAAAACAAAAAACAACAACTTAATACTTAATAGAAATACAATATTAAAAAAAAATAATTCATACTAATATTTGTTGTTTATCATCATTCATTTTAAATAAAAGGAATGCAATTTTGGTCAACAATAATATAAGATATATATATATATATATATATATATATATATACTTTGCTTTACATTGTTGCGGTTCTTTGTTCTTCGATTCAAATATATGTCTTGTAAATCCATCACACCCTTTTACCACTTAACTTGAGTTAGGCATCAAGGAGAGATCCTTGTATTGTTAAGTTGTACCAAATTTCCTAAAATTTCTTTAATTTATTTCAAAATAAACAACCAAACAAATAAATAACCAACTTTTTTTTTAATACTAACCAACTATTATTTTTTTTAAAGGAAAAATAATATTATTGATTCAAACTTCTAATAGATCGATATATCCAATATACAAATAGCTAAAAACCATACAGAATAAAACAATATCTAAGTAAATAATATAAAAAATCAGCATAAAGCCTACAAATTTAATAATATAGTAACATAAAAGCCTAAAATTCTATGTAAAATAACCATTCTATTAAGAAAAAATATTATTATGAGTGTGTGAAAATGGGTGATTTTAGGCAAAAAATTACCCCTTTTTTAATATGAAGATGTGGCTGAAGTGAAATGAGGTTGAGTTTTTTATTAGAAAAACTTTTTTTAAAGAATTAAAAGAATTAAAACAAGAAAACACTTATATTCACAGAGATAGTTAAAAGGTTAAGCATTCCTTATCGATCGATTCTATTTATGATATTCAGTATTCTTGGGGCCTAATTTGTAGATAAAGAACTGCTAAAACTGATCAAATGGAGTCAAATTATTAAAGAATTAACAATGATAATAATTAAATAATTTTACAAATTTTATATTTTGTAAAATAAATCTTTATTTGAAATACTTATAATATCTATGTTCTCAAAATATTATATAAAAATAAATTATTTAGTTTATATCTATATATTTTTATTTTATTTTAAATGAATTTTCTCATACTAGTATTATTTTCTTTTATTAAAATAATTATTTAATAAATTTTTTTATATAAACAACTATTTTCTATTTTTCATAATAGAAAAACTAATATTTTTTACATTTAGAAAGTATTATATAGCCCTTAAAATCCATGCTATGATATAGTAGAATAAGATTGTAATTAATAATATATTATTATGATTTCAATTTCAACTAATAATTTCTTCTTTTTTTTAACTTCTATTCAACTTTGTATTACATCGTTGTAGTATTCATTAACCGGAAATCCACTAATAAAAAAAATAGGTTTTTGGGAATGGCTAGTTTTGGTCATATAAATGAGTTAACTCGAAAAATACTAAGGAAATAAAATATAGAGGAAACATGTAATGAAATAAAATTTGAAGGAAAATAAAAAATAGGTTTAAACTTAATAAATTAATTCTATATATATTTGTTCAATTTTATTTTATTTGTATCTCTCTATTGTATAATAAAGATTAAGAAGTTTAAAAAATATGTAAAATTTGATTATATTTGATTTCTTTATATTTTCAATCTGCAAACTAAACATGCTAAAAATCATTTTCCTGGGTGATTTTTTTCTTTCTCATTTTTCAAGTCTAAACCCAAATGGGATACCACTAGAAAATCAAGTGAAATAGCACAAAATTTAGCCACATCATTACTGTTAGTCAACCCTCGGCTGGTAGGTTAAGAGGCGGTCGCTCGGCCTCCACACATTTCTCTTTAAAAAAATAAAAAGACTTCAAGACCAACTACCCTTAATAATTTAGGCCCTCTTAAAACCTCACTTTTAGCCCTCACTCACTCAAGTCCCATACTTTCATCTACACATTACGCCCAAACTGCCAAACACCTCAAGCATTTCAGATCTGTGAATCCAGTCTGGTCACCGGTCACTGTCTCCGTCTGCTCGACAGCTTCCGATCTCCGTCCGCATCTCGCATCCGTAATCCGGGATCCGCATCCGGGCCGACGCAGTCACACCGCCATTCGCAAGCCACGGGCCTACTGCCTCCCGGCCGCCGCCTCACTTTGGGCCCCGGTTCCACTGCTCACCTGGTCGCATTTTGGGGCCAGAGCACAACTGATAACTCGCTGTTCCGTAATTTTAAATATTAAATATTATATCGGGATCTAATCATACTTATTTTGCTACTAAGTTGCATTTGATTATTATTTAGACTAATTTCAGCAATATATTTGATCATTTTTATAACCTCACTTCGCCATATAGCCATATGGTCAGAGCTGGATGGTCGTAATATCTCCGCTTATAAACATTGCTTTGTATTGGAAAATTCATTACCACAATATAGCCGATGAGTAAACTTTCAAATTTAATGGTTCATCGACAAATTTTTTTATTTTTTCGGCTTCATTGATAAATTGATTAATTGATTAATGCCCATTTTTATTTTCCTCAGTTTTCTTGGAAACCAAATGTAGGATTTGATTCTCATGGTTCACAAGGTGCTTCTATTTTTCATAATTAATTTTGAATATTTTCATGTTTATTTTTCAAATAAATAAGTAGTAAGTGTGGATAGAGACTAGTAGTGGTGATAGGAGGTTTTAAGTGAGCCTATTGAAACCCTATTTGTGAATTGATTGTTGTAGTAAGATTTGTAGTTGCACATAAAAAACTGGGTTTTAGGCTTAATATTAATATTGTGTTAAAAAAAAATTTATACACAATAAATCTCCCTTTAGAATGCCACTGAGGCTCTCTGCGCTTCATAGTACTTCACTGACTTAGAAGCTATTTAACTACTACAGCTACCAAATAGCTACTAGTATGGGAAGGTGTTAGACTTAGCTACCAACAGTTACTATGGTAGTAAAGTGGCTTTGCCAATGTTAGCTACTAATAGTAGCAGTAAACTAGTAGCTAACAGCTACTTATATAGCTAATAAATCATGTCATCACTAAATAGCTTACTACATAGCTACTATTTCATGTTTTTCAAATACTATCAAGCCAAAACCTTACACAAGTAGTAGCTACATAGCTACTACATTGTTGGTAGTAGCTAAATAGCTACTATTTAGCCACTATTTAGTAGCTAACATACCACTTTGCCACTTTTGCTGCTATAAATGAGCTGATTTAAATTGTTGTTAGTTACCAAATAGCTATTATTTAAAAGCTAAAACACTAACAAGTCAAAAACCATAGCTACTAAGTAATAGCCATGTAGTAGGTCATTAGGCTAAACATGATTGTCACTGTAGTAGCCAACAGATACTTATATAATCTATTACTAAATAGCTAAATAATACTCAATTTAACTACTAAGTAGTAGCGCTATGTAGAGTTAAAGAGCATTATAGAAGCACATTTGTTTAAGTCACTAAATGGCTACTTGTATAACTAATGATTGATGTTAATAGCTAACAGCTACAGTAATATTCGCTTCATTTGAAGTTGTTATCAATAAGCCAAAATCGTAGCTACTAAGAGTAGCATGTAGTAGCCAAGTAGCTACTACGCTTGGTAGGAAGGAATATACTATTTACATGATTAGTGAAGCACATATTAATTTTGCTACTAAGTAGTAGCTATGAGATACAACTACTACATTTGTTGGTAGTAGCTAAATGATAATAGCTAAATTTGTAACTTTTCAAATTATCACAAAATTAAAAAAGAAGAAGTTTGGATTCAATTTATAAGTTTGGATTCATTTTTAAAAAGATTTAACTTTAAATGTAATCAAAATTAGAATTTTTCTTATAATTTCAGATGTTTGATTCAACTTTTTTTTAAAGATTTGTAAATCTTCAAAAAAAAATAATTAAGTGAAAAAATTAAAAAATAAGTCAATTTTACATATTGAATTATAATTTTAAAAGTATTAAAGTTTAAAATAATATTTAATGAATATAAATTGAACTATAAAATATAATATTTAAGTGTTAAGTAAATTTAAATATTAAATTATTTTACTAAACAACCAAAGCTTACAAAGTAATTTAATTATACGACATTTAATTTTACATTTTATAAACTAAAAAATAAGACTAGTTAAACTGTGATCGAATTTGAATTTTTCTTAAAAATGGCAAAACGGTAAATTGCCGTAATAGTATAGGTTACAAACATGTAATTTTTCTACATCTTGGATGACGAAACGAACCTCACTGTTGGATTCCTCTTGCTAAATCTAGTTACCTAGACGAATTTCGTTAAATTATGAGACAGTAGGAATTTTCACGATTTATGGGGCGACGGGTATCGGGTGGATCCCAAAAACAAGATTTTTGAGAAAAATCTTGTTTTTGAAATATAATTTAAGAATCTCTCTTTTCTCTTTTCAAAAAATAAGGATAGTGGATTAATTTCAAAACCCAAAAAGATCAAACATTCAAATTTGATAGTATAATAAATCGGTATAAAACCTACAAATTTGATAAAATAGTAACTAGAACATTTGCAAATTCAGTTATTCAACATACTAACAACCATAATTTGATATATTTGAATTTGTCTTACTAGTCTTAATCGCTTCTATACAGATAAAACGCCGCAATAAAACGATAAACAACACCACGATACAAATGACAAGCTAAACAATGATAAAACGACGATAACACAAAAAATAAAATAAAACCTAAATCTTCGTGGAAGAACCATTTTATTAAGCAATAAAATGAAAGAAAAAGATTCAGATGAGTAATTTTAGGTTAAGAATGATAAAAAAATTATTCCTCTTTGTTTGAAGAAAATAGACTATAAAAAAAGTAAGAGAAAATAAGAAAAAGGAAGTGGTAGGGTTTTATCTTTGTTTTTTTTTCTTTCTAATAACCCTTTTTTATTAAAATTTATTAATAAAAAATATATGCAAAATATAAACGGGTAGGGTTCAAATTATTAATGGGTTGTATTTTCCTATTTTATTTTTTGAAAATATACAGGTGGCTTGCATGTGGGGGCATTCCTAGTTTTTTTTTTTTTGAAAGCTAATTTTAATAATGTTAAAATTTTACATAAAATTTTAGTTTAGTTTACATAAAATGTTTATTTTTTAAAACAAGTTTACATAAACTGTTAAAGTCTGATTAAATAATTATATGCAAAATAAGTATATCCTGAGTACAAAATAACTTTTTTTATTTTATGGTAGTATATCCCTATTAACTCGAATAACCTTTGATTTAATTCTCCAAGCAACCCTAAGGTTGGCTGGATCTTCCCACATAATTTTTTATTTTTGATTTCTCTCATAAATCGTATTTCCTAATCTTTGTTTTTTCTTCCCACAACTCCACAAATAAGAGATCCGAGGAGTCGGGAAACCCTAGTCGCTTCCTCTCCTTCCTCCCTAGTGTTCTAACTCTCAATCTCTCTCATCAAGACAATATTCAAAGTTATTATCTTCTCCATTCCAGCTTTGATATTGTTTCTTCCACGTTTTCCTCACATTCTTTACGTATTCTTCTATCTGGGTTGTATAATGCTAAAATTATATGTAAATTTTAATGAGGGTGGATAAATCTATATTAGTGTATTTTGTGGTCAGAAACATATTTTTTGCCGACGGTGGACGAGGGAGGTAGGAAAAGAGGAGAAAATTTTGTGACTTGTGTTTCGTTTTATATGATTGAAACATCATATGGTCCTGTCCTCAATCTCCTAATTTATCAATTTCGTTTCGTATGGACTTTTGTTTGCTTTTGATGATCAGTTTGCGTTTGTTAAATCCAACAACTCATGTCACCATTTATTAATCGAATTTGTGAGAAGAAGGAAAAGAACACCCTTCCTGCATTTTATGATTGTAAAGGCATTGTTTTATATGTTTTTTTTTGGACTAATTTTGCCTTGTGTGGAAGCACCGATGAAAATGGTATTTCCTAGCTTCGAAGAATATGTTGTTTACTATGAAAACCGGCTATTGCTTTCCTTTGTGTACTCTGGCATGATTTTTTACTGTTAAAATGGTATTATATGGATGTTATTCCAATAGTCATGAATCGAATCTGCAAAATCTCACCCTTTATCAAATAAAGTATATAATAATAAGGATACTCAGATGAGTTAGGAATTAAAACCTATGTCATTTGTTATATTAAAACGTTGCTTTGATTTATTAAATATACACAAAAAAGTTGATTTTGGGTTTAGTTTGGGATGGTGTTTTGGTGCCATGTTTATGGCCGATTTGTGGTCCTCATCAAAGGAAGCTTGTCAAAATAAGCTGAAATGGTCAAGCTTAGATGAGGTCGTTGTATAACATGGGCCATGTTACATGTAATCAAGACAAGTTGTGGCTTTGGGCAGAGCCCCGCATAAAGGAGACTCGCCTCGAGCCAAGTAAATCTCAGGGGTCTCTAAAAAGGGGACTCAATGATATGGTATCGGGTTACCTGACATACACGAATCTGGCGGCCGACGTCGGGCCAAAGACTCCTGAATCGGGGCGTCGCCAACATATATATGTAGATATTGATGCCTAAAATAAAAAATTTCACAAAACTCCAGACATAGGCCCAAGGAACGGGCTGACATCCTCCATGGGGCCGGCAGAAGAGTCTCACCGGGGAACTCGGTTCTAATGATGTTCCGGTTCCCCCCAAGGCGTGAGCCCAGGGTCGAACTAAGCCTAGTGGGTCGAACTGGGTGAGGATTTTAGCGTACCAAAACCGCTACCGAGCCAGAAGAAAGTGAAAGCACCCATATTTGTGGACCATATCAATTAAGGGAAGAAGGATCCTGAACAATACTGCACCCATCATCCTCTCAAATATCGGTTAGCGATATGAAGAAAAGATCCCCGCCTAATGGGAGGATGTCAAGATTACGATCTGGTTAGCGAGCCTGTCGTGATCATCCACTATAAATATCGAGCAATCCCACCAACAAGAGGTACACAATCATAACACCATAAAAATCATTGAATTTCTTTCTGTTTCTAAGAAAGAAACTGGACTAAGCGATAGAGAGCCGCAGCACACCCTGTCGACCATCATTTCGCACGTTGGTAGCCTTCGCCGACCACCCTCACCGTGATCGCCTGAAGAACACCTGGGCGTGCCCAGCCTCAGATCGGCTTAAAAGTACCACCACCGCCTTGGCGCCGTCTGTGGGGAACGATCATTTCTGCTGAAGCAACCCATTTCGACTTATGGTATCAACTCAAACATGAGCAGAGTCACGCCAAACCCCCCGAGGATCAAGACCACCAGTGATGACGCTGATTGTACCGGCAACTGGAAGATTCTGAGTTTCCCGTACGCTAGCAACAAGATGGGTGGCCCGTCCGCTGACCGGCAGCCGCCGCCAGGAGCTGGCGGAACTCACTAAATAAGTACAAATGACCACAGATGAATCGAACCATGAGGTCGCAATACCATACCACGTGAGGAGCAACAATACTTCTAAGGTCCCTAAGACGATGACGAGGAGGAGAAAATAGCCGACTAGAGGGCATGATCCCAAACGCATCTCTCGAGACGGTTGAAAAGAAGGAAACTACAGGACGACGAGGAAGAGCCAACCCCTCATCGTAGGGAAAAGACAGAACGATCTTGGAGCAACTTGCCTAGGGATATCCAACAAGAGCTTAGCCACATGAAAGAGGAGGTAAAAGTTCAAGCCCCAGTCTTTATGGACGCTCTAGTACAACAAACAGAATCCCCATTTATGGCCGAGGTGTTACACTTCCCTCTCCCAACAAAGTTCAGAATGTCATAGATCGAAGCTTTCGATGGAATGAAGGACCCCGTAAACCACCTCAACACCTACAAGAGCCAGATGGAGCTACATGGATACCAAGACTCGTGAGGTGAGCCTTGCCATCACTCTTAAAGGCCTACTTTGGCGTGTCTCAACAGTTCCCAGCCAGCCTTAGTCTCCTCCTTCAAGGAACTCTCCATTGCTTTTGTGTCCCACTTCATCGGAGCCCGGATGTACCGGAAGTCGAGCTACCACCTGCTGACCGTAAAGCAAGGCCCTCAAGAAAACCTAAGGTCTTACATCCAGAGGTTCAACTCGGAGTCACCAAGGGTGGACATCCCGGATGAAAAATTCACCATCACCGCCTTTATAACCAGGCTAGGCATACAATCTAAAGACCTAATGTTCTCCATCTCGAAGAACCCTTAGGCAAGCATGGCCGAGGTGCTCGCCAAAGCCGAAAAGTACATCAACGGGGAGGAGGTCCATAGGTCTAAGCGGGGAAGCTCTTCCTCGCGAAAGGAGAAAAGCAAGGATGAGAAAAAGCGGGATCGAAGCCCCAAGAGATGAAGAGACAAAGACAGATCCCCACGGAGGGGCAGGGAAGACAGAGATAGATTTTTAAAGAGAAGAGGTAACGTTAGGGACCGCTTGGGTCCACCTTCACCCAGCCGCAGCACGCACTCGATTGCTCGCCCAAATAAAGTGATTGCCCTTAATTCTCCATGGATTGAGCACTTTTTGTGTAGTAATCAGCATAATTAACCCAATTGACATGTTAAGGACCTAGCATTACTACTAATTAAATTTTATGGCAAGTTTTGTTGTTTTTGCAGGCCATTTGCACTGAAGTTAGGAATCCAGCTCATTCATAAAGAATTCAAGTTGAAATAAGAGCATCAGAGCAAAAATTGATGTTGTATATGCGCGTAACAGAGGAAGAATGGCAATTTCATGATTTTGTTGCCAATTTCGCAAACATTGTGAATTTCGCGAACGCTATAAATTCTCGCTATAAAAAATGGATGCTTTCCTCATGAGCTCACATCGTTCTACCGCACTGCTCACCGCGACTCTTTTTGATTTCTTTTCTTCGCTTTTTTGTTTTTCTTCCTACTTTCTCCTTGTAATAGTGTATGGATTTGTAGTTTTTTGGTAATTTTGTATGGGGTATGGCTTGATATACCAACCCAAGACTTTGTATGAGACATTCATTCCATTATGGAAAATTGGGGGCTTCTCTAGTGGAAGCTCCTACTTTCTCTCTTTTCTCCCCTGCTTTCTATTTTCCTTCACTTTCTTTGACCTGAAAACACCTCCTCGAGAAGGTTTTCAGAGGATGAAAGTGCAAAACCTCATTCCTTGAAGTAGAAGGCACTGTGCAAAGGAACCAAGCCATCAAGCAGGTTTTCCTATTTTCAACAAGGTATTCAATGCTTCATTTTATGGCTTTTCCTTAGCTCTAGGTTTGGAAACCCTTCGATTCACCTCGAATGATTGGTATTTGGTAATCTTTTAGGTCTGGACTTACACTAACCACTATATTCATTAGTTCTTCATGGATTATTGGAAGGTATCATGAAGAATGCTCCTCACTGCCTAAGACTATTTCGACAAAGAAATGCCATTCTCAAGTTATTTTGGGGGTCAATTTATATATTAAACCAAGATCCGGGTTTGAGAGATGACTATAGGGTCATCCTCCCCAACGCGAGGAAAAGACTCGAGAAACCCGACTTGCTCCTAAGAACCTAAGCCCTGGACCTAATACTTCAAGGACTTCTTTTACATTTTTACTCATTTTAATTTAGTTTTAACCACCAAACCCACCGCTTTTAAAGAAAATCCCAAAATCCAAATTACACCAGTTTGGGTTAATTTTCACCGTTAGTCATTTTCATGAAGAAACCCATCCCCGTGGATATCCCTGAACCACTATACTGCATTAGCTATGCTACTAAAAGAGTATAAGGTATTAGGTTTTATAAATTTTGTTGATTCGAGACAATCCATTAACCCTGATTAGGTATTGGCATAAATTAGTACCTTGCTACATGCGAATCAAATGGCGTCGTTGCCGGGGATGGTGCCTAAGTGCAAGTGACGAGTTGTTGAATCAAATGATCCTCATCACAAGATCTGGTGAATTTACTTTTACTTTTATTTTCTATTTAGCAATTTTCTGTCAGTTTGTTAATTTGGTTTCACTGTTTATATATATATATATATATATATATATATATATATATAAAGATTTAGCTAATCTTTACCCCTTTTGCAAAGTTGTTTTTGTTTTGTTTGGTGTTTGCCCCGTTCACAGCAGTGGGGTCAGCCTGCAAGCTAGAGATTGAAATCAAAGTTGAATTTGAACCCAATGGAAGAAGAGCAACATAGTCGCTGAATCATGGAGGGAATTCAACGATATAAACATGAGGGTCAGTCCTTCTCAATGAAAATCTGAAACTCAAACAATATGAGTACACCTTACTCTGCTGAAGAACATTAACTTCTAACAATAATCTCATTATATACATTATCCTGAAACAAGAACTTTCATTCATTCATTGTTAATCACCATCCATCCCCGCTGAAAACATGAACCCAACCCAGCCAGTCAAGACTTCAAATATGTTAACATCATTGAATCAAAGAATTGATAATGTGGAGAGCTCTTGAGCCAAAAATTAGATGAGCTGCTAGAATGACATGTTCCGTAAATTAAAACAACCCGGGAAGACTCCATTTCCGCTCTAATCAAAGAAATATATCTCTATTCGCCAATGTTGAAGAGGAATCCAGAGGAAGTGTACTAAGTGACACCATAGCTGAGGAGCATTCGAATAAAGAATTACAAGAAGAGATGATACAAAGGATTTGCAAAAGTTGAAGGTTATCTCGAATCCTCAAACATTAGTGTTGTTTTTGGCTGCGGAAAAGAAGAAGAAATCATCGCTTTGTCGACCGAGGAGGGCAAGGAAAAGAAGCGTGGAAAGAACCACAAAAGTTTACTCCTTCAACCACCCCATGAAATTGAATCCTAAGGCCACGCCTGCCACCAAAAAAAAAAAAAAAAGCCCACCGCCGCAGCCCTCTACCAACCAAGTCTACATCTTGCCTATACCGCAAAGACAATCCACACTCAAACTCCCCGTCGCTAAAGCTAAGGCCATCCCATTTAATCGCTTGCGGCAAATCTCAAGAAAACAGTGGCCATCGCTTCAAACTTTTGCCACGACATCAAAGACATTGGCAGCCTCTCATATTGCATGACACAGTTGATGGTTTTTGGTAAGTAACAGAATTAGAGCACCCGAACCTCAAGAATTCCATTATTCCACCAGCCTCTGTTCATCAACCGCTCAGAGTTCTGACGGAGCTGACAAAGTCCACTCACTTTTGTTACTTATTTTTATTTTGTTTCATTTTATTTTATCTTGCTTTGTTAAGTTTTTCTCAGTAGATTTTCTCTAATTTTAAGTTAATCTTTGTTTTTAGCTCATTTTTCATTTTTCTAATTTTTTTTATATATATTTTTCGTGGCTTATTTTTTTGCAGTTTCTAGCAAATTTTGGAAGCAGGAAAAGGTATGCAATTGTAGCAAAAGGATAATATCTGTAAGGGTCATGTACTGGAACCCCTGTTAAATGACCCATTTTCGCAACCGCCTATTCTCACAAAGTTTGCGAATTTTCGCAAACCTCGTGACCTTTTTTTTATTATTTTATTTTATTTTATTTTCATTTATTTTATTTTTAAAAAGTTTTGTATCTCATATTTAAAAATTAAAAAAAAAAATTTGTCTCTCAAATTTATTTTATTATTTTTTATTTATTAAAATTGGCGAATCGTATTTGATTGCAAAAATTGGCACGCTGGGCGGTTTTCACAATAATGCGAAAATTTCCTGCTGCTCTCCTGATTTTTTCCCCAATTTTGTTTTGACCATAGCTTTTTCATCTGGACTCATTTTTTGATGATTTTCATCTCGTTGGAAAGCTGAGAGAGTGTAGAATCCAAATATGGCCAGAAAGAACACTTTTGAATTTTTGAAAAATGTGTAATTTTCTTAAAATGTCTAACTCGGTCCCTTTTTCATCTCTTTATGCTTCCAACTTGTTCATTTGAAGCCCAAAATGAAGTGAATAAGGTCTCGTTGGAAAGCTTGCGACTTCTCCTATTAAAAAACAGGTACATTTCATCAAGGAGGTATCACTTCTTCCCTTAAATTTCCATTCCTAGACCACATTGAGAACAATGTTGAATTTGGTTGGGGGGGAGAGTTAAGGAGGAAGTGTTGTTTTGGTTATTTTATAGCAAGTGTTTTTGTATAGTGCATGCTTTAGTTTCCAGCATATGTTTACCTAATGTTCATTGTTACTTATTTTCAGAATTTTTTTTTGTTGTAATGCTCAACTTGATAGTTTGAGAAATTGGAATTTTGTTCCAATGTTATTGATGTTAGAGTAGTGTAATGCTTATTTGAGTTGATGACATGTTGAAATTCTTATTGTTTTCAACCCTCTTTCCTCCACTTTGATCTAACTACACACTGTACACATTAGGTTTCGTTAATAAGCTGAAAAACTGTCTTGCCTCCTAAACCCTGCAAAAGCTCGGCCTAGTTTGTTTGACCTTCTTTAATAGGTTAGGACCCTTGAATAAAAGACCAATGGGTCTTCGTGCAAAGAAAAAGAAAGAAAAATATCGACGCTACTGGAAACCCTGAGCACAGGTCCGAGGGGTATATGGCGGATTCTATAGTTTCTTGGGCTCCTAAAAACCAACTGCTGGGAATCACCGCCATGGTGCTCAAGTATACGGGTGGATAGGTGGAGTTTAGCAAATTGTAGGTGCTGGAGTTTCGAACTCAATAAAAGTCCGGGGTGAAACTTGAAGAGTTAGTGGTTGAGAGATCCTTATGACTTGATGCCCTAAACCTTAATTGGTTGGGAGTCATCGGTAGACCCCTGTTACATGGACTATTTTGAATTCGATGCCCTCAGCATTGCACCCCTACAACAAAAAAAAAAAGAAAAAAAAAAAAGAAAAAGAAAAGAGAGAGTTATGGAATAAAAAGTGGGTCCTCGACTATTGAGTTTGGTTAGACTACTAGGTCTAGACAAGAGCTAGGTTGTGGGGAAGGACAGTTTGACAGACTATTTTTGAAAGCTAATCAATTTAACACTTAGATTTTTGTGAAAGGTGTCAGGTTGATTCTCTAGGAGTTGACACAGTTTTGATACTCACCTCAGATACACACACTCTTCTCGAGATAATCATTGGGCTGGATTTTGGTGACTCTTATTGCAAGTTTAGTATTATCACCTCGTTTTTGAAAAACCATTTTTGTGTATTTATATATTTAACTCATCTTGTTTTTGTTTGATTTCTTCTTCTTCCATTGCTAAGGGACTAGCAATGTGTTCAGGTTGGGGGTGTATTTATTGCCAAATAGTGCTATTTTATGCCCTTAATTCTCCATGGATTGAGCACTTTTTGTGTAGTAATCAGCATAATTAACCCAATTGACATGTTAAAGACCTACTACTAATCAAATTCTGTGGCAAGTTTTGTTGTTTTGTAGGCCATTTGTGACTAAGTTAGTATCTAGCCTATTCATAAGAATTAAGTTGAAATGAGGGAGCATCGTATAAAATTGGGATGATAAGAAGTGCAGCATAAATACAAGAATAATGGCAATTTCATAATTTTGTTGCCAATTTTGCAAACATTGTGAATTTCAGAATCTTTATAAATTTCCTCGCTAAGTAAATGGATGCTTTCATGAGCTTAAGCACACTCAAATGCTTGACTTTTGATTTCTTCTCTCGTTTTTTGTTTTTCTTCCTACTTTCTCCTTGTAATAGTGTTTGGATTTATAGTTTGGTACTTTGTATGGGGTAATGGCTTGATATACCAACCTAAGACTTTGTATGAGACATTCATTCCATTATGGAAAATTTGGGGGAAGCTTCTCTAGAGCTCTCGCTCTTTTCTCTCCCAGCCATTTTCCTTCACTTTCTTGGGATCCAACACCCTTCTGAGAAGGTTTTCTGCAGGATGAGTACAAACCTCATTCCTGGAAGTAGAAGGCACTGTGCAAAGGAACCTAAGCCATCAAGCAGGTTTTCCTATTTTCAACGAGGTATTCACTACTCATTTATGGTTTTTCCTTATTTTAGGTTTAAAACCCTCTCGGACCACCTTGAATGATTGGTATTTGCATCTTAGGGTTCAGTGGATTCTTATTACTAGATCCACTGATATTCATTAGTTATCTTCTATGGATTATTGGAAGGTGGGTCAAGGAAGAATGTCTTCACTGTCTAAGACCATTTCTGACAGTAAATGCCATTCTCAAGTTATTTGGGGTCGATTTATAGCTGTGTCCAAGATCTCTATTGGGAGATGACTATAGGTCATCTCCCAACGCGAGGAAAAGACCCGAAACCCTAATTTGCCCTGAACCCAAGCCCGTGACCTGCACACGCGACTTCTTCTTTATTACTTTACTCATTTTAATTTTAGTTTCAACCACCAAACTCCACCGTTTAGCAAAATCCCAAAATCCAAATTAAATTCACCAGTTTAAGCACTTCACTGTTAGTCATTTGCATGAAGAAAACCTATCCCTGTGGACGATCCTGGAACCACTATACTGCATTAGCTATGCTACGGTAGTATAAGGTATTAGGTTTTATAAATTTTGTTGATTCGAGACAATCCATTAACCCTAATTAGGTATTGGCACAAATTAGTACCTTGCTACACGCGAATCATACCCACCTCAGTAGTTCACCCCCCTGACGGCCTCGGTATCTCAAGTCTTGTACGAGGTACAACATGAGAAGTTTTTAAGATGGCCATCTCAAATGAAGATGGACCCTGCCAAAAGAGACATGACTACATTGCGATCATAGAGATCACATAAACACGCCTGGCCGATCCCGATCATGATCCGAACCGAAGTCCCGGGGCGCAATACTATCTATACTCATATATTGGGACTCACCGACTGTTTTTCTCAGAGTCAGACTAGACTGTGAAATACAAACAATTTCTGTAATAACAAAAAATCATTTACATATACCAAAAGAACTACCATCGGAGTGGTGTCCATCACAATCTATACACATATACAGAGTCCCATTTACTTATACATGTACAATTTCTATTACAAAACATCAGAGATTGCGAAAGCAGCGCTGGTGAGCACCTATATCTGAGATGGCCTGATCTCGCCGATGGAATGTCCCGGTCTTTCAGCCTCCTTTCTGACCTACAAGGATCACCTGCTAAGCTTTACGCTGCGGGGAACATAAGCATGGACAACCACTAATCAGGACCGGCCACAAGCTTATACATATGCATTTCATATAACTATACATATTCATATAACTTTTATTACTTATCATCTTTACATGCTTATCGCATGTCAACCTTTTCCCGTTCCTCAGACCATGTCTTTGGCATATCTTTATCTATATTTTCAAGTGTATTCCCGTTTTCTATACTTTACATATTCCTATACTTATCATGTTCATTTCCTTTCATGTTCAGATACTCGTGCATGTATCATATAAGCATTCATATTTCCCGATACTTTCATATAACTCTATCTTATACTCGGTCCCAGATTTCTTTATCTACATTCTTATACTTTTCATGTACTGTACTTTGTACTGCTTTCCTCTGATACTTTTCATGTACTGTACTTTCATATGTCTTTTACCCGTTTTCAGTCTTTTCATCTTTCAGCCTGTAATTTATTACATTCTATGTACTATTACACATTTCTTATCCTATACCTATATCATGTCTTCTTTCATGTTGTGGCTACACACCCATGCTATACTTTTCATGTGTTGACTTAAAGCCAATGCTTTCATATACTATACTTTTCATATACCTTTCTCTTTTATCTACTTCAGAGACTTTATTTGTTCATATCCTTTCATGTGTACTATACTTTGTACTTTCCATACACTCGTATTCATGTATTGTTCTTATACTATTTTCATATACCTATTCATGTACCTGTCTACTTCATATACTTTTTTCCTATTATACTTTCATATGGCTTTCTTTTATGTGTAATTTTTGCGTATAGTTGTCATATACTTTCATATGATATTCATATATAATCTGTAGTTTTCATATCCTATACTTTTTCATATATACTGCACTTTCATATACTTTATCTCATTACATACATTTCGTGTCATTGCACTTTATTTCTGTACTTGTATACTCTGTCATATACTTTTCTTCATATATCAGACTGTCTATACTTCTTTCATGTACTATGTAATTTTCATATACCACATATTGTACTTTACTTATGTTTTGTAATCGTTTACTTTCACTCAGATAGCAAAAGGCTATGGCTTTCATATCATATCATATACTTTTTACATTTCCTGTACATATACTTTTCTTTTTCTTTTATGTTCATGCCTGCGAATACCTTAGGAGTGGATACGGGAAATAACTATATGTACCCGAAGGTACTATCACTGTATGAGACAGTGATCTCTATATGTATGTACCCGAAGGTACTATTACCGAGACAGTGATCTCTATATGTATATACCCGAAGGTATCACCACCGCATTTACGTAACCTATGCCATGTACTATGTAGGACTTTCGTGGCCACCGTGATCCAAACGGATCTATGTCATCGACCCAAACGACGCCTCGATATCTCGTTTCATGTATATGTCGCAAGAACTGTATCTTCCCTAGGCGCTCATCTATCCCTACCGTGTTCTAAGGCATAATCATCTTTATTACGCTTTTCTCGACATATCTCATAAGCATGAATAACTATTGTTATCATAATTGCTTAATATATACTATCATTACTTTACTCAGATTCGTTTCATATCCGTATTCATATTACGATTCTCATATCCTATAATACATATATTCACATCTTTTCTATCATTTAGTTCTTTGTCTTCTATCATATATGTAAGTCTATCATATATCATGAATGCACTTATGGCATTCGTATTCATATATTCATATGAAAGGTTTTCATATATTCATATCTCTTGAGTATGATTTATACATCATATCCTTTATGCTTCTAATGTGATTTAGCTATTCATGTACTTTCTATATTTCTATCATATATGCTTTTACTTATTCATATATTCATATCATATACACTTATATTTATATACTTTCCTATACATGCTTCTACTATCAGATGCCTTTATATTGTATTTCATATAATTGCTTCATATTACTTACTCACATGTCTTTACTATACCTATCATTCTTTACACTCCTGACCTAAGCTTTGAAATACTCCATTTTCCAGTTGTCTTGCCTCCATATTTGACACTGTCTTTCATGACTCCTTTAAAGCTAAGGTTCCATGTGGTTCTACTCCAACTCGGAAATCACCCAACCTGAGCACCGAAACTCAAGATACGTCCGAAACAATCCGGACTACTCTATGATCAATAATGAAGCAGAATTTGGCTGGAATATGGCCCCAATTTAAGTGAATTTTTGGGCCACTAAGAGTCAGAATTTGATGAAGTCTATTTCTGGATATTTGGTTCTCCTTGAAGTCTAGTTTAATTAGCCACTTGAATCACTCAAATCGGATCAGAAATGAGTGTTATGGCCAGGGGTTACTAATGTCAAGTTGAAATAGAAAACAGAGCACTAATTGCACGCAGATAGTTTCTCCTCGACTCAGACGCACACCCTCGAATTTTGCCTGCACGCTTTTCTTCCTTTTCCATATATTACTACCCAAATCATCTCCTAATACTCTATATAGTTAATTTTAAAACCACTCCAAATTCATCTGAAACTTCAATTATATCAAATCATCATTCACATATCTTTTATCAAAAACCTTCATGATTTTCTCCCAAAAACAACTCTAATATGTGTTACTTAATTCCATACAATGTTCAAACATAAGGTTAATTAGGGTTTTTCTAAACCCTAATTCATTTACTTACAATTAAAACCATGAATCCATCTTCAAAGGAGGATTCCATACTATTCTTGTACTATTGAGAGTTTTACTCAACCCTAATTTCTAATACATCTTCGTTAGGATGGTAACTCACAAACCCTAGGTTCGGGGCAAGATAATAATTCATACAATTGCATGGAAACCATTCAAAACTTTAGAAATTCCATATAGTTCCATACTCTTAAGGTTAGATTCCATACCTTGCCCCTCCCGTCTTCTTCTTCCCTCCTCTTCTTCTTCTTCTCTCCTCTTCCTCTCTTCTCTCTCTTTCCTTCCCCCTCTCTTCTTCACTGGGCTTCGTCTCCTCAAAAATGAGACCAAATTTGCTCTTATCCATATTTGTTAAGGCCATGTTTGGCCTTTACATTTTTCAACACTTTTCTCATTTTTGCACTTAAGCCCTTCCATTCTTTATTATTTCTATTCCATCCTTTTTCTAATTGCCTTGAATCCCATAACTTCTTCTATTTACATTTCATTTTTAAACATTTCACATATTAACTCCTGGGCCTTTTCCTTTATGACCACTAGGTCCTCAAGTGGTAACACCACTTTACCCTTGGCTCTAATATTAATTCCGGGTCTCTCGTTTTATTTCCCGAAAATTCCTATTTAGTTTTTAATATACCCTAAACAAGTCCGAAAACTGCTAGGGTATTTTTCGGGTGTTACATCACAGGCATCGGACATATGACTATATTCAATTGAAAAAACAAATCGAATTCCTGATCCGACGTGGACATCTTCGCCGTTACGTGGCTCCCGAAGATCGGAGCCGGGCACCTCCTCCACCGACCGTCGCCGCCCTTTGCTCAAGATCGAAGAACCTCCGAGATCAATGTGATTTCACTGCCGGGCGCGGGAGTCCACCAACTTAGGAAGGCCCACTTACGTACTCATTACAGCGGTGGTCATCCGCTCTCGATTGATACCACCATAACCTTTTCGGATGTCGACTTGAAGGTCGCTAACACCCCATGATGACCACAGATATGGTCGTCAGGCTAATAAAAATGGGCCCACGTGGTCCCGACGATAACTGAAGCCCGATCGACATCATCTTCGGGTGACGCAGATTTGACAAAGTGGGCATTGGAAGAGAGAAGCCGAACCGTAAACGCCCACTTAAGGGATCAGCAGAGAGAGTTCCCGCCCTCGGATCATAACCGGTGCTCACCTTAGAGACCCCATGCCAGCCACAACGACGATAAAATTCTCATCGTGAGGCCCCATCTGTACAACACGCTATCAAGGTGCCTTCCCTCACGCCATAAGGGCCATCCCTCCGCCATCACATGGTCGTTAAATTCTCACAGAGAATGGGTAGGAAAGGCTCGAGGAGACTACTGATAGCCCGAGTGCTACCACGGGCCAATGAGTTATAGCAATGGGATGTTGTCCACGATGAGCTCGATATGAGAGATGAACTGACACCCGACCAACACCTCTAAGAGCTTGAACCAGCACACCCCACTCTACCAAATGAACACCTCGCTCTACATTAGATCTAACTCAGCGTAAGACGCCGAGACCTTTCTATCCACTTCTTAAAACAAAATATGTGAAGTATTCGTTGAAGCAAGAGGACAGCGGAGGAATCGACCCAAAGAACATCACCCACAAGCTAAATGTCAGCCCCTCCTTCAAACATGTTAAACAAAAAAGAAGAAGTTTCGCCCCAGAGAGGTAGAAGGCGATCAACGAAGAGGTCAACAAACTCATCCAAGGCCGAGCTATCCGGGAAGTAGATTACCCCGACTAATTGGCTAACGTAGTTCTTGTCAAAAAGGCAAATGGAAAATGGGGACTCTGCATTGATTTTATCGACGCACCGAGCCTCGCCGAAGATGCTTTCCTCACTCCCTGATCATCCCAGTAGACGCCATCTCCGGCCATGAGTCTTAGCCTTCATGGATCGCTTTCTCAAAGCCACAACTGTATCGTGATTGACCCTACGATCGTAGAGAAGACCTCCTTTCAGGACTACAGACAGGGACGATTGTTATCGTGATGCCTCGGTTGAAAACGCAGGAGCCACTTATCGGAGGCTGAAGTACACAAGATGTTCCGTAAACATATTGGCACATCCACAGGTGTATATAGATGACATGCTAGTGAAGCCGGGCCAAGGCAAGGTCTAATGCTAACCATCTGAAGGAGATGCTCCAGTCCCGGGCGACTACAAGATGAAGTTAAACCCAACCAAGGTGCCGAGTCTCCAGAGGGAAGTTCTTGGGTTTCAGGTCATGCACCCGTGAATAGAGGCAAATCCGCACAAAAATAAGAGGCCGTGGCCTAACATGCAACCGCCCTCAAACACTAAAAAGGTTCGCCCGACTGAGAATAGCCGCTACCGAGCCGCTTTGTGTCCAGATCATGACAGCAAGTCAACCCTTCTTTCAAATTTGAAAAGGCTCTTCCAATGGGATGCCCATTTCAGAGGAGGCGCTCACAACGCCGAAACCCCTACTTAAGCCCCCCATTCTAGTAAGTCCCTCAAAGGAGAACTCCTCACCGGCCTTTAGTCAAGTTTCACCCCTCGACTAGTGCCACCCCGGGTCGAACGGACGTAACGAGCAACTAGTCTATTACTACAGCCGAGCTTTGAGAGGAGCAGAGGAAAGGTACCCGAAGATGGAAAAACTTGTTCTAGCATTAGTGACCACCGCCAGAAGACTTCGGTTGTACTTCCAAGCCCACACTATCGAAATTCCAACAGAACACCCGGTGAAGCAAATATTGCACAAACCAAAACCTCTGGAAACTGGTGAAATGGGCTATAGAGCTGAGTGAGTTCGATATTTGGTACAAGCCAAGAACAACGATCAAAAGGCAAATTTTAGCATATTTCATCATGGAATTCACCTCGGCAGAGCCCACTAAAACCGCTCAGCTCATATCCGACCTCCCTATCTGGAGGTTGTCGTTAGATGGGGCCGCCAATGCCCACGGAAGTGGAGCAGGCTTGATCCCGACCCTGATAGGGATCGATACGGAATATCTCACCAAGATTCTGACCTGTGCCCTAACAACCTAGTCGAATATGAATCACACGCCGGACTAATCCTCGCCCACTCCATGGAGGCCTTCATCAACTTCAGAGGCGCAGCGCATTCTCGCTGGTGGTAAAACATAGAAGATGATCACGGCTTAAAGGCTTAAAAAGATGATCCGCTATCTCAAGCAGCAAGTGGCCAGTTGCTCAAAAATTGCGACGTCTGGGCGTCGACACATCACAAGGATCTACACTGACGCGACGCCCCTATTGCTAGCAAACTGTCAGAGGAAGATTTGACATACGGGTTTCGGTCGAGCACTCATGGAACCTTCATTAGACGCTCAACAGCCGGCGAGGTCCCTCCCAAGAATGACCGCACCGAGCCGGGATGGATCCCATATGGGACTATTCATCGAACGATATTGCTGTCATCCAAGGAAGCATCTAAACTAAGATGGGCATCACAGATTCGCCTTTGCGGACCTTTATAAACGAGGTTTTTCCGCGCCCTCCTCAAATGCGTAGGAAAGGAAGATGCAACCACGTAATTTAGAGAGGTGCATGAAGGCATTCTGTGGCAACCACCATATTAGAGCTCGGGCGGCGGGAAAAGCCATGAAGCGAGAGGTATTGCCCACGATGCTTTCAGGCCGCGGAACTAGTCAGAAAGTGCAGAATTTGCTAAGAGCATGCCAAGATCTCCCATCTCCCAGTCGAGCCACTAACCTCGATCATAAGCCTCTGGCCTTTTCAACAGTGGGGATTAGACATACTCGGGCCCCTGCCCATTGGAAGGGTCGTCTGGAGTGCTATTATAAGTGGACTACTTCACTAAATGGGGTGAAGTAGAACCATTAACAACAATCAGAGCAAAAAGTATGCTACGCCGTTTGGCGGTCCGTAATCTGTAGGTTCGGGATCCCAAGCGCGATATCGAGATAATGGAAAACGGTTAAATGACGAGAAATTCAAAAAACTTAGCGTAGAGGCTGGGAATCAAGAATCACTATTCGTCCCGACTCATCATGATCCCAGCAGACCAGCGAAGTCAACATGGGACTCTCAAGGCAGCATTGAAGACTAAGTTGGAATACCATAAGGGAAAATGGGTGGAATACCTCCTAGAGGTACTATGGGCATACAAAACTACATGCAAGTCTGCAACTTGAGAAACTCCGTTCACCTTGGCCTTTGGCACCAAAGTGTAGCCCTGTGGGTTGAACAAGGTCACGAGGTTAAGTTGCGGCAGCCGACCTTGTGAGGAGACTCTCCACCTGAACCTCGATCTCTTGGAAGAGAAGCGTGAGCAAGCTCTGAAACTCGCCTAGGACTACCAATGAAAAACAACAAGGTACTATGATCGGAAGGTCAGGCCTAATAGTTTCAAGCCCGGTAACCTAGTACTCAAGAAACTCCTGCCAGCAAGGAAGGACCCTACTCACGGGAAACTTGGACTGATTAGGAAGGACCACATATCGTATCCTGAAATGTCGAGTCCTAGCAACTATGAGCTCAAACGAGAGAAGGAAAGACCACCTTAACACTCTTGGAATAGGAGCATCTCAATTTGTTTTACCCATAAACCTCCAATTGTACCTATTAATAAAGCATGCGAGTTCTGCTTAAAGCTCAAATAACAATTTTGCTTATTTTGGTCTGACTTTATGCATCGTAAGAAAAGATCGGGAGGCTTGGTTAGTCAGAAATCTACGGGACTCAGAAGGGTAGGGGGAGAATACAAAAAAAAAACATCAAACAAATACACACGTTTCTAAAAGACTGTACTTTTATTACAGTTATCTCATAAAATTACAATCAGCAAAGCCGTTCCCTAATGATGAGCTTAAAAGTAATCTATTTTTAATCTATTTTTCTGTTTGATTTTCATCCGAAAAGGAATAATTAATATGCAGAATTATGAAGAAACTCACCAATTTGTTATTAGCAGGAGTGTAAGAAAGAAAAGAAAGAAAAAGCGATGAAAAATCTACGGCAATCGGTGGAGTAAAAATACAGAAAATGGCAGGGCAGAAATGAAAGCAGTTGGGTAACTAATGTGCGAGTTTGGGCTTGCATTGTCAGTTATCACGAGTGCGACATTAGGAAAATTGGAAGGAAACTTGATGCGGTGTGTGAGCATTACAATGTAAACAGCTGAAGACTAACGGAGACTTAAGAAATGATGTGTAATGACATACATTGATGTCGCGCAACATCGTGATGTCGCTGACAAGATCGATGTCGCGACAAGGGATGGAAGGTCGATGACGAGAGAAGCGCCTTGGCGCTAATGGTTGAAAAGATGGCCCGATGTGATTTAAGGCGTAGTCGCGACGGAGGGCGGCGATCGCGACGCGAAAGCAGCGAGTTTAAGTACGCGAGGCCATAATCGATGTCGGCGACAAGAGATCGAGTGACATGAGACCTTTCGATTGAAAACTGCGATTCATAAAGTGATCGTAGCGACAAAGTTGATGTCGCGACATCGAAACTCGTTGAAATTGCGAGACTTAAGGCGATGTAGCGTATGAATCGATGTCGCGACATAAGAAGAATACCGAGTTCGATTACGAGTTCCTAAAGTTGACGTGTGACAAGAGATTGATGTCGCGACATGTCGAACTCACTCGATGGAAAGCTTCCAAAAACGGTGGCTAGCGTCCGCGACAAGGGATTGAGGATCGACATCAGGGAACACCGGTTAGGCCTCCGGGGGCTAAAGTTGATGTCGCGATGAGATCGATGTGGCGACATGAAAGCGTTACAAGTTCAGGAATTGCGAGATAGTGATGTCGCGACGAGAGATCGATGTCGCGACGCAAGGCGACGATTCAAGGCTGCGAGCCATAGATGTCGCTGACGAGAGATTGATGTCGGCGACGCCGAGAAATCGCTCGATTGAAGGCTGCGAAGACGCGGTGATGTCGACAAAGAGAGATCGATGTCGCGACGCCGGGGAATGAGCGATTAAAACACAGCCAGAGCCATAGAGTGATGTCGCGACGCCGGAAACCATCATTTAAGGTTGTAGAATAAGGTTGATGTCGCGGCATTGATTCCGCTATCGCGACATAAGGTCTTCTTGAAAACAAAGGAATATCATGACTTCTTGATAAATCTTGCAACAAGTGCCAAACTAAGCGATGTCGCGACAAAGGGCTTTGGTGCGACACGAAACCGATAACGTGGAGGCGATCCATTGAAATCACAAAAAGGCTTTGCATTGGAATTAGGGCCCGACTGGGAACCACTATAAATACATTTGCTACCAGCGAAGCGTCTTGGCGACTGAAGAGAGATGGGTTCTTTGAAGGCTCTGTATTTTATTTTTTTCTTTTCTTTTCTTTTATTTTCTTTTCTTTCTTTTTGTTTCGTTTTCTTTCCGTTTTATTTTTAGATTAGATTAGTGTGTATTTCGTTTCTAATTTGGATTTGAGCGTTATTTGTAAAGATTGAGCTGAATGTAGATGTATATTTCTTAAAATTAGCATGCAGTTTGTTTGAATTCGGACAAATTACGGATTCGAACACCCGATTCCAGATTCTGATTAGTTTTTTCTTGATCGTGAACCCGATGTATGGTATATTCGGTGTCGGCTTCCATTGAATTGATGTTATTATCGAAATAATCTTTCTGCATTATTTATTAATAATATGCATTTGAACGGATGTTAAATAGACTTCTTGGTTTTGCGTGTTCTTAGGTGATCGAATTTGATCTCTTGTACCATAAGCGAGGTTGTTTCGGCTACGATTTCGGGGAGGCCCTGCGGGTGACACGAGAGGCATTCTGAGAAGTAAACTTGTTCGGGAAATATTTGAACACAATTTCTTGATCTAAAGCGCTCTGTATAAGTAAATCAATACATCACTCTTCACAAGCATGGCAAAGAGTGAGTTGAGTGAGTTATAAATTTAAGTATCTGAGAGAGTTCACCTCGGTCGAATAGTGAATTCTATCGTGTTAGCAAGGATCGATCCAAGGAAAGAATAATCTATTACAATTTTGAGGGATGAGGAACCGATATAGTGCAACCTCGGCAATGACTAAATTGGAAGGAGCTCAGTGCGGAGTCCATGTTGTGGGTATGAAGTATTGAGAAGAAAAATACCCCGAATGAGGCTACTAGTTTAAAAGTAGTTATTTCACCCTCGTGTTCGAGAAGCAGTTAAAGTGAATGATGAACTGTGTGGTTTGGAGAGATCGATCACATAATAATCAACAGACTAGTTTTAAAGATGCGCGGATTAGGAAAGCAGATGCGATGCGGAATTTGTAGGGTGGATTCTTCCTGATAAATGATTATTGATGTTTTCTTTAGAATGGCCCATTAAATCTAAATTTGTTATTTTGATATTTCAATATTCAATTCATTTTATTGTTTATTCATTTTCTTTACATCATTCATTTCAAGCTTTCAAAGCCAAAATCTCATTATCGTATCGTCAAATAGTATGGAGCTTAAGTAGTTTGGGGGTAGTTGATTGAAAATTCTTGAGATCCTGTGGTTTGATGTTTGGACTTAAATCCATTTATTACTTAATCGGCTGTGCACTTGCGGTATCTTTGGATCAAACCACACGAAAATGGTTTACTCTTACAAAAATATCTTTTAATCAGTGATACTTAAAGAAACTCACTCAAATTTAATGGTTTATTTCTGCGAGATTAGATAATAGTCCTTAGGTGATACGTCGGGTGGTGTACATCAAATGATCCGGTCAACAAGTTTTTATCTGGATTGCAGTGAATAGATAATAATCTTTTGGTAATTATTGATATACACTTGTGTACATACTCACGATCCGATCAACAAGTTTTATGGCGCCAGATTTGCGGTGAATAGATAATAATCTTTTGGTAATTGTGTTATACACTTGTGTACATACTACGATCAGTCGACACCTACATCGAGGAAAATTACAATCGGCAAACACCGGTCGAAACCAAAAACCACAAGAAAGAAAAAAAGAAAAAGAAGGAGGAGAAAGGGAGGAGAATTGTAAACGGGGAAAGGCAGACCTTGGAAGCATTGAAGCACGCCGCCCTATCCCAAGCTTGACCCTTGACCCAAATCCATCAAATGGTAGGGCTAGGGAACAACGCAACTCCCACAGCTAGCGGGACTAGGGAACAATGCAACCCCAACAAATGGCAAAACGACGAAACCAAACGTTAGCCTACAACCACCAAACAGACTTCGCGTAGTGGTGATCAAACCCTGAAGATTCATCATGTATAAACTCCGACACTATCGGAGAGAGGAAGGAAGTTGGGAGCGAAGTATAACACATACCATCGAAGGAAGGCGGTTATTTATAAAGAAGCTTGGATGCCAGGGGAAGCCATGATGCATTCCCGATTCTCCGTAGACATGCATTAAAGCGCGTACGCTTTCCCGAGGAAGAAGGCCGAAAGAGCCCGTAGCGCCGATTCGGGAGGCGGGCTCGGATATTAAAGAGCCACGTAGCTCAGTTCGAGAGCCCCGGAGCTTGGATATTAAAGAGCCACGTAGCTTCGGTTCGAGAGCCGGGCTCGGATATTAAAACCATGGCGCTCGGTTCGAGCCCCAAAGCTTCAGATATTAAGAGCCCGCGTAGCTCGGTTCGGGGCCGGGCTCGGATATTAAAGAGCCATGTAGCTCAGTTCGGGATCCCCAGAGCTCGGATATTAAAGAGCCACATAGATTAGTTTGAGAGCCCCGAAGCTTGGATATTAAAGAGCCACATAGCTCAGCAAAGGAGACACAGAGCTCAGACTTTGAAGAAACCATGTAGCCGGTCCGGGGACGGAGCTCGGACCCGGAGGAACTAAATGGCTCGGTCCCACGGAGACACGGGCTCGTACTCCCGAGGAACCATGCGGTTCGGTCGGGAATGCGGGCTCGAGTTCGTCACGAGCCCGGTAGCTTAGTTTGCAAAGAGCCCACGTGGCTCAATTCCTAAGAAGCCATATAGCTCCGTTCAAGGGAACCATGAGACCCAACTTCTAAGAGCCCAAAAACTCGGCCATCAAGGGGCTGCGTGGCCCCGCTTGCAGCAAGAAATTCAGTTAATTCAAAAGCCATAAAAAGGGTGAAAAAGGTAAAAGACTCAAAGAGTATGAATATACGAATCAACATTTCAATGAAGGTCAAAATAATCATTACAAGGGCCATAGGCTACAAAAGTAAAGAAGAATGATAGGAAAAAGCCTAAGTTTCGGAAGACGGAGGTTGAGCAGCCTCGATCATGGGTCCTTCCCGGGAAGAAGCGGGTAGGGGCGTAGGACACCAGAGTCATCTTCAGTCGATTCAAATTCCCCATCTCGTCCTTAGCGGGGCAAAGGGAAAAAATCAAACGCGAGCTTGGGAAGACCTTAGAAGCCTTCTTGCGAAAATAGAGCTGACCGAGAGGCCCGCCAAGGTGCATGCTTCATCCCTTAGCTCGGCGATCACCCTTTCCTTCTGAGCCACCAAGGCCCGCTGCCTCTAGAGGTAATCACGAAGCCCGCGAAATTCGTCGTTTAGGCTCCCCATTGTGCTCTCGGCCTCAGAGACCTCTTGGAAAACCCACTCAAGGTCGTGGTCTTGAGACGCAGCTCGTCCATAACCACCTACAGTTCCTCCTTGTTCTCCTGTTGTCCAGCCTTGACAACCCATAGCTCGCCCCTGGTCGTCTTTAGCTCCTCCCGGGCGATCTGTAGCTCATCCTTGACCACCCCGCGGCTCTCTTAGCGACCCTCATTCGTCCGAGCCTTCTTCTCTGTTCTTGTTTCGCGATTTCGTCGTCAAGGTGTGCTTCAGGTCGGATCTATGCATCACTGCATCCTCGCTGGTGTCGCTGAGCTCGCGGAGAATCGACTCTCAGGAGTCGGGGAGAGCGACCACCGAGCTATGCAGCTTCTGCCTCCATGGTGGGCCATCAGAAAGATAAGCCCTCTTCTCCAGGCTCTTCACATAGGTAGCCACTTGCCGGAACAAGGCAAAGGTAAGGGCAAGTCAAAATCAAAGATAGGACAAGCAAATAAAGGCGTCGGGACATACGGTGGCCGCTCCTTGAGCGAAAGTAAGGCGGAGGCGTCCTCGGTAGACATGGCGTCGCCCTCTTGAGATCGATCGATAGAATGGATGCTGCGGTCGGTGACGGCTTAGTTAAGCAATGGCGAGTCCTCCTCCCGACCGGTTTGAGCAGCCCTTCCCTCGTCCTCCGTGATAAAGGACACTTGAAGTCTTTTGAGGGGGACTCCGGCAAATGGCGAGTGAGAAAGCAGCGCTCCTCCTGGAATTTTTCGGACTGCTTGCGCGCCTTGATACCTCGGCCACGGGGAGCGCTTGACCTCGTTGGAACTTAATTCGACTGACCTCCACCCTTTAGCAGTCAATGGTGGAGAAGATGCTCCCAACCTCGGGACCTTACCACGAATCACAAGGCTGCTCTCGAGGGGAGCTTGAGCTTTACGCTTAACGCTCATCTTTTTCTTTGCCAACGACTTGACTCGGGCTTGGAGCAATTCTTGAGTGGGTTTCACGACAGAGGGCCCCTCACGAAGTCTTCATGACAAAGGGCAAAGTGGGCCTTGAAGTCGGGGTCCGAGAAGGGGACACACCAAGGGCCAGGGAATGTCTGACCTAATCAGCTCAAAGTATACCAGTGGGCGGCACTTGGCGACTTAGCTTCCTCTTCATCCTCGAAATTTGAGGCGGGACCCGAATACTTGAGCCGCATAATCAAAGAAAGATAAGAAAACCTCATGACTTTATTAAGCTAAACCCAAATTCTGTGGCTTGAAGCTCAAGGAGGTTCTCGGGAAGTAGTGCAGAGTGGATTTAGAATACCAAAGCTGTCTTCTCGGTCGTGGATTATATTCCCAGTGCGACCTCCTGAAAAAATACAGTTCCTTCTAGTGTTTGTAGGAAGCGGGAGAATCAGGAAATAATCGACTTGGCATTGGAGCGACCCCAGTGATGTACAAAAGCCCTCAGGACTCCTTCACACTAAAGAATTCTAAGAGCAAAGCAATGCTAGGTACCTTGAGACCTTTATCCTGAAGGCGACCCGGTGAAATAGGCGGAACACCTAAAAGTTGGGAGAAAGTTAGGCGAGATGAGACGATTAAAAATGCTATAGGGCGCTTTTGATAAAAGGATGCGAGAGAAGTAGAGGCCATTCTCGAGAGCGCCTCGAAGAAGCAAACTATCACCGGCATTTGAGCGATATAGGAAGTGAGAAAGTCGGGGCACGAGCCGACGAAGGGAGGCTGTGCGAGAGGCGAAATTAGCCATCCCAGAGGCTCGGCAGGCTAGGGCCCTGACTTTGGCATTCTACACAGCCGCCCTCAAGTAGGTAGAGCTTCCAGGATACCTGATCTCACTGACCTTACCCTTGCCTTTGCCATAGGGAGAAGGGACTGCTAAGGGACTCGTCCTTGACAATAAGCGAGGACGATCGGACCCTCCATCTGTTGCACTAAGTCAGAATCCCTTGGTAGAACTACCCCTATGGGTGAAATTTGGAAGGATGGTAGACGGAAGGAAGTACACATGATTGGGCAAGTGTAAGGGAAGGCGGACGAATGATAAAAAGGAAAAATTCCGACCGAAAAAGTGGGAAAGAAAGGATAAACAACGACTACTTGGGACCCACGAACTCCATAACAAGTAAAGGTAAACAGGGGAAGAAGAATAAAGACGTACCAAACTAGGGAAAGGGACACGAGAAACAACTCCCGAGCGCGAGATAGAGAACGATATGCGCGATAATCGGAAAGTTTGAGAAAAAAAAAATCAGGAGCCACGAGAGAAAAAGGTTTGAACGGGGAAATTGAGAAAAAGAAGAAGCTGATAAGAAGGATTTAAATAACAAGGGAATACGGTTTGAGGTAATTGGGGCCCAGCGAAAAACAACGGAAATGTCAGCGAAATGGCTTGCGAAAGGTGTGAGAGAAGCCATCATTATCATATCTGATTGGCGACAAGCTGAACCAACAAACCGCATGCGGCTCGTGGAACTCGTCGCTCGATCAACGGTCGACCTTTTCGAGCTTCGCTTGTGGCAGGGGGCCGATGATGGTGCACAAATAAAAGCGATCCACAGGCCCGGGACCTTAAGCACAGGGAACGGGCTAGCATCCTCCATGGGGCTGGCAGAAGAGTCTCTTCGGGGAACTCGACCCCTAATGATGTACTGGTTCCCCGAGGTGAGCCGGGAGGTCGAAACGCTAAGCGATTGAAATTTGAACTAGAGACGAGGGTAATCGTGACGACCCGGTGAAGCGATAAAAGGAAAGCACTCCGTATTCATGACGATATCAATTAAGGAAGAAGGATCCCCGATTATGACCCTCTAATTATCCTCTAAATATTCGGTTAGCTATAGGAAAGAAAAAGATCCCTACCTAATGGGGAGGATGCATATCATCATCGATAAAGGAAAGTAAAATTAGTGATCATCCTTTATAAATATCGAGCAATCCTGACAAAGGGTACACAATCCTGCCCCTCCAACGGTTGAATTGTTTACGTTTTTCGTAAGAAAGCGACTTAGGCATCGGAGAGTCGACAGTCACACCCTCGTCGGATCATCCTTTAAGTGTAGGTTGCAGGTTCTTCGGCAATCCAGCCCAACAGATCGACCGAGCAACACCTATAGGCTTCAGCCTAGTATCGATCAAAAGAGCACCATCAGATATCATCTTTTCTAATTTGTGTTATTTTTTTTTCTTTCATGTGAGAATTGTTTCTTTGTATATCCATCTTCATCATTCTCATTTTCTGGTTTAGATGCCATTGAAATTCTTGGTTTGTGTTTGTGAAATTAGTGAAGTAGGATCCTCTTTGCCTTTTGGGTTTTTGGGTTAATTTAAGACTGATTTTATTGGGTGATTCAAGGTTAATATGATTCTTGGATTGATTTAAGGTTTAATTTATGATTTCCCTATATTATGCTTTTGGATTGATTTGAGCTTCAAGTTCCTGACTCTGTGCAAAAGATCTTTGGTGGCAATGAAAGTTCTTTGATTAAAGATATAAAATTTCTTGTAAAATTTGATATTTACATTACGTTTTGGATTCAATCAAAGTTCTTTGATTAAGGATTAATTTTAGCAACGACTTAAATTATATACTAATGGCTTTAACAAGAGAATAAGTTAACCTTGACATAAGAAAGACAACCTTAACATATGTGGTATTCTAATGGCTGCCCTGTTTTGACCCTACACACTGTCTAGATTTTGGGACTAATTTTTAGGAGGGCAAAAGAGGGAAATTAGACTAGTATCCCTCTTAGAAATTGTAGCTGCATTTGAGAACTTGATGTTAGGCTTTTGAATCACCAAAATTGGACCTCTATAACTCAAGTTATGGTCCATTTTCCGACCTGGCTGCCCTATTTTGACCCTACAAGTAATGCATGATAGTTTTTTACACCTTAGATTAATTACATACATGAAAAACCTTAGTTCTCCTATTCAAGTATCATTGCATGATAAATTATCATATCATGTACTAAAGAATATAAATTTTAAAATTATGGAAATGACTTTCTTGTTGAGCCAACCTAAATTTTACAATTTATATGTCTATCATATGATTGATAATTTGTCTACAAATGATGCTTGTATTGTCCGTTTGGATAGTTTAGAAATACATAATGCCTACTAAGTGATTTACTAGTGTTTTTTCTATAGTGAGAGATTAAGACAATCATTCCTTTTTGTTCTCTGGGTGCATATTTGTATAAGTAACTAATATTGTGTTTATACCTTAATCAAATCATGTACTTGGAGAACTAAGGGGAGATGCTGCTGGAATTTTCTCAAAATAGAGGCTAAAACACTAAGTAATTGACTAGTAGGAATTATGCATTTCTAAATAGGATAAGGAACCACCACAACATAGTAAAGAAGTTCAATGACTTATACTTATAATCTACACTCAATGTTTCACAATTAAGTTTTTCAATTTTCTAGTAGAGTGTGTTACATGCAACAATTGCTTTTCATGGATTTATTTTCTTATAAAATATTGACTTATTCCTAATGTTGTCTCTGATTGTGAAGCTCAACATTAAAATGGAGTTCAAATCGAAGTTGGATGTAATGCAGGCTGTAAATGGTCTCTTAAACCTAGAGTTTTTTGGTTGGTTTGGAGGAATTTATAGAGTCGCATCTAAGGTTAAGTGTTGCAGATCAACTTGGCGAGTTGGGGCTCAGGCGGGCTTTAGCTCAATTGACACAGGTCTCCTCATCATTCATTCCACATGTTGATGACCCTTACGGATGACCCCACCACAAATAGTCCCCCATTGGTGATATGTGAACATTCTATTGAACTTTTTGAATTACATTTTGTATATTTATCTAGAACATAGGATTTAGTACCGTTATTTTTGGTTTATGTTATTCGGTGGAGCGTTATGTTTGCGGTAATAGGATCTTATAATTTTATTTCATTTTAATTTTTTTTAATTATTTGTTTTAAAGTTCTAATAATTTAATAATTAATTAAAATTAGTCTTGTAATTAATTTATTATAAATTTAATACTACCTTAGTTTAGTTACTAAATAGCTATTATTCTTTAGCTACTAACTCAGTAGCTAAATAGCTACACTACATAGCTACTACAAAAATTAATCGTTAAATAGCTATTACTATTAAGCTACTAACATAGTAGCTAAATTGCTACTCTGCTTAACAACTAAATTTTTTTAAGCATAGCTACTACTATTTAGCTACTAACTTAGCAGCTAAATGCTACTTTTTTTTAGCTACTACAAAAAATAGTTACTAAATAGCTATTACAATTTTGCTACTAATATAGTAGCTAAATAACTACACTTATTAGCTACTACATTTTTTCCGTTGCTAAATAGCTACTCCTATATAGCTACTCTGCTAGTAGCTATATAGCTATAATACTTAGCTACTAACTAGTTCAGTCACTAAATAGCTACTACGTTATGTAGTAGCTATGTAGTAGCTATATATTGTTTTAGTAAACTCTGCATTCTCAATTTTAGCTACTATTATTGTGAGTAGCTAATTAATAGCTATAAATAATCGCCCTTTCACTTTGTTAGCTATTACATTCTTTACATTATGTCTTATTGTTGGTAGCTGTTGCTTTACCTACATAACAGTAGCTTAAGTAGTACCTATATATAGTCGCCTCCTTATACTTTTTTCATTTTAGCTACTATTATTTTTAGTAGCTAAGGAGCTACGACATCCTATAGTAGCTAAAGCAGTAGCTAATAGCTGCTAATAGTAGCTAAAATTAGCTTAGCTATAAGGAATTTTGCTACTACGTCCTATAGTAGCTATTTAGTAGCTAAAGAAATTTAGCTACTAAAATAAATAGTTTAGCTACTAATTTTTTATAGTAGCTAAAATCAAATTTTCTAGTAGTATAAATTAGACATAGGGTGTTTCTAGGAGAGCTTATTTGAGTTTATCTTCTCACATAATTATTTTTGATAAAAATTATAGGTATTTGGAAGAGCTTATGACCCCCTTATAAGCTCATTTTAGCTTATTTCAATAAGCTTCATGGAGAAGCTTATCAAAAGCAGCTTATAGGGAAGCCTAAAAATCAATCATCTTAATGACCAAACTGTCATTCTAACAAATTATGTAAAAAAAAATGAAAAAAAAAATTAAAATATAGAATAGAAAATCCGAAAAAATTATGAAAAAAATAATTAATTTTTTTTGAAAAAATTATGTAAAAATAGGGAAAAAATTCTAAAAATTAATTAAAAATATAAAACAAATTCCAAAAAATTATGTAAAAAATAGGTCAATTTTTTGAAAAATTATGACTGGTGCTTATTTATTCAAACACTTCAATTTTATAATTGTTTATAATGATATTTTCAATAATTTCAACTGTTATAAGTGTTTGTATAATAATACATCAAAACACCTTAAAATAATATATAAATGTTTTTTTAAATATGCATCCAAATACAAATGGTTTATTGAATAAAATACTTATGACATAAGATCTCATCTAATAAACTGTTATAAAATAAGTGTTAAGGCTTTGTTTGGGTAATCGGCTTAATTAAACACTTACTTGGTTAGAGTGCGAAAAATACCATCATAAACACTTATATTGAAGTGTTTTAATAAATCGCATTTGTCATAATTTTTAAAAACTAAATAACTAAAAATTTATATTATATATATATATATATATATATATATATATATATATATATATATAAAGTAAATATTTATTATATAATGAAAATATTTATCATTCAAATGTAATCTCTAATATAAAATTAGCTAAAAACCCATTATCTCATCTTCATATGCATTAGAGAGATTATAAAAACTAAAATATTCTAGATTTTTTTCTTCATTAAAACTCATAGTTATTTAAGGGGTAAAAGCCTTTTAGGGCCTTAAGGCGTGAGATTTTTTAAGTTGTAGCGCATCCTACCTAATATAAATAAAAATTATATATCTCAATAAATATTGTCTATAGTTTATATCTAATAATAAAATACAATAAAGTAAAACAAAATAAACATTCATGGATCTACATTAAATTCTAAATCAAGAAAATCATCATCAATATCATTTTTTTTCCATCATCAATATAATATTTTTCTATTTTTTAATTATATTTCAGATTTTTTTTCCTATTTTTTTGGAATTTGTTTTCTATTTGTTTTCATTATTTTTCCTATTTTTACATAATTTTTCAAAAATGTTACCTATTTTTACATAATTTTTTGGAATTTATTTTCTATTTATTTTTATTATTTTTCAGTAAATTTTCCTATTTTTTACATAATCGGGAGAACTAAGTTATCGGGCCCTATTTCATTTTATTTGAAAATCCGTGAACAAGAAACCCAAAACCAAGCCCAAATCTACTTATTTCAAATATATTTGAAAAACAAAAAAGAAAAATAAATTGATAAAAAGTGCATCATACGAGTGTACTACTTTAATAAACCTTGGGTACTATCTTAGTGAACCTTGGATACTACCGAAAAATACCAAGTACTATAATACCCGGTTCACAAAGATAGTACTTGCTCATGATGCACTATTTATCAATTTAGTTTTCATTTTTTATCAAATATATTTGAAATTAGTATATTTGGGCTTGGTTATAGGTCTCGTGTTCATAATTTTTCTAATAAATTAAAATAGGGCCATAACATAGTTATTCCAAAAAGATTTAGGTTTGGAACGATAAAACCTCCGCATAATTTATAATATGCCATATAATGCCAAAAATTTTTTAATGCTTTTATGACATTTAGTATTTTAGATGCATGATATAGCTCGGCTACAAAAATAATAAAATTAAAAGAAAGCGACAAAATAAACAAAACAAAGTTTTCGAGTTTTCAATATAATATCAAGTCTCCTCGAAAAACAATAACATAAGGTGCTATTTATAGGTACCAATAGAAAACCCTAACAGATATGGACTTGGGCTTGGGCCAAAAATTATGATTAAATAAATAACTAATAATAATAATAAAAATCATCATTGGACTTGGGCTTCCTATTTCGTTTAGGACTATATGTGGGCCTACTTCATGCCCCATCATTCCCTTCGGCTTGAAAATAACTCGACTCCGAAGAGTGAGAGGAAAGGTAGCAATCCAACAACGAAGGATCCAAATGGCCGAAGATCATCCTCCTGTATCCAGTAGCATGTCGAGTCGGAGACTGACCATCTTAGACTGTGAGGAAGCGATAAAACCACTATCTCTAGAAGTCCTGGAAACTCATCATCAAGGATAATATCTACCATCTCCTTAGAATCTTGTAGCAAGACACCTTTGTGTGCAGATTGCTAGCTTCACTCTTGAATGCACTAGAAGGCAAGTAGAAGGCT
Organism: Tetrastigma voinierianum; assembly: GCA_016808115.1. Classification (NCBI taxonomy): domain Eukaryota; kingdom Viridiplantae; phylum Streptophyta; class Magnoliopsida; order Vitales; family Vitaceae; genus Tetrastigma; species Tetrastigma voinierianum. The sequence goes on along the minus strand of JAEQBH010004193.1, from coordinate 271,746 downwards.
CAAAAGTGCCTCGATAAAGTAACAAATCCTCTACATTGAAAACAACGCTAATATCCATGTTATTAGGCAAATCAAGAAGATATGCATTAGATCCCAGTTTACAAATGATTGAATAAGAACTATGGATCTTATAAAGTTTTTGAAGCGTTTTTTGGAATTCTTTACGGGCGAATCACGAACCATGACATATTCACCAATATTAAATTCCTTAGATCTACGATGCACATCGACAACCCGATTTATACTTTCTTCGTACCTAAATCTTTCACCTAATCTCAACATGTAAGTCATGGATGTGTTTTGCAAAGTTTTCTGCAGGTTCAGACAGACGCATGTGAGGTGGTAAAGGAACAAGATCAATGGGCGTGCAGGATGAGTAGCCATTAACAATTTGAAAAGGACTTTTACCAGTTGAACGGTTAACATAATTGTTATAAGCAAACTCAATTGTTGACAAAATTAAATCTCAAACACTTTGTTTTACCCTAACCAAACACCTAAGCATATCACCCAAACTACGATTAACAACCTCAGTTTGAGGATGAAAAGCTGATGAAAATTTCAGAATAGTGTCAAACAATTTCCAAAAATAGTTGACAAATTTCACATCTCTATTAGATATAATAGTGGAAGGCAAACCGTGCAATTTAACAACTTCTCTAAAAAATAATTTAGCAACATTTGAGGCATAATTGGTTTTGTTACATGGAATAAAATGTGTCATCTTATAAAACCTGTCAACAACAACCAAAACAGAATCATGTCCTCTAGCAGTCCTAGGCAATCCAAGAACAAAGTCCATACTTACATCCTTCCAAGGCTTATAAGGAACAGGTAAAGGAGTATATAAGCAAGTGTTTTGTTTCTTAGCCTTAGCGAATTGATATGTTCTACATTGTGCAACTATCCTACCAACATCCTTTTTAAGAGAAGGCTAATAAAATCTATCTTCAATAAATGTAATAGTTTTATCCCTCCCAAAATGTACAGCTAAACCACCTGCATGCATCTCCTAAATTAATAAATCCCTAACTGATGTCTGAGGTATGCATAATTTAGTCACTTTAAACAAATAACCATTTTCAACAAAAAAAAATTCAACATACTCATGACGGTTACCATTACTAACCTCATCATAAATAATACCAAAGTCAACGTGACGTCTGACTTCGACACACAGTGTCGATTTAAGTGTCTTTTTATTTTTTATTCTTGTTTACTATAAACTTGTTCATTCCTATACGTATTAAATATTTAACGAAATATATTATGTAGCGGATTACAAAATATATTCAAACTCCACTCGTGAGTGTTCAACATATAAATACTTTACATTGTTTAAAACAAATACATATACAAAACTTAGACCATAGGGTTTTGTTTGACACCTAGTATTGTGTTGACCTTTATTGCCGATCTTAGGATTGTCAGGGCTTCTAGTTCCTTCTTTTGTACCTACAAGGATGAAACACTCGTGCTAAACATAGCGTAGTGAGATAAATGCTAGTGGGCCGACCCTAATAAGGATCATCACACTTTAAACACATGCATATACATTTAACACATCATATACTTATACCCATGCTTATGCATACTTCATATTTACATATCATTGTTCATATACATTTCATTTCTTGTTCTTGTCATAGTATACTTGTCATCACATAACAGTGCTATGCTTCTCATATCATGTCATATAATGTCATTTATCATATTCAAATCATTTGCATATTCTTGTCATTTGCTCTTATGTTTCATGCCTGCATATACCTTAGAAGTGGATACGGGAAAAAAGGCGTATGTACGAAAGGTACTATCATAATCGGTATGATTTCTATCTGTATGACCCAAACGGGGCTGCTATAATGATCCAAATGGGATCTATGTCATCGACCCAAACGGGGCCTCGATATCTATAAACTATATGCTCTGACAACGCATCCTATGAATATGCCTACCTATCGACTACGGTCATGCGGTGTCCGGTTTTATTATGTTTTCTTAACAATCTTTCGGGTATCGGGAAAAAAATATCTCATATGCATGAATAACTATTGATATCATGTATACTTATGAGATATTCATTATCAAATAATCCCTTATAAACATTTAACTGTACTTTTTCATATAACAAAATTATACGTGTATTATCTTTAGCTTTCATAACACATGTTATCATGATCATATTACTATGATGCATTATTTCATATAACAATACATTTATATAACCTTTGTACAATTTCAGTTTCCATAACTAATTTTGCTTGAACAATTCGAGGCGGTTCCCAAGTCCATTGTCGACTGCAATTTTGATCCTATAAACGAGATTGTTAGAGAAAGTGATCTTCTAACTCAATATACCCCTATGTCTTAAGTTTCTTATGGATTCCGAACATCATGTCATTTGGACTTTTAATTTAGGAATGTAAATTACGTAGCACCGATCTCGAAGTCAGGCAGATTAGGCGGGTCAGAGACACAGTCAGGGATGCTCTAACATAAGCAGGACTCTTCACTTACTTTTTTGATTGTTGGTGTGATCTTATAACTTAATCAAATATCATATCCCTGAATCTACTGAAAAATAAAACTATCACCATAGTGGTGTTCTGATTAATCGATACATACGATCCACGAGTCCCATTTACATATACGCTATACAAAAAGCTGTACATTTTACATTTATATTGAAGCGGAACCTCGCTATGTTGAGGCTTCTGAAGTGTCTTGGCACAACGAGTCGCGGAAGATCGCGGGCGTCCTCCTGCATTACTCTGAAGTTAAAACCCGTCTTGAACTGCAGCTTAGTGGGAAACATATGACTTATATATATACACATGCATTGATATTCTTGTACAATAAGCATATAACAATAACATGTATTCATTAGCAGATATCAGGATTTTCATGAATTCATATAATAAACTTATATACCTACTTGTGCTTATAACAGATTTATACTTATTCAGGTCTCTCGTAGGACATATACTTATGCTTATAGCAAAATTATGCTCGTTCAGATCTCATTAGGAGTTCTGAGCTTATGCTTATCTTATAGCACTTGCGGACTTATGTATGCGAAGTGCCAGTGGTACCACGGAGCTTTAACTTATCTGGGGAGGTGCAGTAAGGTCACTCTTTGAGTGAGAACTATATGCATTTCTTTACTCTTGTTCTCGTTCGATTCTTATCATATAAGCTTGTTTGACTACGTAGACCCGGTAATAAGAAATGAGTAGGACATAACCTGATAAATTGCAGAAGATACTATACGATGCTGAAGTGCTTAGTAGCCTAAGCGGGGAGTCTTGAAACCTTGATCTGAAAGCAGTGCACAGCACGTAACGGAAGTGTCGTGCTTAGCGGGAATGCCTAAGCACTTATCAGAACGTGTCTGCCCATGTAATAGAAGTGCAGTGTCATTCAATATCTGGTCTTAGGTATTCCTACAATTATATGTGTTCATAAACTTACTATCTTATCATAAGGGCATTAAGTTTGCCCATTCGCTCCGCCAAGGCGGCGAGGTACGATATAATTTTTCCTTTAGATAACATGAATAGACCCTTTTCATATACTTATAGGATCCTCATTAGTTCAATGGACAAGTCCTTGGAATAACGGAATAGCAGAACAAAACAAAACACAACATTTTTCATGCTGTGAACAGTAGCTTCGCCGCGACAAACCCGAGAATGGCTAAACTCTCCATTCGGCCACGCCTTGGCGTGGGCCAGCCGTCTTGCGCGTGGATCACCACACGCCGGCGTAGGACCACTGACCGACTTGCCCAGAAGTTTTGCTAGGCTGAGTCAGTTTTCCATAAATCCAACTCAAAAACCCAATATAATCCATAAACATTACCGAAAACAACTCCCAAATGGGTTCTAATCCAACCAAAACCAAACATAGAGATAATTTAAGGTTTTTCCAAACCCAAACTCAAATCCTTGTATGTTAGTTTAACTTCCTAACACCCAAACATGTCTCCAAACACCATAACCCAAGAATCCATACAATCCATACTCATCTTATACAAACTAAGGTTTTAACAACCCAACTTTCAAGACATCTAGGGTTAGGATGAATTCCTAACTAAACCCTAGAAATGGAACCGCTAGTATCCATACAACACTTCAATACTCAAAGTCATGAATCCATACAAAAACATGGTTTCCATACAAAATCCTACTTCCAAACAAATCCATAATGATCCATACAAAACCCAAAGCAAATTCAAACAAGTATCCAAACCTTTATTGGCTTCCTCTTCTTCTTCTCTTCTTCCTTTTCTTCTTCTCCCTTCACGTATGAGCCTCCCGAAAATACCCAGACAAGAGACCCGAAATTGGTGTATTTGGTCACTCATTTCATAAGGCCATGTTTGACCATAAAAATGCATTAATTTGACTTAAGTTTCCTTTATCGCACTTTGGTCCTTGTCTCTCCTCTATTTGCACCACAAGTTATTTCTATATTCCACACTTTGGGCATATAATCTTATAATCTTATGACATTTTATATCCATTTTGAAATTACAAATATACCCTTACTTATTCAGTTTCCAGAGGCCACTCACGTTTTTGAATTTAAATTGCGAAAAATTTAAATTATACCTACAAAATACCCTAAACATGCTGAAAACGACTAGGGTATATTTTGGGGTGTTACATGGTCTAAACATTCCAAAATGCTCCTGGACAATTTCCAGGAAGAGAATATGGAATTGTGTCCTATATTTGAAAATTTTCTAGGAATGTTAAAGACATAATTTGACCATATTTTCTTCATGAAAGTTGTTCTCCCAAATGTCTAGTTTGTACAGAACTTTGAATCACCTCATTTAGACCAGTATAACTCAAGTTATGATTTAAACAACTGGAATTACTTTAGTTCAAGGGACTGTTCTGAGACAAATTTCAGGGACATAATTGTTCCCTTACTTTGACGAATTTTCTAGGTCCAATGGGGTCCAAATTTGGATATACTTATTTCGAAGAATTGTTTTCCTAGAAGTCTAGTTTACCCATAAATTTGAATCACTCAATTTAGATGAGTAAAACTCAACTTATGGCCTAAATACCAAAACTGTTCGAAAACTCAAAACTGTATCAGAATTGAACCATAATTGACTTGAAAACAGGGCCTCACTTTGATGAATTTCTAGGTCCAATGGGGTCTAAATTTGGATACACTTATTTCAAGAATATTTGTTCTCTTAGAAGTTTAGTATACCCAAAAATTTGAATAACTCAATTTGAATGAGTGATGGCCAAGTTATGGCCAAAACAAAAACATGAGTTTAAAAAAAACGGACAACATCTCCCTAAAACCCAACATTTTCTCTATACAAATTTTTCCTCCATTGAGGACCCCAACCAAACCAAACAACCATATAACACATTTATAAGTTAGGGTTTTTCCTAACCTACATATAGACAAAGAATTTAGTTGGAAAAATTCCTAACCTAAACATGAATTCCATACATGTTCTAAACAATTCCAACCAAGTATTCCATACAAAAGTTCCAAACATTCCATTCCTTAATCTCCTTCTTCTTCTTCCTTTCTTCCTTCTTCTTCTTCTCTTTCTTTACTCTTCTCTTCTCCTCTCCTCTCTTCTCTTCCGATTTGCCCTAGCCAAGACAAAGCCAAAAAGCAAAAATGAGATGTTTCTTGAGGCTTGTTTGTCTAATACCCCTTTTTGGATCAAGGTTTCCAATTTTGCTATTTGGTCCCTCAATTCCCTTCTATTTGCAAACCAACTTATTCATATTTCCTTTTAACAAATCATCTTTCTAATTATGTCTTTTGGGTCCTTAATTGGAAATTTACCAATTTACCCTTAACTCTTGTATTAATTCCGAATTTTTGCTTAATTTATTTTTAGCATTATTTTATTCCAGAAAAATTTACATTTACTTTTATTATACCACTAAACTGTCTGCGCCGGGGTATAATTTTTGGAGTGTTATAACTCTCCCCCTTTAAAGAATTTCATCCCTCGAAATTTATACACGGTTGAGTTACGGATCTTGTGCTCTCACTGGTTTCTTATGGCTCCCACAGTAGCTGCCGCCATGGTGTTGCTAAAGCACTTTCACTAATGGTACTTGTTTGTTCACAACTGTTTCACCTCTTGAGCTAGAATAGCCTTTGTCTCCTCATCACATGACAAATCCTCTTGTACTTGTATCTCTTGTACTAGTAGTATGTGCGACTCCTCAGAGCGGTAACTCCGAAGCATCGACACATGAAACACATTATGCAATTTGGCCAACTCCAGAGGGAGTGCCAAGCGATATGCCACAATGCCAATTCGATCCAAAATTTCATATGGCCACATGAACGCACGGGACTCGTTGCCCTTCTTACAATAGGCTAGAAAAGAAATTCCTCCACGGCGATACTTTTAAGAAGACCTTGTCTCCCACTTCATATTCAATATCTCTCATTTTCAAATTGGCATATGACTTTTGTCGATCATTAGCAGCCTTTAACCTTTACCGAATAACCTGAACTTTTGCTTCTATATCTTTTACTATGTCTGGACCAATCACTTTATGCTCATTCAATTATGTCCAACACACAGGAGTTCTACATCTACGGCCATACAAACCCTCATATGGTGTCGACGATGCTTAATTGATAGCGTTGTTATAGGCAAGTGCATCCCGATGGAATATACATATCCCGACTTCGAGTGAATTCCATTACACATCCCCGAAGCATATCTTCGAGCACTTGAATCAACCTCTCGAACTGTCCATCTGTCTGCGGGTGGAATGTTGTCCGAAGTCGCTAGGAGTTCCCAAGGCTAACTATAATTCCTTCCAAAATCTTGATGTAAATGTGGATCTCTATCAGACACAATGAAATGATGACACACCTTGCAATCCCACCTGATCATCCATATATAACTCATCTAGTTTGATCCATAGAATAGTCGATCCCTAGCTGGTATAAAATATACTTGACTTGGCCAGGCTATCAAATGATCACCGAGACGAGGTCATGTTTTGTTGCGTGAGAGCTTAGACACAAAATCCATGGTAATGTTATCACATTATATTGAGGAATTGGGAAGGGGGTTGATGAACTATTGGAACTTAGTGTTGGCTTTGACTGCGACACGTCAAACACTTAGACACGTACTATGTCACATCTCTTTTCATTCCTTTCCACCAATATTTGTTTCAAATCCTGGTACATCTTATTACCTCCAGGATGCATGGTAAATATCGTATTATGAGCTTTAAATAACAACTTTTTCTTTAGCTCTTTATCATCTAGCACACATAATCTGTTCTGGAAATACAAACTTCCAATTTCTTTTATTGAAAAATCAGTCTTATCACCATCTCTAACCATCTGTACCTTTTTCTGCATCTCTTCATCATTTTTCTGAGCATCTATAATCATTTGCTTTAAAACAGGCAGCTTTTAATTGAGTTACTATAGCTCCATCAGATACTATTCTCCATTCACTGCGATGTATTAACAAAGCTGTCATTGTCTTTCTACTTAAGGCATCTGCTACCACAGCTAGCTTTTCAGGAATTGGTAGTCATTATACGATCATAATCTTTGAACAACTCCAACCATCTCCGTTGTCTCAAATTAAGCTCTTTCTGCGTTAACAAATATTTGAGACTTTTATGATTTGTATAAATTTTGCATTTTTCACCATATAAGTAGTGTCACCATATCTTCAAAGCAAATACTACCGTAGCCAATTCCAAATCATGTGTAGGATAATTCTGTTCATGTGGCTTCAACTGTCTGGATGCATATGCCATAACTTTACCATCTTGCACAACCCAGACCAATTCTTGAAGCATCACTATACAGAGTATACTCTTTACCCGGGGTAGACTACGTTAATATTGGTGCTTCAACCAACATTTCCTTCAAATGCTCAAAACTATCTTGACATTTATCTGTCCACTCAAACTTTACTCCTTTCCCGAGTAATTTAGTGAGTGGCGAAGCTATGATAGAGAATCCCTTCACAAATCTTCTATAATATCCCGCTAGGCCCAAGAAACTTCTTACTTCGGTAACACTTCGGGGTGGTTTCCAATTCACCATAGCTTCAATCTTAGCTGGGTTAACTCTTATTCCCTCAGCTGACACAATATGGCCTAGGAATGAAACTTCCTTTAGCCAAAAAATCACATTTACTAAAGCAACGCTTACAAATTTCTCTCTGAAGTACGTAGAACTATTTTCAAATGTTGTTCATGCTCCTGCTCATCTCTAGAATATACCAATACATCATCAATAAAGGCCACGACAAACTAATCTAAATAGGGTCAAAACACCCTATTCATCAAATCCATGAATGTTGTCGGTGCATTAGTCAACCTAAATGGCATGACCAAGAATTCATAATGGCCATATTGAGTTCTGAATGCTGTCTTTGGCACATCGACATCTTTCACTCTTAGCTGATAATACCCTGATCGCAAGTCTATCTTTGAGAAGACACCCTCTCCTTTTAACTAATCAAAGAGATCTTCAATTCTCGGCAATGGGTATTTGTTTTTCATTGTCATCTTATTGATTTCTCGATAATCAATGCACATCTGTAGGGTGCCATCTTTCTTTTTCACAAACAAAACAGGTGCACCCCAGGGAGAAACATTGGGTCGGATAAACCCTTTATCTAGAAGCTCTTGTAGTTAAATCTTTAGCTCTTTCAGCTTTCGGTTAGACCATCTTGTATGGTGCCACAGAAGTAGGAGGCGTTCGACAAGGCATCTCGATAGATAAATCCACTTTTCTTACGGTGGAATGCAGGTAACTCTTCGGGAACACATCAGGAAAATCTTTCATAACGAGAATATTTTTCCAGATTCTATTTGACACTCTTACACAGAGTCGAGCACCAAAGCAGGCCTCACATCCTTTTCTAAGCAATGCGTAAAGCATAGCTAAAATCTACATTGGACATTGGGCGGACCCGAGACACCATGTACTATCGCCCGGGTGATCGGAACATCTAACCTTCTTTGTCTTTTATCCACGATCAATTATAGCTCGATGTTTAGACAACCAATCCATTCCTAAAATCAAATCAAATTCACAAAATGGTAGAGCAATCAAATCAGCAAAAATTCCCGATCATGAATAATTATAGGGCAATTCTTATACACTCTATTCACATTGACACTATGCCCTAAAGGACTGGTTACATGCATATCATATGATAGCTGCTCCACTACTGTCATCTTATCGAACACATACTTTCGATGCATACATATGAATGAGTAGATCGAGTGTCGTCACCGGGCATTTCAATACCGTAAAGAAATTATACCGGCTAATGCTTCTGAGTGCATCTTGGTCCCACGAGCCTTATTAGCATATGCTCGTCTTGTGAGCTAAAGCATCTAGGACGATCTACTGTCTCTAACACTGTGCCTCCTCGTCCTCTATGCTAACTCTGGTCCCCTCGACCTCTACCTCTATCTCGAGTCAAAGGTGGTGCCGCTGACCTCCCTCTATTGTTACTCTGAGGATTCCTATTGTCCCTTGACTCTTTGTGTAAAACCCAAGAAAAAAATTCAATTTTTCTGAAAAAGGGTAAAACGGTAATTTTGGTTGAAAACCGAAAATTCTCTAGATCTCGAATAATGAGAAGCAGTTAACGTAATTAAATTCATCTCGTGAAATCTAGTGACGAAAAGAGGATTTCGTCGAATTAAGAATGGCCCAGATATTTACGATTTTCTAGGTGATAAGCGTGATGACTTCGGGGATGAGATTTTTCACGAAAATCTGAAGTCGAAGGAAATAAATTAGGTTAAGTTCGTTTTAAAATAAAGTAAACTGAAAATAAATAAATTTTTTCGGGACAAAAACAAACCTGAATAAAGCAATCTGAACTATAAATATCAAATAATAATAATAATAATAATAATATAATAATAATAATAATAAAAGGAAAATAAAAAAAATAATAAAAGGCAAAAAGCAGGACTGCAGGAGGCCATTTTTCGTGGGGAGAGAGAGAGCGTGGGTGAGAGGATTTTTATTTTTATTTTTTCTTCTCTTCGTTTCTTTCTCAGATCTACGACAATCGGATAGTAGAGATTTTCATCGGAAATTTGAAGGCAAAGTTGATACATGCGACGAGCTTCTGGCGTGAATGGCGAAAATCTTGGAGTTTAAATGAACTCAGAGGTGAAGAATTTAAGCTACTTGTGTTATTTACGGCACAAAGGCCATTTAATGGTCAGTGGATTAGCTTGAGCCTTGAAAAATTTGTAGATTTTAGTTCTCAAATTTTGGATGGTATAAAGATTTTAGAAATTTGGAGTTGTTTTCGGACGGTCGGGCTTAATTGGAATTTAATTTCAGCTTGATTCGGGCTTAATTTTTGAGACTGTTTTTGGATAGTCATGACAGAATTTTTGTGTGTTATTGTTGGAAAGTGAATAATATGATTGAGTGGTTCGTGTGTCATTGTGTGAAAAATAAATGACACATAGTTGTACATGTTGAGGCTATTACATGGCTCGTTGGAGGCTAGTCGTGGACAAATTGTGTCATCACTAGGCCTAGGGATTGATGTGTGTCATTACGAGATTGGTAGTGACTGTGATGTCCATATATGCTTGAATTGGTATGTTTGATTTGGGTGTATGAACCTTAATATGAATGTCCAAATGATGCATGGATAAATATGCATGAGTATGTATGCACATATAGTTCTCATTATATATGTAGCATGGTATGAATAGGCAATGGCATAAATGCATTATACATGCACGAAACATCGCATAACATGGGTGTGAGTGTATAGTTGAGATCGACACTGTGTTAGGTGTTCGATGGTGTGTCGTGAGTACACGGTTGTGGATCAACACTGTGTATGGTGTTGATTAGTGGGCTCGGTTAATAAGACAACGTCCAAATGAGTCGTACGGGTTAAGGAAATGGAAATGTCTCATTGCATTTCATATGCACTAGGGCACCCTAGAACAATAGGAGTGAGTGCATGAGGTGGTTTCTTAAGAGAATTGTTTTGGAGGGTTGACCCAGCCGATCATTGGTATGGGTCACATCCGCTCTGACATCAGAGGTTGTCCATATATCAATCGTCGAGTCAGCCCAATTGATATACATCGGAGGGTTGTCCATATAATATCAATCGTCGGAGTCTGCTGATTGATATATCGGAGGGTTGTCCACAAAATAGATTATCGGAGTGTGTCCACTATTTATATCGGAGGGTTGTCCACGGTTAAAACAAATACCTTTGTTTGGAAATGGTTTCATTCATGGCGAGAATGCATGTTTGAAAGTGGGGTGAGGAACTTCGGCGTGGGTGTAAAAGCAGCGATATCCATAGTTACGTATGGGTGTAAGAAACGCACAACGGGTATCATCAGAAGGGTATGTTGCCCCGAAGAAGACACACGGTCATGTTTATCATAGACCGGGTTGTGTGATGGGGTCGGGATGACTTGGGATTTATTTGCCCATTGACACTTGCATTGGAGTAATGGGCGGAGTGGGGCTTCGATACTTGGGTCGTGGTAATACCGGTGATAGTTGTCCGCGAGTTGGTGTATGCATGTGGGGAGCGAGTGATTGGTGACTCGGGATATATTACTCAATGACATATTGAGTGATGGAGCCGGTGAGAGCTCGGTACATGGGGCATGGTGAGTCGAGTCTCATTCATGGCATGTAGACATTCAGGTAGACATGTGTATGTTGCACTTGGATGTGTGTTTGATTATGCGACCATTGCATGTGCACTTAGGTGGGGAGTAGCCCTTGTAGGAGATTATCGGCTGCGGGCTTTGCTCCTCCCCGTCGTGGGACTTCGCCTTCGGGGTCTGGTCGAGTCACGGGCGGTGACCAGCACATATGAAGAAAGCGGAGCTTGTGGCTTTGATATTTGATATATGACATGTATTAGAATGTTGTAATTTTAATATATGTTTTGAATTAAAATGTTATTAACTCTTGAACTACGTGAGATAGCAATTCAGTTTGGATATATTTGTGAAATTATTGATGGAATTTAGTGGCCATTATTTCGCATTTGGACCACCTGTGAGGTCATTGTGAATTTTAGGACCGGAGTTATGTTGTAAAACCCCAACCTTATTAAAGATGTTATAATGAAGTAGTTATTAGGCTTGATTTGAGGTCCCCAATGATAGAAGCGAGGGTGGATTAAATTTAGAGCGCTACGGACATCATTTGGGCATGAAGTGAAAATTTGAAAATTGTAGCAAGGTGCCACTAATGAATAGTGATTTTTTTTTTCTTATTTTATCCGATGGAGGGTTGCAAAGGGATTTTAAGAAAATTTCGGTTCCTATGACTTTGGCGATATTTTAGAAGATAATGGGAGATTTAAGTGAATAGTGATTTACGGGAAATTTGGAGCTGTATTTGAGGGTACCCGGAAGTGGTAAGAAATCTGAGGTCTGGAATAAATCATAAAGACTAACAGGCGAAATAAAGTGAAAGCGGAGTCCGTTTGGATAGTTTCGAGGTGATTCGAGCGTAATTCGGGTAATAATACGCTATTGTCAGGATTCACAGGTGCTAATGATTTTAAATCACGTTGTTGATTTCGGAGCGCAGAAATTATTTGTGAAGGATTTAGTTAAGAAAATATTTTATGTTCAAATTTAAATATAGAGCGACCATAGAATATTTTTTGACATATAATTGATATAAAAGCGATAAAAAGCGAGCGAGATAAAATGCGCTATAATGGAGATATTTAATTATGCTAGCCAATCAAAAATCTTTTCTTAATGGCTAAGTTATGATTTAAATAATGGGTAAATGACTTGGTCTCATGGGAATGGACGATGAGAAGCTTGGATAAAAGAGTAATTCACTTTAAACCAACCAATGATATTTTTTTTTTACTTAAGGGCACTTTTGGAATAATATTTTAAAGTGCAAATTTGGGGATTTAAGTGCTCAAAAGGGATCACGTAGGAGAGGAAAGAAAGGAGAAAGAGAGAGAAAAGAAAGGGAAGAAAGGAGAAAGAGGAGGAGAAAGGGAGTGGGACAGAAGTGGTAGAGGTGAATTTTATTCTCTTTCAAGCTTCCAGTGAGCTCAAAGTGAATCCAAGGGAAGAGAAGACAAGGAAAGCCACGAAGCAGTAAGTTTTCATGGTGGGAAGAAGTTAGTTTTATGTTTTCATGCCTAATGATTTGATTTTCTTGTATGGATGTTAAATTAGTGGCATTTAGGGTTGAATGATGATGATTTTGAGATAAATTGAAAGCCATGGATTAGATTAGGAGTTTTGACAAATCAAATTGAATGAATAGTTGGGTTTGATGTAGACTTTTGTGTGATATGTTGAAATGGGTATAATGCATGAGATTTAGTGTTTAGAGTGAAAGAAAAAATGGAAGAGAAACACAATTTAGTAAATTTTGGGCAGCAATGAATCTCAGTACGAAATGTCCTGTTTTCTGTTTTGACCAGTTTTGGTATTTTGGCCATAACTTGCTCATTTCAGATCGGAATTGAGTGATTCAAAATTCTGGGTAAAATAGACTTCTAAGGTAAAAATTTATCTGAAGTAAGTTCATGCAAATTGTAAACTTAAAGTGCCCATAAAATGGTTCAAAAGTGGGCTATGTGCAGATTCTGTTCTGCCAAACTGGTTATTTGTTGTGCAGATTGTGTTATATGGTTGAGGCTTTAGAGACGGAATTTTAAATTGAAAATTTAAAGAGATGTTATTTGATATATCAAGAACTGATCTGGAGAGTTTCATAAATTTTGAAGACCGTTTGAATAATTTTTGAGTCATAAAGTCTAGAGGGTATGGTTGGAAAAAGGTTGGCCAAAATATGAATGAGTTTTAGTGCTTAAGGTAATTTGTTCATTTGGCTTTAAATGAATGTGTATGGTGGATTGAAATGGAGATTATAATTAATGTATAGTTGTGGTTTTCTTGAAAAGGTGAAAAGGACTATCGGACGGGAAAGCGGGGTCGACGGGAAGCAAAGGCGGGATTGAGCGGTGGGCGTGAGTGAAAATGATATTTTTGAGGAATTTAGTTTTTAAAGTGAATGGTTTTAATGTTAAACTGAAAGTTTAATGTAAATTTTATGTAAATGTTAAGGCATATGGAAATGTTTTATATTGCATTGTTTTATCTTGCATCAATGCATATATTTATATGTGTATTAAATATGTATGCATATGTTAAGGTATTATGAAAGTTTAAAAATGTTTAAAGTATACATATGTGTTTTAATGATAAAGTAAAGGATTTAAATGTATTTATAAATGTATTTTGAAAAATGTTTCTTGATGGATTTTAAACCCTCTATGATTTATTATAGTGATATCGAGGCCGAAGTACTTTAAGCGTGTGGGTTAAGAGGGTAAAGTTATAGACACACCTAAGAGGAGGAAATAGGTGTCTAGAGTAATATCCTTGCGTGATAAAGTACTATAGTGGAACCCTATGCAAGGCATGAGTTTCTCCGTGACGTAGTGGTTATGGCCCCAGGTATGTGGTTGTCCCTCAGTCGATTACCGGAAACGTTCGATTGTGTTTTATTCCACAGGTTCCATCGGAAAAGAATGAAAGAAAGAAAAGAAATAAAGAAAGAAAGAGTTTAAGGCATAAATGTAAAGCGTAAATGGATTTAAATCGTAAGTATTTATGGAAAGAAAGTTTAAGGCATAAATTCTTAAAGCATAAAATGGATTTTAAATGCATAAGTATTTATGGAAAGAAAGTTAAGGCATAAATTCTTAAAGCATAAATGGATTTTAAATGTAGTATTTATTATTGAAGAAAGTTTAAGGTATAAATGTTTAAGCATAAACTGATTTCCCAATGGTATAAGTATTTATGGAAAGAAAGTTTAAGGCATAAATGTTTTAATGTATAAATGGTTTTTAATTGTATAAGAAAGTATGTATTATTTTTGATATGTGCGAAAATGTTATATAAATGAAAATGTACACTCAGCGAAAGAGCTCGTTTGCTTTCGCTCTTTTTCTATATGTTTCAACAAATATTTTCGAGGACTGAGGCAGTGCATCGGTGGAGTACCTCTGTCGCGAGTGGTCGAAATTTATCGAGGAGGCAGCCGCATGTGGCTACATTGATGAAAATAATTTGCATATTGTATATGTGAATAATTTTGTCATGTTTGATAAAATTATGCATGGAATTGAAGGTTTAAATGTTTTGATGATTTGAAGAAACAAATGTATATATATGTATATTGTGTTTGATTGGGTTGTGGACGAGGAGTCTAATATGGGAAGTTGATGAATTGAAGTTTAGAAGTGTTTTTAAATGTTTTCATCGGGTTTTGTAAATTTAGAGAGTCCAGGAAAACAGGGGAAACTCGGCGATTTTCTTTGAAAAAAAAATCTAAGTGTTGAAGAAGAAAAAGAAATTTTTTTTAGCACTTAAGCAACGTATTTTTAAAAGATATGTTAAGGACTGTAAAGGGGTTCGCTCCACGGATTTTAATTGATGGTTTTAAGGAAAAGTTTCTATATCCGTTGGAGTTCTGGGAGGTCCCCTCGGGTTCATGAGGTTAATCCGGGTCGGGATCCTTCGCCTGTACTTTGGGCAGAGCTCCGTCTGAAGGAGACTCACCGATTTTCGTGGTAGTGTCGGGTTACGGAGCATTTACCGTGTCCGCGGGTTGACGGGTTGTCAACTGACCCCCGGGTTTTGGGGCGTCACACTTTGGGACAATTTGTCATAAAATGTTCAGTGCTTCCACATCTAAAGCACCCTCTTGTCAACAATCGCAGAGCTCCCGGAGAATGTCGGTCGATGGCGATCGGGGGGCCTGCGAGTTTCTCTGGTCGCCGAAGCACCTGCACCGGAGGTACTAGGTACTCGCATGTTCCTTGTCTTCTTCCGCAATGGCGAACTATGTCTTGTTTCCCGAGTTTGGGACTCTACGGCTCTTTTACGAGAAAGAAGAAGCTCCTACAAGCTTCCTCTTACGAAACCTTTCTCCGCTCTTGCCTCGGAAATTTCTCCACTTTCATTGCCATGAACCAAGCGATAAAAATTTGCTAGGATGCAATCACGAGACGCCAGATATCTTTTTATGGACTCATTTAGTCCATCCTCAAACTACCTACACCGAAATGTATCAATGAGGACTAATTCAAGTGCATACTTGCTAAGATGGCTGAATTCTTTCTCATATTAGCCAGCGATAAAGTTCCTTTGCTTGGTTGTTAGGAGCGCTTCCACTTAGTCTCCTATGCATGCTCCCGAGAGACATATTTGGCCTAAACTCTCGGGTGAAAAACTCCCCATGGTATGGGATGGAAGCCTTGAACTCCTCGACACTAGCTTTCTGATCATAAGCAACGCCTTTCAATAAAGCGCACATGTCACTCTTTGATTTAGAGGGCATCTCACATCCTCCACTATTCTTTGTTGCTTTTCTAACCAGAATTCATCTTTATCGGACTCTTCCATGTTTGACCCATGGAATTCCTTAACCCCATGTCTTCTTATCATGTCTATTGGGGCTTTGGGAGTTGTAAATCCTGCCTGAGAAACCATGTCTGAATATCCTCAACAAGGCATTTATTTCATTGGGGCATGACTACCCGACTACGCCCAGTTGAAGGATCAGGGAATGAGTGGCCCTTGATCTCTTGGGTTAACACTCTTGGCTACTTCTTCAACTAAATTCGGAGGACGATCCATCTATACAAAACACAAGGACATCCACATCAGGCCAACACATTACTATGCTCCCATTGAAATTTTATTGCAAAAAAAAATTCACATTTGTAGCTAAGTTTTACACTTTGCCCTTGAAATATGCAATTATTCAACCATTGATCCATAATTGTTTATGTTACTTAAGTTTGCCCACTGAATTTGATTCATGGCTTAACCACTAACTCTATAAGTAATAGTATCATTTTTGAATTATATGAAGTTTTTCAAATACCAACCACATGTAAAGAAGATGTTATTAGACTTTAAGGAGGAAAAAGAAAATGTGAGATTTGTTTTTCACAAACCAGAGAGAGTTATAACCCAACATTTTACCATCAAATTCATTGAAGTTTTCCAAACTAGTTGAAGTGCAATCTTATATATGAGTCATGCCTAATATATATGTTAGGTTGTCTGTTGACCAAGATTAGGGGCTTTAGGTGGGATTTGGAATTGTAATTTTCTCAATAGTCTTTGAAGATGAATTGCTACAAGGAGTGGGTGAGGAAGAAGGGTTGAATATTATCTTTTGGCGGAGTTAGTAATTCTATTTAAAGACGGGGTTTTAGTAAAACCATTAATGGTGATGTTAATCTTGTCTTCATCAAATTCATATATACCACAAAAATTCAAGTGACCAAATTCAAGGCCAATACATTATGCTTTTGGGCCTAATTAGAGATTGTTAGGATCGCAGGTCAAAACGGATCAAAATGAGCCAAATATTAAAGAATTAAAAAATGATAATAATTAACAATTTTACAAATTTTATATTTTGTAAAATAAATCTTTATTTGAAATACTTATAGTTTGTTCTTATGTTCTCAAAAATTATATAAAACAAATTATTTTAGTTATATCTATATTTTTATTTTATTTTAAATGATTTTTCATACTAGCATTATTTTCTTTTATTAAAAATAATTATTTAATAACTTTTTTTATATAAACAACTATTTTCTATTTTTCATAATAGAAAAATTAATATTTTTGCTACAATTAGAAAATATTATATAGCCCTTAAAATCCATGCTATGATATAGTGAATAAGATTGTAATTAATAATATATTATTATGATTTCAATTTCAACTAATAATTATTATTATTATTTTTTTAACTTATATTCAACTTTGCATTACATCGTTGTAGTATTCATTAACCTAAAATCCACTAATAAAAAAAATAGGTTTTTGGGAATGGCCAGTTTTGGTCATCTAAATGAGTTAACTTGGAAAATACTAAGGAAATATAATATAGAGGAAACATGGAATGAAATAAATTTTGAAGGAAAATAAAAAATGAGTTTAAACTTAATAAATTAATTCTATATATATTTTGTAAGACCCGAGAAAATTCAATTTTCACCGAAAGGAGCAAAATGTCGTAATTCGGTAAGCCAATTTTTCTAGATCTTGGATGGCGAAGCGGACTTACCGTTGAAATCGTCTCGCAAAATTTAAACTGCAAGTAATGAATTCGTTGGATTAGAAGTGATCGAGATTTCCACGTTTTTCGGCGTGGGGTGTCAGATGACACGCCCAATGAGGTAAGGGGATCTTGCGTAGCATACTAAGGAAGTGTGGCAGCGAAGCGTGTGGTCTCTTAAAGGAATGGCTCCATGATGGCCACTTTGTAAGTGTGTGATGCAATAAAAGAAATTAAGAAATAAGGAAAATGGAAGAGGAAATGTGTGGACCGCTAAATGGTATAATTTGTAGGCAATGAGGAGGAAGTTTATCCTTTTGACCATCACGATCCCGATCTTTCCGAAAATGAGGAGAGAAATCTGTGAGAAAGGAGGAATGGGAGAAAATGAAAGGGAGATGAGGAAGAAAGAAATGAGAAGAAGCCAAAGAGAAGCAAAGGGAGGAATAAAAACAAAGGAAAAAGAATTCGTAGGAGAAGGAAGGGAAATGGAAAAAAGACCCAGAAACGTTCGGGAGGGGAAAAATGGATACGATTGAGTTAGATTTTTTATTTTTTTTTTTAAGAGAGAGCAACTTCTCTCTAAGTTTACGGCCGATCGGACCGTCAGATTTCTTCGGACCAAAAAGCAAAGTGGTTCTACACATCGAGGACTACACGTGGGCGCCGGTTTTGGGAGTTTTCGAAAAACTCCATGAGGTAGGGGTTTTATCCTACTTGTTTTACACTTGATTTAAGTGTTTTATGATGTTTGAGTTGATTGAGGTCGTGAGGGGCCGTTTGATGCGTCGAATGCTTGGAGCCGAGAAGTGTAAATTTTGGGATATTTTTAGTCGATCCGGATCAATTTAGGAATGATTTCCCTATTGTATCATAATTTATATAATAAGTGTGTTTTAAGGGAAGTTAGTTGATCAAAAGAAATTAATAGGTTAATGCTTGATGTGTGCTGTGATCTCACGATTATATGGAATATAATTGTGTGTATAAACCATTGGAGATAAAATTGTGATTTACTCGATTATATGGAATATAATTGTGAGTATAAACGGTGGAATGAGAGTGAATTCTCAAGTGAGCTAATTTGGGTGTTGTTTGATCCATATTGTTGAATTACATGTGGTGTGAATTGCAAATTTGAAAATGTTGCATAATTAATATATTGGTACATATATTATGTTGAAATGACATAATGCATTTCATATGCACCGGGGTAACCTAAAAATTAGGTGTGTGTGCATGACATGAAAATGAAATAAAAACGAACATGGTTGCGAAAGGAATTTCACAGGATGATTTTCCGGAGAATTGGGTTGGGAGATGGGCCAACAAATCATTTCGGATGAGGACCCGTATTTGTTTGAGCTCGCTAGCCGGTCGCGCCGGAGGTAGTCGATATTTTAAGACACTTGGTAATATATTTCAAGAACAACAAGTTTTGTTTTGAAAATGTTATTTTTTCTCATACATGCCAGGCAGGGTGTGAGGGAGTCGGTGAGGACTCGAGGCGTGGGAGCGGGCATTTAGACATTCAAGAGTAGGATCACGTATTTACTTGAGTGTGTGTTTAAATTGGAGCATTGCATATGCAGCTTAGGTGAAGGAGTAGCTTGCATTTAAGGGGTGATTCCACTGCGACGATAGCTCATACATCGAGGAACATTTTTTCAGGTACAGGGGTGTTCGAGAAGACGGCTCATCTCAGAGGCCGATTTTGAAGAAAAGTCGGGTTGTGGCTTTGATGTTTTTGGATAATATGTATTAGAATTGTAAATTTTAATATGTATGTGTATTAAGAGAAATGTATAACTCTTGGACTATTGGAATATAGTTGGGATATTTATTTTGAGTATTGGTTTATGGGCCCAATTACCATTTTACTCGGGTATGAGTCTACGTGATCACGAGGCATATAGATTTTCCATGGGGTTGATTGGTAGTCAATGAACCCCGGGTTTTGGGGCGTCACATATTTGTTCAATTTTATAATAAGGATTAAGAAGTTTAAAAATATATAAAATTTTGATTATATTTGATTTTCTTTTATATTTTCCACAATGAAACTAAAAATAAGAAAATCATTTTTCTTAGCATTTTTTTTCTTTCCCTAATACTTTTCAAGTTCCAAACGGAGTGTATATGGTTATAAATTAGACATAGGGTGTGTTTGGGAGAGCTTATTTGAGTTTATTTTCTCATATAAATATTTTTGATAAAAATTATATGTATTTGGAAGAACTTATGACCCCTTTATAAGCTCATTTTAGCTTATTTCAATAAGGTTTATGGAGAAGCTTATCAAAAAAAGCTTATAGGGAAACTAAAGTGATAAATGCTTAATGTGGCCGTCGAACAAATAATGTAAGAAAAAATAGAATAGAAAATCCAAAAAATTATAATTAAATTTTTTTGAAAAAGTATGTAAAAATAAGGGAAAAAAAAATTCTAAAATTAATTTAAAATATAAAAAAATTCCAAAAATTATTTAAAAAAAATATGTCAATTTTTGAAAAAATATGACTAATTAACTTATTTATTCAAACACTTCAATTTTACAAGTGTTTATGATAGTATTTTCAGTAATTTCAACTATTATAAGTGCTTGTATAGTAATACATCAAAATACCTTAAAATAATATATAAACGTTTTTTTAAATATGCATTCAAATACAAATAGTTTATTGAATAAAGTACTTTTGACATAAGATCTCATCTAATAAACTCTTATAAAATAAGTGTTTAGGCCTTGTTTGGGTAATCAACTTAAATAAGCACTTATAACAGTTGAAATTACTGAAAATACCATCATAAACACTTATAAAATTGAAGTGTTTGAATAAATAAGCACTTGTCATAATTTTTAAAAATTTAAAACTAAATAACTAAAAATTTATATTTTATATATATATAAAGTAAATATTCATTATCACTGAAAATATTTATCATTAAAATGTAATCTATAATATAAAAATTAGCTAAAAAATCATTCTCTCGTCTTCACATGCATTAAAGAGATTATAAAAACTAAAATATTCTAGATTTTTTTCTTCATTAAAATGTTTGGGACGCTTTCTATAAATTTAAACGTGATGTAACGTAGGCTACATGTAGATTATTTAAAACATAACCTCTTTAGTTATGAGGTGCGATCTTTTTTAAGAGGTGAGCACCCTACCTAATATAAATAAAAATGATATATCTCACTAAATTGTCTATAGTTTATATCTAATAATAAAATACAATAAAGTAAATAACATCAAACATCACTAGTACTTTCCATCATCACAAACATTTTCAAAACAAAATAACAAACATTATTAGTGTTTCTCATCATTACAAAAATTCTAAGTTTCAAAACAAAATAAACATTCATAGTTTATATCAAATTCTAAATGAAGAAAGTCATTATCGATATCATTCTTTTCATCATCAATAGAATCTTTTTCTATTTTTTAATTATATTTTTTCCTTTTTTTTACATAATTTTTTTGGAATTTGTTTTCTATTTGTTTTTATTATTTTTCAGATTTTCCTATTTTCACATAATTTTTCAAAAATGTTACATGTTTTTACATAATTGTTCGGAATTTATTTTCTATTTATTTTCAGATTTTTTCCCCTATTTTTTACATAAAATTTTAAAAAATTTTACTTTTACATGTATTTTTGGAATTTCTTTTCTATTTTTCATTTTTTTTCCCTATTTTTTTTACTTAATTTGTCAAAATTACAGTTTTGTCATTAAGGTGATCGATTTTTAGGCTTTGTATAAGCTTTTTTTAAGCTTATTTTGATAAGCTTCTCCATGAAGCTTATTGAAATAAGCTAAAATGAGTTTATATGAGGTTATAAGTTATTTTTTATAATCTCTTTCAAACATCTATAATTTTTATTAAAAGTATTTATGTGAGAATATAAGCTCAAATAAGTTGTAAATAAGTTCTCCCAAAAGCACTCTTAATTAAGTTGTTTATCCAAATAGGGTCATAATTCAATCATGATATTGGCTTTTGGGTAATCGTAATTTCAATAAGCTAATATGTCGCGTGGGATTTCAACTTTAAGAGAATATTGAACAAAAAATATATTAAAAAGCAAAAAAAAAACAGTGATAAATTAAGTGGAAGATCAACCAAAATTTGGAGATCTCCTATCGAAAAAAGATCGGGAGAACTAAGTTATGGGGCCCGATTTCATTTTATTTGAAAATATGTGAACAATAAACCTAAAACCAAGCCAAAATCTACTTATTTCAAATATATTTGAAAAAAAATGAAAAAAAAAAGTGATAAAAAGTGCACCATACGCGAGTACTACCTTAATGAACCTTGGATACTATCTTAGTGAACCTTGGATACTACCTAAAAATGCTAAGTACTATAGTACCCAGTTCACAAAGATAGTACTTGCTCATGATGCACTATTTATCAATTTAGTTTCATTTTTTATCAAATATATTTGAAATTAATAGATTTGGGCTTGGTTTTAAGTCTCGTGTTCACAAATTTTCTAATTAATTAAAATTGGGCCCATAACATAGTTATTCCAAAAAGATTTAGGTTTGGAACGATTAAACCTCCTACATAATTTATAATATGCCATATAATGCCAAAAAAATTTGTAATGCTTTTATGACACTTAATATTTTAGATGCATGATGTAGCTCGGCTACAAAAATAATAAAATTCAAAGAAAACGACAAAATAAACATAACAAAGTTCTTGAGTTTTCAATATAATATCAAGTCTCCCCCAAAAACAATAACATAAGGTGTTATTTATAGATATTAATAGAAAACCCTAACATATATGGACTTGGGCTTGGGTAGGGGTGTAACCGAGCCGAGTCGAGTCGAGTATTAGGCAGGCTCGGCTCGGCTCGGTTTTAAAGGAGTAGGCTCGAGCCTATTCACGAGCCTGTTTACGAGCTGACGAGCCGAGTTTGAGGGTGCTCGGGCTCGGCTCGTTTAACTTACGAGCCTCAAAATGATGTTCGGGCTCGGCTCGTTTAACTTAATAAACAAGTTCGAGCGAGCTTCTAACGAGCCGAATGCCGAGCAGCTCGCGAGTAGCTCAGCTTAGTTACAGCCCAAGCAGCTTGGGCTAAAAATTATGATTAAGTAAATAACTAATAATAATAAAAAAACATCATTGGACTTTGGCTTCCTATCTCGTTTAGGCCTATATATGGGCCTACTTCATACCCCCATTTCCCTTGGGTTGAAAATAACTCGACTCCAAAGAGTGAAGGTAGCAATCCAACAACGAATGATCCAAATGACGAAAATCATCTTCCTGTATTCAAGTAGCATCAGAATCAGGACGACCATGACAAGGAAACGAAGAAAACAACTATCTCTAGAAGTCACAAACTCATCATCAAGGATAATATCCACCATCTCCTTAGAATACTGTAACAAAGGCACATTGTGTGCACCTTTGCTAGCTTCACTTGTATACACACTAGAAGACAAAGTAGAGGAAACGAAAGTGTGTCTCGATAAGTGCTTGATTCCTGCATTGAAAGCGAGGCTAATATCCGTAATCATTAGGCAAATAAAAAAGATATGCATTAGATCACAGTTTACGAATGATAGAATAAGAGCCTATGGCTCTTGCATAAAGTTTTTTTGAAAATGTTTTTGGAATTCTTTCAGGATTAATGAGAACCATGACATATTCACCAACATTAAATTCCTTAGATCTACGATGCACATCAGCAACCAGTTTATACTCTTCATTACCTAGAGAAATCTTTCGCCTAATCTCAGCATGTAAGTCATGGATATGTTTTGCAAAGTTTTCTGCAGGTTCAAACACACGCATGTGAGGTGGTAAAGGAACAAGATCAATGGGTGTGCAGGATCAGTAGTCATTAACAATTTGAAAATGACTTTTACCAGTTGAACGGTTAACATAATTGTTTTAAGCAAACTCAAATGTTGACAAAATTAAATCCCAAACACCTTGTTTACCCCAACCAAACACCTAATCATATCATCTAAACTACGATTAACAACCTTAGTTTGACCATCAGTTTGAGGATGAAAAGCAAATGAAAATTTCATAATAGTGTCAAAAAATTTCCAAAGAGTTTTCCAAAAATAGCTGACAAATTTCACATCCCTATTAGATACAATGGTGGAAGGCAAACCATGCAATTTAACAACTTCTCTAAAAAATAATTTAGCAACATGTGAGGCATAATTGGTTTTGTTACACGGAATAAAATGTGTCATGTTATAAAACCTGTCAACAACAACCAAAATAGAATCATGTCCTCTAGCAGTCCTAGGCAATCTAAGAACAAAGTCCATACTAACATCCTTCAAAGGTATATAAACCAGTGTTTTGTTTCTTAGCCTTAGCCAACTGACATGTTCTGCATTGTGCAACTATCCAAGCAACATCCTTTTTAAGAGAAGGCCAATAAAATCTATCTTCAACTAATGCAATAGTTTTATCCCTCCCAAAATGTCCGGCTAAACTAGCTGCATGCATCTCCCAAATTAATTGTAAGACCCGAGAAAATTCCAATTTTCTGAAAAATGGTAAAATCGTAATTTTGGTAAAAATTCAAAATTTTTCTAGATCTCGGATGATGAAACGGACTTCACCGTTGGAATCGTCTTGCAAAATCAGCTACGTCCCGAATTTCGTGGTCGAGATGGTAGATTTGCACGTTTTTCGAGGCACCGGGTGTCGGGTGTTGTAAAACGACATGTGATGTGAAAAAAGTCACCTATTACATGTACTCATGTGACACATGTTGCATGAGTAGAGAGATGATGGAAATGGATGGCTTAGATAGTGCCAAGTGTAAAAAATCTAGAAGAAGGGACATGATGGGAATTAAAGGAATTGTAAATGAAAATAAGGACAAAAGATGAACAGTGTTCATCTTCTCCAAATCAAAAGAGCAAAAAAAAAGGCAAAAGCTGGAATTGATGCAGTGAGTGAGATTTGGTGATTTTTAGAGAAAGAGAGAGCACATTCTCTCACAAGTTAGGACGTCGGATGTTGGTTCTTGACAAAGCGAAGTAAAGAGAGTTGCTCTGCGGCTTGAGGACTACGCGTGGACACCGATTTGGTGGAGTTCCGACAACTCCAAGAGGTAGGGATCTTTTCCTACTTGTGTTAATCTTTGTCTAAGAGCCATGTAAATGGTTAGGAATGTTCTAAGACTTGTTTTAGCCATAAATTCGGTCTCAAAAGCTTTGAGCCAGGGGTGGAGAAGAACTATATTTGTGTGGCGAGTGAGCGATAACTAGGGGTTTCAGCTGTTCACATGAATGTCTTTATGAATATTTTTATGTGAATTTTGTGATGTTGAGTGATTGAAATGAATTGCTTGTGTTTGCTAATTAGCCCGTGAGCTAATTTTGGTGTTGATGATGTGAATTTAATAACATGATTTGTTTGGATTAATTATGTTAAATATATATGCATGTGAATATATTAGCATAAATGTTTTCGGGATTGACATCATGCATTCCATGCCTTGGGGCGGCCTAGAATATTAGGTGTGAGTGCATGTCATGAAAAGAAAGAAAAAGCAGCGTTTTTGAAAGAATTTCAATGGATGATTTTACGAAGAATTGTGTTGTTGGGAGATGGTCCAACAATTACACGTCGGAGGAGCCCATGAATTGTTTCGGAAGGTTCTCCAACACATTCGCCTCGGAGGGTAGTCCAATACTTTTACCGAAATTCGATAGTGAGTTTTCGAGAACAAAAAGCTTTTGTTTTGAAAACTGGATATTTTTACTCGCATTCGGCTTAGGCATATGTGAGGGAGTCGGTGAGGACTCGGGACATGGGATTGGTCATATAGACATTCAAGTAGGTTCATGAAATTGCTTGAATGTGATTGTTCGCCATGCATGTGCACTTAGATTGGGGGAGTAACCCATGTAGAAAATTATCTCTCTCTGGGCTTTGCTCGCCTTTGTCGAGGATCATATTTCAAGTACGAGGGTGTGCACGAGGACGGCGACTCACTAGAGGCAGCGTATAGAAGAGAAGTAGGGTTGTAGCTTTGGGTATTGATTTTGTATAACATGTATTAGAATCGTAAATTCTAAGGTTTAATATATGTTGAATTAAGAGTAATGTAATAACTCTTGAACCATGTAATATATTTGGTTGGGATATATATTTTGTGAGTATTGATGCAGGGGCCCAAGTGGCAATTATTTTACTCGCATGTGGACCCTGTGTGGTCATTGTAAATTTGTTGAGACGGGTTTATTTTAACAGGTGAAACTCCGTACAAGGAGACTCTGCCCCGATTTTCATGAGCGGTGTCGGGTAACTTGGGCATCCGCAGAATGTCCCGCGGGTTGACGGATTGTCAACGGACCACCAGGTTTGGGGCTTCACAGCTTGGTATCAAGGTAAGATGCTTGATTACCTTGGGAACGGGTGAATAAGGCGTAGGTAAATGAAAAACCTAGGGATTGGGCTTAGGCCATGGTCATTGAGGTATAAGAACATCATAGCTTGGTATAGCTCGATGTTAGGGTTTAGGTATGTGATTACCTAGGAAGTCACAGGGCAAGATTTGAACACTGCATGAATTGTGTTTGATGTGTGATGGTGTGTATAACATGAGTTGTATGTTATGTGAATTGTGTGATCATATGTTAAATGTATTATGTGAATTATATGCTTGGAGAATAGCATAGGAAAAATGTTGAACACTAAGGTCGAGAAATTAAAACCTTAGGTGTTCGAAAATTTTTGGACAAAATAGTCCAGAATTCAATGAAAAAAAAATGGATAAAATATATTTCAATAAATTTATTTGGCTTATTGGAAATTGAAAAAATAATAATAATAATAATATTTTTTTGGAGTTTCCCGTGGATTGGAATGAAAAAAAAAAAAAAAAAAAATATATATATATATATATATATATATATATATATATATATATATATATATATATATATATATATATATATATATATATATATATTTATATAGATGAAAAAAAATTTTGCGAAGCGGCTGGCGGAGCTCGCGCCCGTTTTGACTGTACTAGGTCACGAAGCGACCAATTTGTATCTTGACACAAAGGCTGGGAAGGCAGGCCTGGGCATAGCCAGGGGGCCACGACACGACGGGACTTCGGCCACGATGCGGTAGGGTGCGCCCGCGTCGGCTGACATGGCTGCGTTTCACTGCGGTCGGTATGCCGCGTTGGGCCCTGGCCCCGGGAGACTATGTCGCGATACAATATATTGTATAGTGACCGGAGGTAGCTTGGCTGCTGGGTTGTATCGCGAGATAGGCTCGCGACACGGCGCATGAGCTGCGACATAGGCGACACACCGCAGGCGGCGTACAATGCAGCCGCGGCCCCGACGGAACTGCGTACGGCGAGCTCAGCCCGCGACCGCGACGGGGACTCCTGCGCGACCTGGCAGGGGGCGGCTACGACCGCAGGCGCTGTGCGCGCCCACGACCGCGACCTAAGCGCGCCAAGCGTCGCGGCGCTTGAGCGCGATCTTGGCGCCTGATGGGCGTGTAGCTTGGGTTGCAGGTGTACTTTTGGTGCACAATGCTTGCCCCGTCCGAGATAGGTGTACGGTACATTTAAGCTGTGAGGCGTACCCGAGCACCAAGTGTCACACTGTGGTATTTTAGAGAGGAATTATGAAATCATAATTTATGGAACCCAGAATTGAGGTACTAGTGCCAGTGTAAAGTGGTAAATTCCAAAAATGATATAAAGGGCATAATTTGAGAAGATAGTATGCCAAAATGAAAATAAAATAAGTTGATTTGCAATATCAAAGTGTTTGAGGACTAAATTGTAGTACCATAAGGGGATATGAAAGTCAAAATCAAAAGTAGAGATGGGCCGTAATAGTAAAAACAAAGTTAAAGTGCAATATTAAAGTGCTTGAGGGACTTAATGGTAATTAAGGCAAAGTTAATATTATAGAAGAGAGGAGACAAACAAAATTTCACATTTTGGTCTCAAAATTTGCTATGGCAAACTCGTAGGAGAAGGAGAAGAGAGCAAGAAAGAAGGAAGAGGAGGAAGAAGAGGAAGAAGAAGTGGGAGAAAAACCAAACCAAGGTATGTTTTCATTTTGTAATCATAGGAATTTGGATTTCCTAAGGTTTGGTATGGAGATTAGTGCTCCTTTGGTCTAGGGTTTTGTGGAGAAATCACATTAACCCTAGAATTCTTGAGGTTATGAGGGTAAAACCCCAATTGGTGTAAAATAAACATGGAAGCCATCATAATTCTATGGTTTGGAAGGAATTGGTGGACCTTAGGTTGAATTTGTAGGATTTTTACCTAGGGTTTTGTTGTATGGAGTTCCAAACCACCAATACAAGTGTTATGGAGTGGTTTTGAATGACTTTCATGTTGATTATTGAGGTATTACGGTTTTGAGGACTGGTTGTAAAAAACAAAGGAGAATGTTGGGTTTTTAAAGGAATTGCTGTCAAAATTTTAGTAAAACCCCTGTTTTTGTTTTGGCTATAGATTATGTTAGAATCATCCAAATGAATTGATTCTAATTGGTAAAGAACCATAAGAGATAGGGCTACAAATGTATAGAAGGGACTAAGAGGCAAATTATAGCTCTAAGGCTCCCAAATACGGACTGAAAGGTGAGCTCGTGTAGCTCACTGATTATACTCTGTTTTGGGTATTGCTGTAATGTTTTGGCCATAAGTGGAGTTTCACTCATCCAAATTGAGTGATTCAAAATTCTGGGTAAAATATACTTCTAGGGGAATAAGTTATCTGAAGGAAGTGCAAGAAAATTGTGACTCTAAAGTGCCCAGAAAGTTTTCTAAGTGGAGCTATGTGCAGATTCTGTTCTGCCAATTTGAGTAATCTAGATATAAAATACAATAACTTGAGTTTTAGTGATCCAAATTGGGTGATTCCAATTGGAGAAGAAACCTTAGAACAATAGCTTCAAATGAGTGAAGAAACAATTTCCAATTTATGGAGTTAAGATCCCATAAATCAAGGATAACAGTAGGTGATTCAGTGAGTTAACCAAATTGGCATCAAAAACATGTTGTAACTTGTGTTATGTGGTTGAGGGCTTTAGAGAATGAATTTTAAATTGAAAATTTAAAGAGATGTCATTGGATATATAAAATACTGATCTGGAGAGTTTCATAATTTTTGAAGACCTTTTGAGTAATTTTTGGGTAATAAAGTCCATAGAGTATTGTTGGAAAAAGGTTACCAAAATGAGTGGTTTTTTTTTTTTTGTTAGGGGTTTTTAGTGCTCAAGGGTAAATTGTTAATTTGACTTTATATGAATGTTGTGTGACCCTAAAGTAACTTGTGTGTAGTACGTTAATTTTTACGCTATACGCAGGCGGTGTCGTTGCCGTGTCGTTGAGTGTGTGGGAAATTTAAGCAAAAGCGGGAAAGTAGTGGAGTTGTGCTCAAGTTTCGGGAAACAAAGAGGTGAGTGTAAAAATGATATTTTGACAATTGAGTTTTAAAAGTGAATGGTTTTAATGTTAAACTGAAAAGTTTAATGGAAATGTTTTATCTTGCATCAATATATATATATATATATATTTATATTAATTATATATGTATGCATGTATTAAGGCATTATGGAAGTTTAAAAATGTAAAAAGAATGCATAAATGTATAAATAATAATGTAAAGTGTTTAAATGGATTTAGAAATGTATTTTGAAGAAAGGTTTGCGATGGTTACCCCTAACCCTATATGGCATTTGTTATAGTGATATCGACCGAAGTCTTTGGCGTGTAAGGATTTAGAGGGTAAGTTATAGGTTACTAGCGGGGAGGGAAATAGGTGTTTTAGAGTAATATCCTTGCGTGATGGGTGTTATGGCGGAACCCTATGCAAGCGTGAGTTCTCGCGGCCAGTGGTTATGACTGGAATGAGGCGCATCCCTCACGAGTCAGTATCGAGAGCGTGATTGTGTTTATCCCACAGGTTCCATCGGAAAGAAAGAAATAAAGAAAGAAGAAAGTTTAAGGCATAAATTGATTTTTAATTGTATCGGTATTTATTACTTTGCTATATATCGAAAATGTTATCTAAATAAATGTACACTCAGGCTCCTTTAGCTCATTCTTTTCGTATGTTTCAAAGCGATTTTAGGGCGAGACATGTGCGCCGTGGGGGCATCCCCTCTGCTTGATGAGTCGAGCCATCGGAGGCAACCGCATGTTTGCATTGTATATATATTTGCATATTGTATATGTTGAATATTTTGTCATGTATATATGTATATATGCCTGTTTTGAAAAGAACTACGTGGGCTTTGATCCTCGATGGACGAGGTGCGTGGCGGTCGGCTTAAGCACGACTCGAGCCCGACGCTTTGTAAGCTGTGCATGGAATAGAAGAAGGTTTGAATGTTTTGATGATTTGAGTAAATAAATGTATATGTATGTCTATTGTGTTTGATTGGGTTGTGGACGAGGAGTCCTAATATGGAAATTGAAAATTTGAAGTTTAGATGTGATTTTAAATGTTTTCGCAGGTTTTTGTAAAATTTGGGAAAGTCCGAAAAACAGAGGAAACTCTGATCGATTTTTCTGTAAATTCTATGTGTTGGAAAAAAAAAAAAGAGAAAAAAATAAATTTAGCACTTCGCTTTCGCCTTATCTTCTAAAGATATGTTAAGATTTGTAAAGGGGTTAAGCTCCGCAGTTTTAATTGATGGTTTTAAGGAAAGTTTCATATCCGGGTTGGGTGCTAGGAGGTCCCCCTGGGTTCATGAGGTTGTCGGGTCGGGATCTTTCACCCAATCCAGTTTTGGACTCAGTGCACTGTTTTCAATCACTGTTTGGACCACTGTTCATGAACACTGTTCACAAGATTTTTCAAAAAAATAAAAATAAATAAATAAAATCAAATAAAATCAAATCAAATGAAATAAAATCTGTTAAAAATAAAATTTTCTAAAATAAAAATTTTGTTGTTGATTTTGATTTGATATATTGAATTATCGTCTTGCATTTCCTATGAATGCAAAAATTGTGTATAGTATTTTTGTATATATGAATAGTGTCTGAGAATTTGTGTTTACGCCTTAGAATCACGCATTGAAATTTTAACTTGCCATTTTGACATATGTAGATGGCTAGTCGAGGGCGAGGACATAGGGGTCTTCCGCGAGTGTGGTCGAACGCCAGTCGACGACCGGCGGGGCCCAACTGCGAGGAGCGCGAGGGGATGTAATCCTTAGCTATCGCCTGGGCATGTGCAATAGTGAGCAGGCGGGTCAAAGCGACCTCAGCGTTTAGAGTACATCGTCTGATGGTTAGAGGAGGAGTGGACTCTAGGGTCAGGACGACTATGACCACAGAGGGGGAAGTAGATGTTATGCGAGGCATCCAGGATATGGGTGCTGGTACTAAGAGGAAGGGAGATCAACCATCTTCTAATTTGGGAAAGAAGCAGAAGGCTTACGGTTACTTAAGGTTTCCAAAGCCAGGTTATCGGGCGAGGGCGAACTAGGGTTGCCCGAAGCGGGCGAGGCGGATGTTATGTTTCCGCGCCGGCGGCCGGACATATGAGGGGATTGCCTCGAGGCGGGGATCTTGAGGTTTAGGGACGGTGCGGTCAGTCGGCTAAAGGCCGAGAGCAAATACGAGTTTGTTTCTCCGCGCTACCCTAAGTATGGGTTGGGAACCGATGTCAGTTCGAGGTGCCGCACCAACACTGTTGCCAGCGGACGGGTCACATAGACCGAGCCGAGGCGCGGAGTGGGGTCGAGGGCGGGATTTGCAGGCCAGAGTTCGGTCGAGTTGGGCGGATGACGTGTTACCATTCTTGCTTGACTGGGCATATGAGGCGAGATTGTCCCTAGGAGGCTGGAGGCCTCCTCATGGTACGGAAGGATGAGCATGCGGATTAGCCGGACGGTACGGGAGTCACGCAATACGCATTTGTTTTCCTAATGCATCATGTTCATTAATGCATCTTGTGTGATAGATTTGGGCTTGAGGTTAAGGCCTTTAGAGATGATGGGAGGGTGTCTTCCTAGGATGTAGAGTGAGTTGGTCGGATGTGTCGAGGTCATTGAGTCGGGGATCTCGGTGATTACACTCATGGTGGACCTTAGGGTGGGTACACATATTGGGTGATGTCATTCTTGACTGTGGATGAGTTGGCTTGACCATCGGGTTGTCAGTAATTGGGACCTTAGCCGGGTTGTCATACCCAACACGGTCTTGGAGTTAGGTGAGGTTACATATGCACGTGGTTGGATGCGTATGTGCGTGGAATTTCGGGACAAAATTCTTTTTAAGGAGGGGAGAATGTAAGACCCGAGAAAATTCCAATTTTCTAAAAAATGGCAAAATCGTAATTTCGGTAAAAATCAAAATTTTCTAGATCTCGGATGACAAAACGGACTTCCTTAGGTTGGAATCGTCTTGGAAATCCTAGCTACCACGATGAATTCGGGTCGAGATTTGCACGTTTTTCGAGAGGCCTTAGGGTTGTCGGGTATTTGTAAAAAGACATGTGATGTGACAAAAGTCACCTATTACATATACTCATGTGACACATGTTGCATGAGTAGAGGGATGATGGAAATGGATAGCCTAGATAGTGCCAAGTGTCAAAAATCTAGAAGAAGGGACATTATGGGAATTAAAGGAATTGTAAATGAGAATAAGGACAAAAGATGAACAGTGTTCATCTTCTCCAAATCAAAAGAGCAAAAAACGGGCAGAAGCTAGAATTGATGCAGTGAGTGAGATTTTGTGATTTTTAGAGAGAGAGAGAGAGCACCTTCTCTCTAGGATTCCGGACGATCGGACCGTCGGTTCTTGTGGAGCAAGTAAAGTTACTCTGTGTGAGAGACTCTGGCGTGGACAGATTTTTGTGGGTCAAACTGACTCGAGGGGTAGAGATCTTTTCCTACTTGTGTTAATCTTTATTAAAAGAGCCATGTAAATGGTTAGGAATGTTCTAAGGCTTGTTTTAACCGTAAATTCGGTCTCAAAGCTTTGAGCTAGAGTGGAGAAAATTCCTGTTGTGTGGTAGTGAGCAACAGTGGCAGGGGTTTCCTTTGTTCACATGAATGGCTTCAACGTGAGAATATTTTTATGTGAATTTTGTGATGTTGAGTGATTCAAAATGAATTGCTTGTGTTTGCCTAGTATACATGAGGCTAATTTTGGTGTTATTGATGTGAATTTAATAACATATTGTTTGTTTGGATTAATTATGTTAATATATATGCATGTGAATATATTAGCATAAATGTTTTGGGATTGGCATCATGCATTCCATATGCACTGGGGCAGCCTAGAATATTAGGTGTGAGTGCATGTCATGAAAGAAAAGAAAAACGAAAACGTTTTTGAAAGGAATTTCAATTGATGATTTTTCGGATAATTGTGTTGGGAGATGGTCCAACAATTACACATACTGGTTTCCTTGTAGGTACAGAGGAGGACATCCGCGATCTTCCGCATACTGCTGGGCCAACAAACTAGCAGGATTTCATCACCAGTAGGTTGTGTGCTCTAATTATGTAAATGTAAATGTACAGTTTTTTTGTATATGTATATGTAAATGGGACTTAGAACTGTATGTATTGACACTGTAAACACCACTATGGTAGTAGTTTTATTTTTGTATCTGTTTATATGATATTATGATTCAGTTATAAGACTTGGGCCCACCAATGTCTGAAAAAGCAGGTAAAGAGTCCCAGTATAGCCTTGTGCCCCCTTCGTTCGCCTAAGGCGGATGAATCGGGGTGTGACAAGTTGGTATCAAAGCCTAGGTTTAGGTGTTTTTGGAAGAGTCTTAGATTAAGGATGTACCTACATAGTAATGTGTTGGCCTAATGCGGATGTCCTTGTTTTATGTATTGTCTAGAATGGATCCACCTCAGGAAGCTGTAGATGAAACAGCTGAAAGCGTCAATCCTTTGGATCAATCTGCTTCTGGTCCATCTGATTCAACGACAAATGAATATGCTTCAAGCCGAGCACATTGGTAAAAATCTCTCAGGCAATGGCAAGGGTCTTAGATCGACTCACGGCCCCTCGAGCTCCGATTGATTCAGTAAGGAAGCATGGAGTGGAAGAATTCCATGGTACAAGTATGGAAGAGAGTCGGAGATAAAGCTAGGAGTTTGGCTTGAAAGGCTGGAAGGGCTAGATGAAGTGAGATGTCCTGTGGACCAAAAGGCCACATGTGTAGTTTCATTGCTGCAAGGTGCAACATGATTGGTGGAAGCTGGTTTTGAGAAATCCCACTTTGCTTCGGATCTGGACCATGGGACTACTTTATCCTGCAGTTTAATCACGAAGTATGTCGCGATGATTCTGAGGAGTCAAAATGGAAGCAATTCTTGACTCTAAGACAAGGGCGGCCGGTGGCAGGAATAGAGGAGCGAGAATTCAGCCGTCTTAATAAATATGCACCGAAATCCGTTCTTACGGAAAAACCGGATGTAGATAGTTTGAGGCTTATGAGTCGAAAAGGTACCTCCACATTTGTTGCCCGCTACAAGTTGTCAATTTTATCGGCTAATCTCTGGCGACTATAAAAATTGAAGTACGAAATGAAGAGTCGAAAGAAAGAAAGAGAAAAGGTTCGCGAGGGTTCCTCTTAGGAAAAGACGAGTCTGTGATTCGATGCGAGGTTCAACCTGGGGAGTAGGAGACAAGGACCTACCATGACACAAATTCAGGTCGAAGCACCTCAGCCCAGGACAAGGAGAAGAACATGGATTCCCACCTTGTACAAATATCATCTTGGTATTTGCGGAAGGGTAACTGGGGTTGTTTCGGTCACGGGAGCAACGATCATGTGATATTATTGTCAGGGATCGGGAAATTCTAGAAATCCTCGAGGAGTGTTGGGAGGGGTCGAATGTTGTACCTCCACGGACTCGAGTAAAGGTAGGGCCAGAAGTGGTTCCTGAGGAAGAGGTAGTGCTTATGGCACCCCTTTCGACGAGCCCATTTGGTGGAGTCGAGCAGAGTCGGGTTGTATCTAATGTCACTCAATCACCTTATCAAAATCATTTATCAAAAACACGCCGTAGCGTTACACTTCAGTTGGCATAAAATCCTTTTCAAATATGCGGAAGCGTTTTTAAAGGGGTAAGCCCATTTCATTTCATTCATGCAAAAGTACAATTACTATAAAGGCATATCAAGCATTTTCAAATGATTTACAAAATAGATATTCAGAGTTGAAATTGTTTTTACAAAATATCAATGTTCAAAGAGAGATATGGGGTGAATGCATATGTCGGAACCTGCAATTCTTTCGCTATGACTCGGCTCCTTGATCTTGCTTTTCACTCATGTTGTCCGGTACTGCGCATAGATAAAACTACACGCTAAGCATTTCATGCTTAGTGGTTCTCTAATTCATTCTCGGTTTGGGTTTAAATCAAATCATGCGGTTTACTTAACAAACTTCGGATCTTTTGGATGATCAATGTCAATACAATACATATACTTATTTCATATCTGATCATTTATGGTTCATTGATCGAATCGAATATACACTTCCATATCACGATAAGTCATTGATAATCAAATCATGCATTTCTAATACTCTCTTTTTCATTTCAATTCGCAATCATGCTTTTCAATTCCAATTTGTCACAATCTCCCTTATCAATTCCAATTCGGTTCGCATAACAAATTTAACCTATGTTATTTTGATATCTGAGGATCTCGGAATCAAACGCAGTCCATTGGCTGCGGGCCGGTATTAAAAAACGGTTATATAACATAGTCTGATCGCTTGTTGAGTACGCTGATTGGTTATTAAAAAAATCAATTGAGTGAACACTACCAATACGGTCCTATTTGGACTCTTGTTCGGGTGACATATCAATACAATCGTTCCCAATACTACTATTTTATTTACTGATAGGTATACCAATCTATCCTTCATCACGAACTAAGCGGTCAACATTCAATTAAGGGTGTTGAATCTTTTATACCAGCATACAGGTACAATATACCGCGCATTTGTATAAACGGTTCATTTTCAATACTCATCTGATTTTCATTTTGCAAACATTTCACAATCAATTTCTTCAAATCAATTAAAACAATTCAATATGCTTTTCTTATGCATTTAGAACAAATAGTTCAAATCTTGAAACGAGAATAGGAGAAGATAGAACACGCTTTGATTCCGATCTTTGGAATTTCGACTTCAATGCGGGCTTTCCTCCTCGTCAGCCCCTATTCAAATACAATGACAATCACATATTAGTAGGTTATTCTAGGAGTTTTTAATTCGAGTTTTATGTCTACCCCGATACCCTTCACTTGCAAAATTTTAAGGACATGAGCCATAATTGCTCATGCTTCCTTCAAGAAATTTTTATCTCTATGATCTATTTTTATTAGAATTGGAATCATCTTATTTGGATACCCCAAACTCAGGATTCATGTTAATTCCAAATTGAGTCGGTATGCCCAGAAATATAATTACCCCACTGTTATTCCTAATTTAGAGGATCTTAACTCCATATATTGGTAATAGGTCCTTCTACACATTTGAATATATGGTTCTAATGTTTCTTCTCCAACTGGAATCATCCAATTTGGATCACCAAAACTCAAGTTATTTCATTTTACATCCATACTACTCCAATTTGCAAAGCAGAATCAGACTGTTCTTACACATAGCTCCACTTTGACAAATTTCTAGGAACTTTGGGGTTACAATTTGCATATAATTCCTTCAAGTAAATTATTACCCTAGAAGTATATTTTACCCATAATTTTTAATCACTCTGATTGGATGAGTGAAACTCAGCTTATGGCCAAAACCTATAATACCCAAGAAACGAGCACAACTATGACTATGAGCTCACCTTTAACCGTGTTTTGAGTCTTAGAGCTAATATGTCTGGTCCCTTCTATACATTTTATACCTATCTCTTATGGCTCTTTAAAATTGGAATCACTTCATTTAGATGATTATAGCAATCATAGTCAAAACAAGAAACAGTCTTGACAAAATTTTGACAGTATTTCCTTTGAAAACCCGGCTTATTTTCCATTTTACAAACACTCTCCAAACCAATCTAAGTAATACAAAACAATCTCAAGCTGAACTAAAACCATCCAAGAACACTTTTATACCACATTTTAGGTTTTTAGTAAACCCAAACACAAGTAGAAGGGGTTAGGGTTTGGTTTTCTTCTGTAAATCACGCAATCTTCAATGCCAAGCTTTCTTCTTCCAACTTGATCTCTTAAACTCTTGCTTTAATGGAGCAAGAATCACAACTATCTCACTTTGCAAGCCCTAGCTCTCCTTCCTCTCTCTCTCAAACCGTTTGCTCAAAATGAGCTGAGAATAACTTTTGGTCTTAAATATCCCATGTCACATAAGGCCTTGTTTGGCCTTCTTTCAAAATCCATTTTTAGGTTTAAGTTCTCCTAATTGCTAGCTAGCCCACTATTTGTCTCTATTTGCATTTAAATTCTCATTAATCACACTTAGACATTTCTTCTTTCTAACTTATGGCCCTTGCGAGTGGTTATTTCTAATTTCAATTTTTTGCCTTTTCACTTGGTTTTATTTTTGGAGTTCAATTAATTTTCTCATTTTAGCATTTAATATTTGCATTTGGCTTTGGCCATATAATAATTTAATCAACATTCATTTAACAATTCGAAAAATACCCAAGTGGCTCAATTATACGAATATATAATAAAATTATAAAATTCTATGTGATATTTTCCCAGGGAGTACGACCGAGGAGGCAGTGAATCATCCCTCTACTACAATCTAGGCCCGAGGCTTACTATGAGGCTCATGAAGATCACCCAGGACCTAGGGGTTATTCTTTGGGTACTTTCATCTCTTTGATATTAGGCTTGTATGGTTTAATTGATCAGGACTCTACACATTCTTATATATGCGGGAACAAATGAGTGATGAGACACTTGCTACTAGAAAGTAGGAGCCCTAATAATTTGTATGACATATGATACCAGTCCTCTGGCATAGTGTTAGTCGACCGTGTGTATAGAATTATTCCCCTGTTAAGGTACATATTGAAATTTACCAGATTTAAGATCTATTGATTTTACACTGTGGTTATTGAGTAATGAGGTGGATGTTATCTGACAGCCATTTATCAGTGATTGTGATGAAAAAACAATTTCATAAAATGTTTTGGCGCATGAAATCGTGCATGCGTGAAATATAGATCAGATCAATACAAAAATTTATTTGACTACAGAAGGCATTGTTTTGAAAAAGATTGTGGCTTTTGAAGCACAATCTTTGACTCGAGAGCAGGTGAATTTCAAAAATATTCCTGTGATTAGGGAGTTCACGATGTATTTTGAGGGTTCTGGAGTACCACGAAAGAGAAGTGGATCTCTCTGTTGAGTTAATACAGAGCGACTCCCCATTTCGAGGGCACTATCGTATGGCTCAAGCTAAAGGCGAAAGAGTTGAAGACTCAACTCTGAGCTATTGGATAAGGGTTTCATCCCAGACCTAGTGTCTACGCGCAGAGGTGCGCGGGCTTTGACTGGTAGAAGAAAGATGGCATTCTTTTGATGTGCATTGACTACCAGGCAAATAAACAAGTGACGGTTAAGAATAAGTATGCATTTGCTAAGAATAGAAGGGTTTATTTGATCTCAATTGAAAAGGACCAGTATCTTGAATGCCAGACTTACGATCGGGATATTATCAACTCCGGGTAAAGAGGTTGATGTCTGGCTTGACTTTGAGCCAGATTATGGCCATTATAATTTTTGTAATGCCATTTAGGTGCATTAATGCTCAGGCTACATTTATGAACTTGATGAGGCGGGTTTCCACCCACAATTGGATCATTGTAGTGGTATTTATTAGTGACATCTGGTGCTTGATACAAGAGATACGGGAACATGAACCTTTATTTAAGGATAGTATTGCAAACTTTGAGAGAGAATCGAGTTATTTGCAAAGTTAACTAATCTGTGATTTGGCTTAAAGGCTGTAGCCCTAGATATATTATGCAGGTATTAGAGTGGACCAGGTGAAAGAGTGAAGCGGTAATGGTGGAAACTACTCCGCCAAATGCTAAGGTGAGAAATTTCTAATATGCAGTGTCAGCAGGATAGGTTTGGGATGCGTATGGATGTAAGATAGGAAAGTGGTGGCTTACATCACTTCAGACGATTGAAACCACATGAACTGAACTATCCCGCTCGTGATTTGGAGTTACTTGGTATGGTATTCACTTTGAAATTGGCAACACTATTTATATATGGAAATGTGGGTTTACTGATGTAAGTGCGAAATATTTCTTATCAAAGGACTTGAATAAGTAGCGTCGGTGAAGTTTAGAGTGTTGAACTATGATTGTATAATTGATTACCACTTTGGGAAAGCAAATGTAGTGACAGATGCATTAAGTAGGAAAATGATTTGCTTTGACTTTGAAAAATTAGGTGGAACTTACTTTGTGAAGCCTTGTTGGCTCGGTGAGGCGATCTTAGTTTGAAGCAAATGATAGTAAATGCCCAGAAAGATGATGTCAAATTCTGAGAGATAATTAATAGTTAGTGAATTGTTGGAGATAAAGGCCGGTGTATGCCATAGATGAAAGTGGAGTTTGTTTAATGAGGCAGATTATAATATAAGAATGATATGGATTTGAGAAAGAGATATTATGTAAGCCAGCTCTTTGTTTCACTAAGGGCCGGCAAAATTTGACCGACAAGACATGACACAAAACTGGCACGGTTTTGCGAGTTTAGTTGATATAATCGTGTTTTGGAGTCATGTCGTGTTGACCGCCTAACACGTTTAATAAATGGCTCATATTCGCGTTGATACCTAACCGCAATTTATTTACGAGAATTAATATTATTAATATATATTATTGATAACCTATTTAATAATTATTTGTGTTAAATATGATTATAATTTATAATTCCTATGAATTTAAATAAATAAAATTAATATACACATGTTAAATTTAATAAGTTATTGTGTTAAGCATGCATGAATAAGTCATTATAATTCTTATTATTTAAATAATCAAATTAAATGATTATATTCATGTTGACACACCTATACGAATATCAGTCAGTGGAGTTTGGGTTGCGAATGTTGGCTGCGTTTATTATTCATCATGGGGTTTGGTTGGCCCGAATGTTGACCACGACACGAACCACGACCATCGACACGGTGCCACCCCCCTAGTTTTCACCATGCACCACAGGTAATAAGATGTACGGGATATGAGAAAGCGATGTGCGGTGGCGAGGATGAAAAAGGACATTTGATCTGTGTAAAGTGTAATGCGACATGTCGACAAGTAAAGGTTAAACACCAAGTACCATCCGGTTTATTGAATCCCCTTCCAATTCCCAAATGGAAGTGGGATAACATTACTATGGATTTCGTATCTGATTTTCCTCTTACCCAAAAGAAACATGATGTAGTTTG
Source organism: Tetrastigma voinierianum (assembly GCA_016808115.1). Classification (NCBI taxonomy): domain Eukaryota; kingdom Viridiplantae; phylum Streptophyta; class Magnoliopsida; order Vitales; family Vitaceae; genus Tetrastigma; species Tetrastigma voinierianum. The sequence continues at coordinate 231,156 of JAEQBH010004193.1, read as the reverse complement.
AATAATTGTGGACAAAATTGACTGATGCGCTCCTTCCTGCAGGTCAGGCTTGACTCTTTCTTATGGATCCTTCAGTGGAACTTTATGTGAGTGAAGTGTCAGTTGTAGGAGATTATCACTCTTGGGCATTGCTCGCCTGTCGAGGATCATTATTTCGGTGCGGGAGTGTTCGAAGACGACGCCCATTAGAATTAAACTTTTGAGAAGAAAGCCCAGGATTGTGGCTTTTGTAAAAAACCCAGAAAATTTGATTTCACGAAAAAGGTAAAATTAGTAATTTCGGTCAAAACCGAAATGACTCTGAATCTCGGATAATGAAACGGACTTTACCATTGGAATCGTCTCACGAAATCTAGCTACCACTTCGAATTTCGAGACAGTCGAAATTTCACATTTTTCGAGCCTTAGGGTGTCGAGTCTTGGGTATGACGATTTGTGAGAGACATGTGATGTGACAGAAATTAAATACACTCGTGTACCCATGTGACACATATTGCATGTTGATTAGTGAGATGAATGAAACCCAGAATTGTAAAATATTAGTAAAATCAAAACTAAGGACTGATGAATTATGTGAAAGATTTAAGTGAATAAGACAAAAGGCAACTTCATCTTCTCAAATTGTGAAAGCGTGCGATGAGTGTGGGTTTAGATTTTAGAGAGAGGAAGAGTGACTTCTCTAGATTTCCCGGCGTTGGACCGTCGATTCTCGGCCAGACAAACGAAGTTGTTACACACGCTACAAGGGCTATGCGTGGACAGATTTTATGGAGTTAAGTGACTCCGAGAGGTAGGGATCTTTTCCTACTTGGTTTATTCTTTGGCTAGAGCCATTTTAATGGATGGGGATTTACCGTTGAGCACAGATGGCCGTGTTTTCGATCTCAGTGCTGAGCAGAATTGGAGAAAAATCCTTATTGTGTGGCGTGAGCGATCACAGAGCCTAGATTTCCTTTGTTCACGCGTGATATGTTGTGTGATTTTTGTGTTGTTGGGTGGTCAAAATGGTGTTTGGATTGTTATTAGCCCATGTGAACTAATTTTGGTGTTATTGATTGTGAATTGAATAACATGAATTATGTGAGTTAATTTTGTTAATATATGCATGTAAATATATTAGCATGAATTGTGTGGAATTGGCATAATGCATTTCATATGCACCGGGGCACCCTAGAACGATAGGTGTGAGTGCATGACATGAAAGAAAATGAAAATGGTTGTGAAAGGAATTTCAAGGAAAATTTTTCGAAGAATTGCCTTGGAGAGTGAATCTGACAGTTCATCTCGAGGAGCGAACCAGCTGGCTGTTCGGAAAGAATTATCCGACGGTCGCCTCGGAGGAATTAGTCAAATATGTTCTAGGAAATTTATTCATTAGTGTGTTTTTACTTTCAAGAACAAAAATCTTTTTGTTTTGAAAGCTTGATGTTTCTCGCGTTTAGCTTAGGCATGTGTGAAATTAGGTGAGGACTCAGACATGGGATTGGGCATGTAGACATTGAGTAGGATCATGTATTTGCTTGAGTGTGTTTGGTTTCCCATGACATGTGCACTTAGGTGGGGAGTAACCCATGTAGGGAGATTATCGCTCTTGGGCTTTGCTCACCTGTCGAGGATCATTATTTGGTACGGGGAGTGTACGGGAGGGCCGAGCAATTCACTAGAGGTACAACGTTTTAGAAGAAAGCCGAATTGTGACTTTGGTATTCATTTTGTATAACATGTATTAAAACTTTAAATTTTGATATATGTTTTGGTTAAGAGTAATATAATAACTCTTGAACTATTGTAATATAGTTGGTGTATTTTTTTATGAGTATTGATGTATGGGCCAAAGTGGCTATTTTTACTCATGTATAGGTCTCATAATATGAGACACAGGTATTCCGCAGGTTGACGGGTTGTCAACGAGACACCCTAGGATTTGGGGCGTCACAGCTTTGGTATTCATTTTGTATAACATGTATTAAAACTTTAAATCTTAATATATGTTGGTATTAAGAGTGATGTAATCAACTCTTGAACTATGGCAATATAGTTGGGATGTATTTTGATGAGTATGATGTGTAGGCCAATGCGGCCATTTTACTCATGTATGAGTCTCATGACATGAGACATAGGTTTTCTGCGGGTTGACGGGTTGTCAACGGGACACCCCGGGAATTGGGGTGTCACAACTTGGTATCAGAGCTTAGGTATACGAATACTTAGGGCTTAAGGGACTTGGGCTTAGGCCATGGTCATAAGGTGTAAGAGCATCGTAGCTGGGTATAGCTCGATGTTGGATACTAGAGTCATAGCTTAGTATTAGTAAGTTAGGTATACGATTTACCTAGGACTTGATGGAAAACGGGTTAGATCATGCATCCTTGGTACATTTTGATGAATTAAATGTGATGTGTAATTGGATGTGTGTTGTATGAATTGTGTGAATTTGTATGCTTGGTGAATAGCATGTAGGAAAGATGTTGAACACTAGGGTTGATAAAAATATAACCCTTGAGGTTTGAGGTTTGAGGATTTTTGGGCAAAATGGTCCAGAAATAAACGAAAAAATAAAATTTCTGGACAATAGCTCCAGTTTTGAACATGAACAGAACGGTTTTGTGAAATTCATAAAAATTATTCCAGTTTTTGCACAAGAAAAAGGGTTAAAATTAAACTCTTGAAATTTTGAATTGGGTAAATAGCAGTGTTCAAGCTATTGCATATTTAGGAATTGAGGAGGCTCTTTGGAGGAATCAAAAAGAAAAATGTTGAAATTTTTTTCTAAGGTTTCTTGTATGTAAACCCGAGGAAAAAAAATAAAATAAAATATGATGAATTTATTTGGTTCTCTTGAAGACATGAATATATATATATATATATATATATATATATATATATATATATATATATATATATATATATATATATATATATATATATATATATATATATATATATATATATTTTTTTTTTTTTTTTTTTTTTTTTTTGTGGTCTTCCAGTAGGTGGAACAAAGAGAAAAAAATGATGAGTAAAAAAAAAAAAATGGAGATAACAGGAAATTGGATGGGCTACTACCCATTTCCGGTTTAGGTCACGTCCTAGCGGATTGTATCGTGACCACAGACAAAGCTGAGCGTGAGGGCCTGATATGGCTAGCAACCCCTCTGACTGCAGCGCCACGACACGGCTAGCATGGCCAGCGACACGAAGTCGAGTTAGCGCGCAAGAGCGGCGTGCGCCCGTGACAGCTGGCAAGGAGTGTCCGCGATATGATGATGTTTCGTATCGTGGCGGAGGGTGGCGGCAGCTGCGGCTGCGATATAAGCGCTGACAATGCGTACGATGCGGCGCGGGGAGGCTGCGACTACTGGCGGCCCCTTCGCAGCGACCTCTGGCCAGCGCCGGTGCATGCGGCGAGGGTCACTATACAAAAAAAGAGGCGACCGCTGGGTGCCGCTGTCGGCGGCGGCCCAGCTACGATCTGATGGCGTGCGCGGGCAATACGGCTGCGACCACGGCCCGATGGCCTGCGACATGGTGCGCGGTGTGCGTGACATGGGAGCTTTGCGCCCAGCGATGCGATTTTTGTATCGCGGCCGGGGAGAACTGCGCGACCGCAGGCGCCTATGCGCCCGCGACCGCGGTGCCGAAGCGCGACGACCCGTGACCGCAGCCGATCTTTGCACCTTGCGCGCGACACGGCGCCCGGCGATGCGGCGTGCGCACCTGGCGACCTCGGCGCGATAATGCGCGGCGACCTAGGTTCGAGTGCACCGTACTCAACCCATTTTGACTCGATGCACTATTTTGAGGCCTTTGTTTGGATCAGCGATTGGCGAACACTTATTCACGGGGTTTTTCAAAAAATAATAATAATAATAAAAATAATAATAAAATAAAGTAAAATAAAATTTTGTTTGCGTATGATTTAATACATGAAATTATTGTCTTGCATTACCTATGAATGCATTGACATAGAATATATGAAAAATTTTCGATTGAGTGAATTGTGTCTGTACATGTTACACCCTTAGAATACCTTGTTAAAACAACTTGCCAAATGACATGTGTAGATATTTAGTCGTGGGAGGGGGCGTAAGAGGTCGATCCACGAGGAGCCTTCAGTTAGAGCACCACCCCGATGTTATTTGACAGCGAGGCCTTTGCTGAGGCTATAGGGATTGCGGTTGCTACTATTGCACAGGATAGTGTAGCAGGTAGCCAGGGAGGTCCGAGTAACCTCCAAAGGTTCAGGGCACATCATCCTCCGATATTCACAGGGGGGGGAGATCCGATGATGGCAGACCATTGGTTCATGCAGGTTGAGAAGATATTGGAGGCGATGGAGATTACCTCCGATACGACCAGGATCATACTAGCTACATTCCAGCTAGAGGGCGAGGCCCAGGTGTGGTGGAGCCCAGGCAAAGACCTCTCTGGGACCTGAGGCAATGACATCGTGCAGAGTTCTATAAGGTTGTTCATTGGCAAGTATTTTAAACCATTACGGGGCCTTGAGGCTCAAGAGTTCCTAAATTTGACGAGGGGCCATGTTGTGATTGAGTATGTGGCTAGGTTCACGAGGTTAGCTCGCTGCGGCGATTATGTAGCCTGGACCCCAGCGAGTCGGAGGTTTGAGAATGGGCGAGATTGTCCATTTGGGGCGCGAGATGTGGACTTCTCCTGAGACATGGACTCTGTAGTTAGGGCGCCATGATATAGAAAGAGATGGAGGATCTACCTGAAGAACTCGGGATGTGGGTGTTAGTGGCAAGAGAAAGAATTAGTCTTCTTCCGGGTTCGAGAAAGGAATTAGAAGGCTTACGCCGCCTTAAGGATTTCGAGGAGCAGTGCAGAAAGTTCAGCCAAGGGACGAGGCGAATGGGGGCATTTGGTCAGAGCGGGACGAGATGATATGTTATTTACAAATGACTGGACACATGAGGCAGGATTACTTAGAGATAGGGATCCAGGATTTTGGGACGACTGATCGATTAGTTGTAAGGCAGGAGAGGATCTGATTTATTCCTCCACACGAGTATAGGTTAAGAATCGGTTCCGGTCGCGGTGTTATCTGGCTTTGTGACGGATGGGCGGAGAGGGACAAAGTATGGGTCGAGTCCGGCCACGGAGCTCACGGTCGGGACCGGACCCGGGGCATGTCGCCATTGTGCGGGTAGAGCATCTGAATCGGTTGGACATGCGAGTCACGTTTATGCACTGCATTGTTTTACGTGCATCATGTTCATCATTGTTGCATTTTGCGTGATAGATTTGGGCTTAGAGGTTGAGGCCTTTAGAGAAGCCATGTGTGGATGTTCTTCCCTAGGATGTAGGGTGAGAGTTGGTAAGATGTGTCGAGATCGTGAGTTAGAAATCTCTAAGATTCTGCTCATGGTGGACCCGGAATTGGGGTGTCACGACGTAAGCATCATTGCATTCATGTACCACGGTGACATTCGTGTCCGAGTCGGGTGTGGGTGCACGGTATGGTCATTCACCACTTTGGGTGGGTGTGGGTTGAGTTTGTCTTTGGGACTACGTCCAATGAAGACTTATAGTTCAAATCGAGGAAATGAGAGTAATTAATGTGTGTTAGGCGAGAAGCGAAAGAGGTATTAATCCTCGGGTGAAAAGCTTGGAATTAGGGTGAAGGATACACAGAGGTAGTATCCGAAAGGTCTTGTAATAGGTGTAAGGGCGGTGGAGATATCGGGGCTACGTATTGGGTGTAGAGGCACAGCGGAATATCGGAATTTTGAGTGTGTGTAAGGGCGAGTGGAGATATCGAATTTACGTGGGTGTAAAGAGACGAGTAGAATCGAATTTACGTGTGGATGCCAAGAGGCTGTTAGTGTGGTAGAAAAGTTCTATGGCGAGAGAAAACACCGATCATGGTTATCCGCGTAGACTTAGAGTTGGGTGATAGAATTGGAATGATTTCAGTTAGTTACCGTTGCGTGAGTTGCGTCGGGTGTTGGTGTTAATTAAACGAGGCTCGGTATGTGATTATCATTCATGACCACGAGATTAAGTGGCGACCCATTGGATTATCGTGAAATTGCCAATATAGGAAGATCGCGTTTCACAGCGAGAGATTGTGTAGGGTTACATATGCACGTGGTTGGATGCGTATGTGGTTGGAATTTCGGGACGAAATTCTTTTAAGTGGGGGAGAATGTGAAACCCCGAGAAAATCTAGTTTTCTGAAAAATGGCAAAATGGTAATTTCGGTCAAAATCCGAAAATTTTTCTAGATCTCGAATGATGAAACGGACTTCACCGTTGGAATCGTCTTGCGAAATCTAGCTACCACGTCGAATTTAGAGTCGAATTCGAGAGACGGTGGAATTTGCACGTTTTCCCGAGTATGATATCACGGGACACTTGGCACATTTGGGTGGCTCACTGTGTGCCACGTGTCAGGTGCAAATTCAGTCAACTTGAGCTCAAGTGTATGTGGGGCCCATGGGTGACATGTGGCACCTCCTAATTGGTGAGAAATCCAATAGTTGGTGGATAAGTGGATAAGAAATCCAATAAGCCAATGGTGGCTTGACAAGTGGCAAGTGAGGGACAAAATGGGAATAAAATGAAAAGAAAAAGAGACATCTTCTCTCAAAATGGTGTTGGACGTGCAGTGGAGGAGAAAATCATATTTCTAGAGAGAGAAGGTGCAATTTCTCTAGATTTCCCGGCTTTCGGACTGTCGGTTCAAGTCGGGCCAAGAAGCAAAGTTGTTCTACGCTACAAGGGCTACGCGTGGACACCGATTTTGTGGAGTTTCGACAACTCCAAGAGGTAGGGGTTTTCTCCTACTCGGTTATTTTCGGTTTTTAAGAGCTTTGTAAATGATTTAGAGTGTTTGAGAATTAAAGATGACGTTTGAGGTCGGTCTGAAACTTAGAAGTTATTGTTGGAATATTTGGAACCCACTTTAGACGATTAGGAATTTGTTTGGGTGGTTTGTGTGATAATTTATGCAATAAGTTATGGTTACAGGTGTTGGGCCGGAAATGGCCATGAATTTCAGTTCTAAATTGGAATCGATCTTTAGGTGAAGGGGAGGGTTATCCACGAAACTGACCTTTGCTCGTTTAGGGGCCCATTAAAAAGCAGTCCGGTTTACCTGATTGGGTAGAAATGGTCATGTGTATTATAAGCAAAATATTGCTTTAAATGAATAAGCGAATTGTGTGGAAAGAAATTAATGCATGAAAATTAAATGTGTTAACATGAGTGTTTGAATTATATGAAATATAATTGTGCTTAAGAGCCATTGGAATTAAGTTGGATTGTTGATTAAGCTCAGTAGGCTAATTTTGATATTATTGATTTAGATTAAATAACATGTAGGTATGTATGTAAATTTTGTTAATATATGCATAATTGATATATTGGCATGTGTGGTTTGGAAATGGCATAATGCATTTCATATGCAAGACCTAGAAAATTAGGTGTGAGTGCATGGCATGAAAGAAATGAAAAATGGAAAATGGTTTAAGGGAAGATTTTACGAAGAATTGCCTTGAAGTGGTCAACGGTTCATCTCGGAGAAGCGGACCCATGGTTGTTTCGGGTGATCGACAATTCGCCTCGAAGAGTGATCGATATATTTAAGAGCTTGGTGAAATCGTTTCGAGCAAAAAACCTTTTTGTTTAGCTTGATGTTTTCTCACATTGGCATAGGCATGCGTGAGGAGTTGGTGAGGGCTCGAGAAATGAGAAGGGTGAGTTGCATTCTCATCCATTATCAATGAACATTCAAATAGGATCATGTATTTGCTTGAATGTGTTTATGTTGAATCATTGCATGTGCACTTGAGGTGGGGGAAGTAACCCGTGTAGGAGATTATCACTATTGGGCATTGCTCTCACCTGTCGAGGGATCATTGGCTGAGATGCGAGGATTGTTCGAGAAGGCGGGGCGCCCATTAAGTCGCTTTTGAGAAGAAAGCGGGATTAATGGCTTTAGTATTCATTTAATATAACATGTATTAAAACTTTAAATCTTAATATATGTTGGTATTAAGAGTGATGTAATCAACTCTTGAACTATGGCAATATAGTTGGGATGTATTTTGATGAGTATGATGTGTAGGCCAATGCGGCCATTTTACTCATGTATGAGTCTCATGACATGAGACATAGGTTTTCTACGGGTTGACGGGTTGTCAACGGGACACCCCGAGAATTGGGGTGTCACAGTTTTCACCATGCACCCTAGAGGTAATAAGATGTACCAGGATATGAAACAGTATTATAGGTGGCGAGGGATGAAAAAGGATATTTATGAGTACGTGTCAGTGTCGGCGTATCGATAGTAAAAATTTGAATACCAAGTACCATTCGGTTAATTGAATCCCCTTTCAATTCCCTAATGGAAGTGGGATAACATTACTATGGATTTATGTCGATTTTCCTCTCACCCCGAAAACATGATGTAGTTTGGGTAATTGTGGACGGATTGACGAGTTTGCTCTTTCTCTGGGGTCCAACTTGGCTACTCATGGATCATCTAGTGGAACTTTATGTAGGTAAATTATCACATTGCATGGGATTCCCTTATCGATAGTGTCAGATAGCGATCCATGGTTTTACGCAGGTTGGAAGGAATTCTTTAGCCGACTTTGATGCAGGCCCGATTTAAACCTTTGCTTTCCATCCACAAGCGGATGGGCGATTAATCACGCCCGATTGCGTCAGCGGGTTAGGCGAATCGAACCCGAGTTGGGTGTGAGAACATATCTTCAGGACTCTTTACCTTAATCGGACATTGGTATATCGAGTCTTATAATATATCAACATATCACATACAAAAGTCCAAAATAAAACTACCACTTGTAGTGGTGTTTACGATATCATATATCTGATCTTGAGTCCCATTTACATATTCAAAACTATACATTTACATTCTTGATCGAGGCCTTGGAACCTACGGTGATGAACTACTCATTAATGTTGGCCACGTAAGTCTGAAGTTCTCGGACGTCTTCTCACGTACCTACGGATTAAAACCGTGCTAAGCACCACAGCTTAGTGGAAATATATGAAATATGCATGTACACATTTATGTTCGGCATATAACAATAGCAATTCAAATTTTGTGCATTCATATCATGGACTCTCTGATACTTATGCTATAACGGCTTATACTTGTCGGATCTCACGTAGGAGTCCCAGACTTAACTGACCGAACTTATGCTTGCCGCGGACTTATGTTTTATTCGGGTCTCAGTAGAATTCTGAGCTTATTTGTATTCTGGACTTATGCTTATAACAGACTTATTTTTATTCGGGTCTCCGGTAAGAGTTATAGAGCTTATTCTTATTCGAGAAACTGCAGAAGAGTATTGGTCGAGCGATACACATTTGTTTCCTCTTATTCATTATCCGAGTTATTATCTTATAAGCATGGGAATACAGACCAGGGGCTAATAAAGTGTAAGACCGCGGCACAATAAGTATCAGAAGATACTATACATTACGGAAGTCTTTGTAGCACAAAGCGCGGATTATTCGAGATCTGGAGCAGGGAGTGTCGTAGCACTAATCGGGACGGGTGTCGTGGCACTAACGGGGCGGGAGTGTCGTAGCACTATCGGGAGTATCGAGTACTAATCGGGAGTGTCGGGCACTAATCGAGAATCTTAGGAAGTACTAATCGGGGACATCTTGGAGCACTAATCGAGTCTTGAAGTACTAATCGGGGACGTGCGAGCCTTGTCAGATCTGGACCTTGTCGAGGGTGATGCACGCCGTCGTGGCGAAGTGTCGTGTCATTTGTCATAGTCTTAGGTATTCCCTCACGATTGTATGTGTTCGAGCTTGTCTTCTTATTATCGAGGCATGAACTTTTCTCTGTCAGACTCAGAGACCAAAGCCGGCCGCCTCGCGGCGGAAATACCGGTACATTTCTCACTTAATTTCATCCTTTTCTATACTTCCGGAATGCGTATTTTAGCTTAAATACGCAAAAACAACAAAAACAGGGGCTGTAGGATTTTTGTACCGGTACCGGCCGGCTGTGCCAGTACGAGTTCGATTACGGAGAGGCTATCTTAGGTGCACGGAGTTGAAGGTGTCTTAGAGTACATGTCTCGAGAATTGCCCATAAATGGTAATTTCACCATTTTCAATGCACTTTTCTTCCATAATTCTCTTACATTTCACTCCTCATCAAAAATCAACATGGAAATCCCTCGAACAACTCCTGATTACTTTTAATTAGTGAAGAATCCAGGATTCATACCCTGATTCTTGATTACACCAAAACCTTGGAGTTGTGAAGGATTCCATATCTAAACATTACTCGACTAGGAATTTTCAACAAACTTCCTTAAATCTAGAGTTAGGATGTCTTCCTAATAAAACCACTAGAAAAGGGAACCAATTTAATCTTCGAGGGAGAAAACCAGCAATCATACCCAGATAATTCAGCAATAAAATCATACCAAAATCCCTACAATTCCATACCAAGTCATGTATCCTTCTGAAGTCATACCTTGGCTTGATCTCTCTCATCTTCCTCTTCTTCTCCTTCGTCCTCCTCTTCTTCATTAAGCCTTGTTTGGAGACCAAAATGAATTATTTTTGGTCTCCTCCTCATTATAGTGAGGTTTAGTTTATTTAGCTTTTAGTCCTTCCACTTTTTGACTATTTGTATTCTAATTTCCCATAATTGTATTTTAGCCTCTAATCTTATTAATCCATGTCTTTGATGCCTTTTGGACAAAATTACATTTTGTCCTTAAGTCTTGTCTGATTTTCGGGTTTCTTTTCCATTTCGCATTAATTTCTGAAAATTTAATTTATGCACAAAATACCTAAGCATGTTGAAAACAACTAGGGTATATTTCGGGGTGTTACAGACAGTCGGAAAGAGTGATGTGATTCGGTGTTGGAAGATATGCCCGGAGTACATGTATTAGATTTTCCAAGAAGTTGGGATAGGTATATTCCACTCATGGAATTTGCCTATAACAACAGTTATTAGTCCAGTATTGGTATGGCCTCGTATGAAGCTTTGTATGGAAGAAGATATAGAACTCCTACGTGTTGGACAGAGTTGGATGAGCATAAGATTATTGGTCCTGATTTAGTAAAAGACACGGAGGTTAAAAGTTCATATTATTCAGCAGATACTTAAAGGTTCCAATGATAGACAAAAATCTTATACTAATTTGAAGAGAGAGGATATAGAATATGAAGTCGAAGACAAAGTGTTTTTAAAAGTATCCCCGTGGAAAAAGATACTCCACTTTGGAAGAAAATGAAAAATTGAGTCTAAGATTCATTGACCCTTACGGGATTTTAGAAAGAGTTGGACCAGTAGCGTATTGTTTGACACTCCCTTTGGAGTTAGCCAAATTACATGATGTATTCCATGTCTATCGCCCGGAGATCTCGTTCGACACATCGCACATATTACCAATTCAAGATATCTGGTGCAAGAGAAGATTTCACTTTCGATGAAGAGCCGAAAGTTATTCTAGATTGTGAAATAAGACAGTTAAGGAACAAGCAAGTCCCTCTAGTAAAAGTGCTTTGCTAACATCACGGTATGGAAGAAGCGACATAGGAACGAATCCTTGATGAGGTACAACCTCGATTCTTGATTCAGGTAATTTTGATGGCGACATTTATTTTTAGGGAGGGGCAGGTGTAACACCCCGAAATATACCCTAGTTGTTTTCAGCATGTTTAGGGTATTTTGTAGGTATAATTTAAATTTTTCATAATTGTTATTTTTCTAAGTGAGAAAATTTCGAAACCTGGAATTTGTACAAGATACAAGGGTAAAAGTGGAATTTGTCAAAACAGGATATGAAAATCATATGATAAGAAGATTATAGGTTAAAGTGGAAATATGAATAACTTGATTTGTAAATAGAGGAGAGATGAGGGACCAAAGTGCAATAAAAGGAAATTAGACCAAATAAGACCAAGTTGGTCTCTCATTATAGGAGAGCAAAAACGTGAAGAAGAAGAGAGGAGAAGAGAAGAAGAAGGAGAACATAAGAAGAAGAAGAGGAAGAGGAGAAAGGAAGCCAAGAAAGGTATGGAACTAGTATGGAAGCTATTTGAGTATGGAATTGTTGTATGGATGGCTATGTTTTTGTATGGAACTTGTATGGAAGTGTTTGTATGGATATTAGTGGTTCCATTCCTAGGGTTTAGTTAGGAATTCATCCGAACCCTAGATTTGTTGAAAGTTGGGTTGGTAAGACCCTAGTTTGTATAAGATGAGTATGGAATCCTCCATTTGAGTATGGATTCTTGGTTTATGATGTGGGGATACATGTTTGGGTGTTAGGAAGTTAACCTAACTTACAAGTACTTGAGTTTAGGTTTGGAAAAACCCTAATTAATCTCCATGTTTTGTTTTGGTGAGGTTAGAACCCATTTGGGAGTTGTTTTCAGTGATGCTCTTGTGTTATTTGAGGGTTTTTGGTTGGATTTATGGAAAAATGGAAGAAATCAGCAAAATCTGACAATTACAGGAGTCTGCGCCGGCGTGGAGTCCACTCACGATAAATTAGCATGTCACTTGCCGGCTGCGATGGCCCAGAAGACAGACGAACCTCGGGTACGTCAGCGGCGTGCTTTCTGACATGGAGACTACGTGTTTGTTTTTGTTTTGTTTTTCCATTGCTCCGAGGATTTATGCATTAGACTAATGAGGACCATAAGTGTATGAAGGGTCCATTCATGTTGTAAGGCAAAGGAAGATTATACGACCTCGCGTCGAGGCGACGGCGAATGAAATGCCCTTTATGATAAGATAGTAAGTTCCACGAACACATATAATTGTAGGGCGCCTAAGACCCGGATATTGAATGACCACGACATACATTGCGTGGGCAGGCACGTCTCTTATCAATGCTTCGGCACTCCTGCTAGTGCTTCGGCACTCCTGCTAGTGCTATGGCACTTTGTTACGTGTGTAGGCACATCTCTGATCAGTGCTTCGGCACTCCTGCTAGTGCTATGGCACTCTGTTGCGTGGGTATGCACATCTCTTATCAGTGCTTCCGACACTCTGCTTTGTGCTCTGTACCTCAGTCTTGTCTGTGCCTTGGGTGCCATTGTGCTATGTCTACTCATTTCTTATTATTGGTCTACGCATTCCAACAATTATATGATAAGAGTGCGGATATGAATAAGGTCAAAGTATAGCTCGTAGTACCTCACAGTACCTACGTACAAGCATGAGCTCTGTAGTACCTACGAGTACCTCCGTATAAGTATAAGCTATGTAACTCTTACTAGAGATTTAGATAAGTATAAGTCTGCTATAAGTACAAGTATATGTGATGGTTGCTATATGAATTCATCTGAGTCGATGTAAATATACGCTATTGTATATATGTTACTGTTATATGCTTGCTGTAAAAGAGTATTAATGCATGTGTACATGTATAAGTCATATGTTTCCCACTAAGCGTTAAGCTTAGCACGGGTTTTTAATCAGGTGTGAGTCTGAGGAGGATGTCGCGATCTTCCGCATCTTTGTGGGCCAATAATAGTAGGATTTTCATGCCCGATAGGTTGTGCGCTATGATTATGTAAATGTAAATGTACAGTTTTTGTATATGTATATGTAAATGGGACTTAGAGCGTATGTATTATTACTTTATAAACACCACTACGGTGGTAGTTTTATTTTTGTATCTATTTATATGATATTATGATTCAGTTATAAGACTTGGGCCCACTAATGTCTAAAAAAGTAGGTAAAGAGTCTTAGTATAGTCTCGCGCCCCCTTCGTCCGCCTAAGGCGGATGAATTGGGGTGTAACAAGTTATCAATACAAAGGCGGCAAAGTGTTGCATCAGGAGTGTTCAGAGCCGAGGGACCGGACTTTGGGTAGGCAAGATGGGTCTGCTCCGGTATAGCATGTCACGATGAAGCGATTAGAAGATACCGATGCCCCAGATGTGATAGTCGGTAATTTTACTATCTTTGATACTATTATGCATGCATTGATAGATCCAGGATCGACTCATTCGTACATATGTATAGACATACCCAGCTTAGGTAATTTACTGAGGAGTGAAACCGAGTATGACATCTTGGTAACGAACCCGCTCGGACATAGTGTTATTGTAAATAAAGTATATAGAGATTTTCATATCAAAATAGAACATGATTCTAAGAACGATAGAAGTTATCCTTGGAGAATTTGATGTGATATTGGGGATGGACTGGTTATCGCCTGCAGCGATAGTCGATTGTAGAATGAAATAATGACCTTAAGAACAGATGAGGATGTGCTTTCATCGGCGGAAGGTCGAGCCACCCTCTACAATGTGATATCTCGGTACTACTAGAACAATGGTGCGGAAAGGATGTAAAGCCTATTTGGATTATGTGATTGAAACGGAAAAGGCAAGGCCTAGTGGATCCGATATCCCTACCGTTAGTGACTTTCTGAACGTGTTTCCGGAAGAGTTGCCAGGATTGCCTCCATGGAGGGAGATTGAGTTTGCTATCGACGTTGTACCAAGTGCCACACCGGCATCCATTACACCGTACCGAATGGCTTCGTTGGAGTTAAAAGAATTGAAATTGCAGTTGCAAGAACTATTAGAAAAGGGATTTTGTAACACCCCAATACCACTAAATTTTATAATAATTTTATTATATATTCTGGGTATGAATTGAGTCGAACTCCAGGCACTAGGAAATTTGATGAGAGCGATAAATTGAAATGTAAATTGAAAGTGTGAGCATATGATTGAATATTATATGCTAAAATGAGAAAGTGATCGAACCCGAAAATAAACCCAAGTGAAAAAGAGCAAATGTGAAAATTTGTAAAATGAGAACCTAAGGGTCAAATAATAGCTTAAATGCTAATGTGAAATAAATGATAAATGATAAGGAAAATGAAATAAAGAGTTAGAATTCCAAAAATGGAAAATGGGATTAATTGGGTGGCCAAACAAGGCCTTATGAAGATTTAGTGACTTAAGACCAAAAAGGTGGAAAATTAGAAAGGATAATAGAGTGTGTAGAGCCCAGAGCAAGGCCACCCCACACTTAAATGAGTTAAAGGACCAAAAGTGGTCTTTGGATGTAATTTGAGCACATCACATTTGAGGGGAGGAAGGAAGGAGAGAAAAGGGAAAAGCTAGGGTTTGGCAGAGATCAATTTTTTGGGTGGCTTTGCTCTCACTTTTTGCTTCTAAAGATCAAACAACCTACGAGAGAATGATTTGAAGGGAATAAGGTAAAAATCGAGCCTAACTTCCTCTTTTATGATCTTGATTTTGGAAAATAGCAACTTAAGAGAAAGGGTCCTCATTGATTCTAAACCACCTTTGGAGTTGTTTAGGGTGGATTCCATGGTGGATTTTGATATGGGATGAATTGGAGAAGGTTTGTGGAAGAAAAATGGGTGAAAATGCCAAAATCCATTTTATGGACTGGGCAAAAACTCGTGAATGGTACCGGTACCAAAGAGTGGTACCGGTACCATGATGCAATGGAGCAGAATGGTACGGTGCCCTCAAGGCCCAGTACTAAGGTACCCATTGGCGGTGAGGGGCGAAAGTATCGGTACCGGTCGAAGTGGTATAGAGTACCCACTATTTCGGGACAACCCTATATGTGCATATTTTTGCCTTTATTAAGTCAGTATTGGTTAGGACCCTAAGGGAGAGTATTAATGGGGGTTCAAATAAGGATGGGAGCAAGTGAAAAGCGTCTTGTACCTCGCCGCACTTGACCAAAGCTTGCTTTGCCTCGGCGGGACGTCGTTAAACTGAGCTTAGTGTCTTAACCCCAGCCGTAACAAGATAAATTGTCATTCACTAAAAATATGATAATTGTTTATCCACTAAGAGTGGCGTGGTTGTTATTAACTAGGGACGAGTGATGATCGCCTAACCTAGGACCAAGATCGAAGAGAAGGATACTAGATCCGACAGCTTCGGTTTGTTCTCTGACTCTATTCTTAATTCAAGTATTTTGGTAGTTTACCAAGTAACTATGAAATGAGTACATGAATGAGTATATGAAATGAGTACATGAATGAGTATATGAAGCTATGATACGTGAATGAGTATATGAAATGAGTACATAGATTGAGTATATGGAAAGATATCTGAAGTGAATATCAGATTAAATACGATGTTGGCAAGATGAATGTGATTTGATAAATCAAATTGTAAGCGACTCGGTCGATTCGACATCTTGAATTGAATCGATATGCAAGATGAGCCTTTGTGGGATGCGTACGTGGCGTCGTAGAGAACCTTACGAAATTGTCCAATGTCCCACTTGGCGGGATGCACCAATCGACATCCATCATGATGGCGTATGGCATTGAAGAAATGTCCCACTTGGCGGGATGCATCAATCAGCATCCATCATGATGGCGTATGGTATTTAAGTGATACCACGTAATAGAGGTGCGCAGCGGCATCCGTCTGTTGGAGGACCTAATTGAACAAAAATGTATGAACCACATTCAGAATGAGAAATAAGGGCGAGTTCATCAGACGAATCAGTCATAAATGTGTTGAATGAGTCAAGTAAAATAACCAACATTGGCCAGTGTAAGTAAGGGTTTTTAATAATATCTTAAATCTCATAAATTGAATTGTGGATTGAATTATTGCATTGAGAATGCATGTTATGATGTGATAAATGATTTGTAAAATGAAAATATGCAAAATGAATAGCATGAGTATATGTCATTGATGATATAATAGGCATGGTTTGATGTTAAATGCATGTCAAGTTAAATTGAATATTGAAATAGAACTGTATAGAACCACTAAGCATGAAAATGCTTAGCGTATAGTTTTATCTATGCGGAGGTATCAAGTAAGCAAAAAGGCAGGCCAAGATCAAGAAGCGCAGAGTCATAAAGAGAGTACGGCGTATAAGTATATACCCCGTCATTTGCATATCATTCCTTTTGAACAAGTGGTATTTTGTAAACAAAAGGGTTAAACTCTGAACCTTGATTTTTGTATATCATTCTGAAAAGGCATGAATGCCTTCTTTGTAAATGTATTTTGTTAAATGTTTATGGAGCTGCAATTGCATTGAATTTGTAAATGATTATGGAAGCATGGCCAAGCTGTTCCACTTAGCAAGTAATAATAAAATGTTTGATAAGATAAATAAGCGTCGGGAAATGTAGGGCTCCGGTTGAATCCGCCATTCGAGATTCGAAGTAGGGGATTCGAGATCGCGACAATTTTGAAAAAGAAAATTTAATAACACGAAAATAAAAGAAATAAATAGGCGATCCCACTGGGTTCTGAGTTCGGACTACGCCGTCGGGGTTGGGTAGGCTCGGGGGTCCTCTGATTTATTCGTCCAAGTGTATCACCATAAGGAGCTCCCGTGCTTTTTGTTAAGAAGAAAGATGGTACACTTCGACTATGTATTTATTATAGACAACTTAACAAGTTGACAATAAAGAATAAGCACCCGTTACCCAGGATTGATGATTTGTTTGACCAGCTGAAAGGTGCAAGTATCTTTTTGAAGATAGATTTGCGAGTTGGGTATCATAAGTTGAGAATTAAAGATGTGGATGTGCAAAAAACGACGTTTGGAACGCGATATGGATATTATGCGTTCCTTGTAATGTCGTTTGGTTTGACAAATGCTCCAACGACTTTCATAGGCCTAATGAATCGTGTTTTCCGACCGCATGTGGATCAGTTTATCCGTGAGTGTTCGCAAACTGACATTCTTATGTATTGAGGTGGGAAAATCGTACACCTTGAGTAGTGTTAGAGACTTTGAGAAAAGAGCAGTTGTATGCGAAACTAAGCAAGTGTGAGTTTTGGTTGAATGAAGTGTCCTTTCTTGGACACATTGTATCGAAAGAAGGAATTCGAGTGGATCCAAAGAAAATAGAAGTGGTTGTTGAATGGAAGCCACCAAGAAACGTTACAGAAGTGCATAGTTTCCTAGGGCGCGGAGTTACTACAGAGAAGGTCGTTAAGGGTTTTTTGTATTTGCGACCCGATGGCCAAGTTGCTACAGAAAAATGTAAAGTATGAATGGAGTGAAAAATGTCAAAAGTTTAGATAGGTTGAAAGCATTCTTAAGCAGAGCTCAGTTCTTACTTTCGGTTGACACAACGGAAGAATATGTGATCTTTAGTGATGCATCACTAAATGGACTTGGATGTGTCCTAATCTTGAGAAATTAAAGTGGTAGCTATGCTTGAGACAGTTGAAGCCTCATGAAAGAACTACCCATTGCATGATTTGGAATTAGCATAGTGTATTTCTTATTTGAAAATTTGGAGACATTATTTGTATGGAGAAAAGTGTTTCATCTACGTGATCATAAGAGTCTTAAGTATTTACCCTCCTGTGAGGCTTAATTTTAGAGACCAACGTAGATGGATGGAGTTGATAAAGGATTATGGCGTATGATTGACTATCACGGGGAAAGCAGTAGTAGCGGATGCATCGCTTGAGTTGATGCAAACGCCGGCGTTGGAATGCCCATTGTCATTATCGAGACGATGGTGCGTAGTGGCGAGTGATGCGAATGGAAATGTTAGGCAGAGATACTAGAAGCACAAAAGATAGATGAAAAGATTTCTGCCATAGTGAGTCAAATTGGAAATGATAAAAAGTAGGTTTACAGTGAACGAAAATTTAGTTTTGTATTAGAAGAATTGGGTTTGTGTACCCGATGGTAATGATTTGAGGAAAAACATACTTGAAGAGGCACACGATGGATCTTTTGCTATCCATCCCAGTATATAGTGTATCAAGATTTGAAAGTATATTACGGTGAATTAGGAATGAAAAGAGATGTATCAAAGTTTGTAACCAAGTGTTTTGTGTGTTAAAGAGTAAAGGCAGAGAAACATTCCTTTAATTGAATTTGTGTACAACATTTTCCAATCAAGTATTGGAATGGTGCCTTACGAGGCTTTATATGGAAGAAAATGTAGAACACCGTTGTGTTGGACGGAATTGAGCAAAAAGAAAGTGATTGGCCCGACTTGATACAAGACTGAAGAAAAAGTAGAAAATGATTGGAGAGATTGAAAGTGGCCACCGATAGGCAATCATATCACCCGGAGCATGAAAGAAAAGATATTCGATATGAGATCGGTGAGAAAGTGTTTTTGAAAGTATCGCCTTGGAAGAAGGTGATGAGATTTGGGAAAAAGGGCAAGTTGAGCCCTAGATTCATTGGTCCATATGAGGTGATCGAAAAAGTGGATCCCGTGGCATACCGTTTGGCATTACCTCCGGAATTGGAAAAGATTCATAATGTATTTCATGTCTCAATGCTGAGGAGGTATAGGTGGGCAAATGCATACGTGGTCTCTTCGAGGAAGCAATTAGCTAAGACCATATTTGACCTATGAGGAAGAGCTAGTGAAGATTTTGGCTCACAAAGTGAAAGAATTGCAGAACAAGAAGATTCCGCTAGTCAAAGTGTTGTGGAGAAACCACAAGACCGAGGAAGCTACTTGAGAAAGTGAAGCGTCAGTAAACCAATATCCTGAGTTGTTGATGAAGGTAATTTCGAGGACAAAATTTTCTTAAGTGGGGGAGAGTTGCAACGCCCCAAAAATACCTAAATTTTGTAATATTTTATTATATATATTCAGGTATGAGTGAGCCAAACTTGAGTTTTCAGGAAAGCGATAAATTGTGAAAAGTGAAATGAATATGTGAGCATATGATTAAATATATATGCTAAAATGAGAAATTGATTGAACAGGAAATAAGCCTAAGTAGAAAATGGCAAATTTGAATTTTGTAAAATGAGAACCTAAGAGATTCGAGAATTGAATAAGCAAATGCTAAAGTGAATTAAATGATAAATGAAAGTGAAGTAGAAGACCCGAAAAGGAGAAAAATGAGAAATGGAATTTGTGTGTAAGCCAACATGGCCTTACACTTAAAATAAGGAATAAGACCAAATGTGGTCTTAGAAGAGCACATTTGTGCATTTGAGCAAAACTGAGTTTGAGAGTAAAGTGAGAGAGAGAAGTTAGGGTTTTGGAGGAGAAGAGGTATTGTTGTGTAAATCCTTCCATTTGTTCAAGATCCTACTTGAGAAGGAAGGAAAAATGTTAGGGCTTCAAGTCTGAAAGTTTAAGGTAAGGAGCAGGCCACATAGTTTCTTTGTTGTTGTTTGGGTTAGAAAAACCTTAAACCATCCATAGGTTCTGCTTGTTGTTGGTTTAGGATGTTATTAGGAGTGATTCCCATGTTTGGTTTTGGGATTTTGAGGATTTATGGAAGAAATCGCAAAAAAGAGCAAAAACTGGAAAATCTGGGCATTATCAGGCTCCCACGCCGCGTAGGGACCAGCAAGGCGTGGGATACCTCGTGCCCGAGGCAGTGCCAAATGGCACTTGCCCAGATGCGCCATAGCATAGCATTGACGCTAGGCAGGGGTGTGTCAGAGTCGACTAGTCGACCTACGGAAATCTATTTGTCGTATCCAGGACCCATTACCTGATAAAATGCCTCTTGGGCTCATAAACTAATACTCATAAAAACAAATATCACAACTATTCTCCAATTATCTCCCAATTGATAGTTGATTATACTTTATACAAACATATATTAAAATCTAAATTCTATTACATGTATATCCAAGCATCAAAGCCCACGGCTTGGCTTTCTTCAAAATAGGCCTACAAGATGGGTCGTCTCCTCGAATGCTCCTTATTACGAAATGATATTCCTCGACGGGGTGAGCTATCGCGAGTAGTAGAATCACCTAAATGGGTTTTACTCTCCACCTAAGTGCATATGCAATGCTCCAAAATAAACACCTTTCCAGTAAATAAAGTGATCTATGAATGTCTGCATGATCACCCATGTCAGTCCTCAGAGCTCACTCACACTTTTCAGCCGTGTATGAAAATAATCATTTCAAAACAAAACTTGTTGTTGAAAATATCACTGCGAGTGTCGGTAAAAATATGGGATTACCACTCGAGGCGAATTGGTTGAGTGAGCTTTGAAGCAGTCATGATCCTGCGTCGAAATGATGTTGGCCCGTCTCCCGATTGATTCTACAGAATATCATCTGTGAAATTCCTTTATAACCCGTACCCGGTGCAAAATCATGTCATGCACTCACACCTAACTTCTAGGTTACCCGATGCATATGAGAATGCATTATGCCATTTTCAAAATCATTTTATGCAATATGTCAATATGCATATTCTCAATCAATTAATTACACACGTGTAATTGACACATGAAATCGTCACGATTTAGCTGGCAGCGGTTACATTATCATCTCGATGACACAAACCTGATTTTTATTCCATATAATTGTGTCATTTGTGCGGTAAAATCGTATGCTTAACTTTATCTGTTCCACACATACCCGAAGCCATTCATTTTCAACAATTCCAAACACACAACATATGGACAATTTGGTCAATTCACAACGGAATGATTTTAACAGTCCACAACCAGCATAAATTTGTAGGTAGGCGATACACCGACTCTCGGCTCCACTTTTTTGGCTCCAATTTCACCCACGCCATTTAGGCCTCTCCTACTCACCAAAACACAATTTATTTTAATAAATCATCCACCACGATACCCAAAACGGTCCTAAAGCGCTCTGTTTTGCCTGATGAATCTAAAGAATTCGACATTTCGGTTCGAATTTGGGGCCAGATCAAGCAACCACTCACGACCTCAGTCAAACATCAACAAAGCACTTAAACCAAGAATAAAACAAGTAGGATGAAACCCACACCTCACAGTTTTGTCGAAAACTCCGGCTTAGAGTGTCAGCGTGTAGTCCTCGATGTGTAGAACCACTTTGCTTCTTGGCTCGAAGCGATCCGACGGTCCGAACACCCGGAATCCTAGAGAGAAGTTGCACCTTCTCTCTCTAAAATCCACCATTTTGAATCTGCTCTCTTCTCCCACCTCAGCACACGTCTCAGCGAAAAAATGGAGAAGAAGCTCCTTTTGTCTCTCGCCGCCCACATGTCACCTTATGATTGGTTGAGGATTTCATCCACTCAACCAATCACTTTGACTTCTATCCGTGGCATCATGCCATGTGTCACGTGGAGTCCCACCTTGGCTCAAAGTTGGTAGGCTGGATCTTGACACGTGGCACCCTGTGTACCACTCAAATTTCGCGAAGTGTCTACCTGACGTTCTTTCCTCGAGAAAAATGTGCGAGTCGAGCATCTGAATTCCATCGGCGATAGTAGCGCTAGATTTGAGACAATTCCAACGGTGAAATCCATTTCGTCATTCGAGACCTAGAAAAATTTCAATTTTACGAAGTACGATTTTGCCCTTTTTGAAAGTAGAAATTTTCTCAGTTACACATTCTTGGCGTGGCTACTATTCCTGACGAACAATATTTGGATTGTTCAGAAAGTCTAGTTTTGTAGAGTAGTATAGGAACCTAATAGAATTACTAATGGGGATTCAAATAAGAATGAAGCCCAAGGTAGCTTGGTATGCCTCACATACCTCAAGAAGGCAGATTCGTTAAGTGTGATGTCAGTTTACACACTAAAATTAGTTGTATTTATGTTTGACTAGAGGTGAGGTGAAGATCACCTAACCTAGGGCCGAGATCGAAGAAGAAGCGGTAGGCAACCGGTTAGTTCTTTGTTCACCATAATTATATTCATATTTCAAGTGTTTGGTAGTTTACTAAATAAACCTGAAATGAGTATATCTTTGAACTGATATTACGAAAGAGCATATGGATTTGAAAATGTGATATTTGAAATGTCGTGATTAATTGCATGAGTGATTAATTGGTGTAAGCGAATTGGTCAATTCTTGATATCTTGAATTGAATCGATATACCGAATGACCAACATGGCGGGATGCACCAATCGACATCCGTCATGAAGGCAAACCGAAATTGTTCAATGTCCCACATGGTGGGATGCACCAATCGACATCCATCATGATGGTGTATAGCATTGTTAAAATGTCCCACTTGGCAGGATGCACCAATCGGCATATGTTATGATGGGAGACCGAAATTGTTAAATGTGTAAGCACATTACCGAATGACAAAAAGGATGGGATTCATCGAACGGAATTCGTCATGAATGTGAATTGTATAGTTAAAGTGAAATAACAAACTTTGACAAGTAAAAATGAGATTTGTAAACTAAATACGTCCTTAAGAGTATATGTTTGAATTTCATGATTTGAGTTAAATAATTTATTGCATGTGAAAATGCATATTTTGATATGATCAATGATTTGTAAAGTGAAAGCATGTGAAAATGAATAAGCATGAGTATCATTTTATATTGAGCGTGGAAAGAGGTAAAAAGTATAGTTTGATATAAAAGGTATGGTTTTATGATAAATGCATGTCGTGTTAAACTGAAAATTGGAATATAACGTATAGAACCACTAAGCATGAAAATGCTTAGCATGTAGTTTTTATATATGCGCGGGTTTCGAGTAAACAGGAAAGAAAGCAAGATCAAGAAGCATAGAGTCATAGAGAAAGTTACGGCGTATAAGTATATACCTCGTCATATGCATACCATTCTTTTTTAACGTGTGACATTTTGTGAACAATAGAGTTAATCTCTGAACTATTGTTTTGTATATCATTTTGTAAAGGCATGATACGCCATTTGTAAATGTATTGTATAAAGTAAATGTTTATGGGCCTACCATTTTGAAATAGCTTCAGTGGTGAAAACTCTAAAATGAAATAGCGCTAAATACAAGATGTTTTGATACAAGATAAATGTAGCTTGATCGGAGTAAACGGGCTTTGGTTCGGATCAGCCATTCGAGTCGGTAGGATCAGTTTACTTTTGAAAAAAACAAATAAATAAAAGTAAATAAAAGAATTAAGCGAGCATCCAGCTGGATTCGGATCCACCCGATCGAGTCAGGCCAAGGGGTGCTATAGAGTCTATTGAACTTCTCGACTTCTAAGGCTTTTTGATATGCATCCTGCAATGTGGAAGTGCAGTACATCCTTTAAATGTTGAATCTGAGACCATTAACAAAGCGATGCAGACCCAACCGATTGAAGTCCTCGACATAGAACTCACTACACCTAAGTCTAACTTCCTCAAATTTAGCAAAAATTCGGCCTACGCTTAAGAGTCACGGTTTTAGATTAATCATGGTGAGAACAATGACCTTATATGATGTAGGAATGTACTTTTCTTGCAAGTTTTGACTTTCAACCATCCCTTTGCCGAAACCCATCACTGTCACTACTACTTGGAGTTCTTCGACCGTTGAGCTTCACCATCACCCGTTGCCTGCCGCCGACACTTCATCTGCAATTCATGTCACCGACTATCCTCCTTTCTTTGCAAGTTTGGATTTTTCGGCTATCCCTTGCCAAAATCTGCAGTTGTCCACAACCGTAGCTAGGTTCCCTCGCCGTTGCTGCACTGATCTGCCTTAACGCCATCACCACCGTCCCAACAACGACACCACTGCCTCAACGACGACGTCGCCACCCCTGCACCCCAATCGTCGTTTCCCTTCCTTTATAATCAGATCCTTCGTCGTACTCCATGCCTAGCTCGTCCCAAATTGATGTAGTTTCGCTACAAAAATAATAAAATTAAAAGAAAGCTACAAATAAACATAATTAAGTTCTCAGTTTTCACACATCATATTAAGTCTCCCTAAAACAATAATACAAGTGTTATTTATTGGCACCAAACAGAAACTTTGCTATATATGGACTTAGGCTTGGGCCAAAAAGTACGATTAAATGTAAATAATCCACAATAATAAAACTATCTGGTTTGACTTCAGTTTCCTATTTTCCGTCTGTGCCCAAACATGTGCCTACTCCATGAATCATCACCTACGCACCCCATTAACATTGAATAATCTATATAGGTCTCATAATATTAGTCTAATTCAAATTTCATTGAATATGAGACAAATAAATTGAATACCTAAGTCAACAAAGTTAGTTTTCAAAATTTCTAAATTGAACTGAACTTTATGGCTATTAAAAATTAAAACCAATTTAAGCAATTTTGGTTAGTTTGATTTTTTTTTTTTTTTGATTTTATTTACAATCACATTGAATAATCCAATGTTTTTTCTTAAAAAATAATCATTTTGGACAAAAATATCTTTTTGCATTTCATGAATTTACATTATATTTTAAAAGAAGAGGTTATTTTGGCAAGAAAATAAGAACATTTTGGTTAAAATCAAGCCAAAAATTGATGGAGGGTTGGTTTCTACAATTGGATTTTCAAAAAGTTTTTTAACCAAATCACCCAAAAATATACTAAAACTATAGTGATGATTGTATAGATTAAAGTAATCTAAACGCACCTTGTTTAATCAATTTAATAAATGCTTATTAAATTACTATATTGTATTAAAAAATGATTAACTTTCAAAATAAATAAATAAATAAATACCTATTAAAAGAAAAATAAATAAATAACTTAACTTTATGCGACAACGCGTTTTTACTAAGAAATCAAAAACCATATTTAGAAATTATTGCATTGACAACTCAATTTTTTTGGTACATAAATAACTTCATGCGTCTAGGGGCGGATCCAATATAAGCTTAGAGGGGACATCTGTCGCTATTGAAATTTGTTTGAAATTTTTTTTCCTTTACGCTCATAGGAGATCAACCCGAGAACAAGTGTTATGCTCAAACCCAAGAGTGCGGTTTTGCCTCATTGAAAACCATCAAGACGCAACCCTTGCCAAACTTAAATAACTTAAACATCTCTCATGAAACCAAATCCCGAATTGCTCAAACGCAGACCTACGTGAAATTTTTGAAAAATACATTTAATAGTGGGAATTGAACTCCTGAATTGAGATTGAAAACAAATTATCTAACTATTGTACTATAACGCCCCATGAACCCGAGAGCAAGGTTTGTCCCAAACCCGAGAGCATGGTTCTGCCCCATTGAAAATCCATCAAGAGTTAAACATTGGGCTACATATCTCATTTATTAACCCTTGCCAAACTTAAATAACTTAAATCCTGACTCCGCCGACAATGGCGAACTACAATGCGTGTCTTTCATGACAAAGCCATTAACAAAGCCAGTATTGCATGCAAACCCAAGTACTATACCACGCCTGTGGAAATGTACAATTGCTAAGTCATTAGATTAAGACTTTTTATTGTTGATTTTTGCAAATAAATTTTATTTAGATTTCGTTTGAAACCCGAAAAGTGTTAAGAAAGGAAGAAAAATATTATGAAAAATGATAAACTCATGTTTTGGTTTCATCGTGGAAAATGTCGAAGAAAATTAAATATAATCAAAATTCACATATTTTTAATTTCTCAGTCCTTATTTTAACCGAGAGAAATAAATAAAATGAGTTTGAATAAACATATAAATTAATTTATTAAGATTAAACCTATTTTTTGTTTTCCTCCAAATTTTATTTTCTTTCAATTTTCCTCTTTATTTCCTTCCCTTCCATTTTTGCTCTCTATTTTCCTATTTAATTTATTTCCTTATTACTTTTCGAGTTCCAAATAGAGCCCAAAAGTAATTAAGGAAAATGATTTTTTTCATGTTGGTTTCATCAGAAAATATATTCAAAATTTATATATTTTAAATTTGTAGTCTTTAGATAAGAGAAAAACAAATAAAATGAACTTGAATAAACATATACAATTATTATGTTAAATTTAAACCTATTTTTTATTTTCCTCCAAATTTTCTTTCATTTTACTTTTCCTCTATATTTTCTTTCCTTAGCGAGGCTCCGTTTGTAACCTAGGAAATAATAAGGAAAGAAAAAAAAATACTAAAAAAATGATTTTCTTATATTTGATTTTATCATGAAAAATATAAAAGAAAATCAAATATAATCAAAATTCTTCAAAAATTTACATAGTTTTAAATATAATCAAATATATTTGGTGTTCTTTTTATTTTATTTCCTTACTATTTTTCAAGAACCTAAAGTTTAATCTCATGACTTTTAATCCTAACTCCGCCACTTTACCGAATCCATTGTACTATAATACCCCCTGAAAATATTTATGTCCTCCATGATTTTATTTTCTCAGTCTACGCATCAACGTGTTATAACCAGGGACAAAAAAAATCGGTTTTTTTGGCCGATATATCGCCGAAAAATCGGTTTTCGGCTCAAGACCGGGTAAGAAAGTGAGGAAAACCGATAAGAGGAAAATCGTAGGCCTATAAAATCGCCGATGCCACGAAAAATCCGATCAGATCACGCGGCCATACACTTCAAAATATCCGTGAAAAATATCCAACATCGGCAACATCTGCAAAATATCAAGAAATACCAGAATGACTATTTCGACCAAAGTGCCCTACAACATCCATAAAATCATACTTTACAAACTCATATCTATACACATCCAAGCTCCATTTAACACTCAAATTATTTTTTCTTTGTGATTTATCTCAATATTTTGAAGATCTTATTATGAATATTATCTTCTTCAAGATAAGATCCCTTCATCAAATAATGTAATGGAGCCACATCGGTCTTCATTTGCCAACACTATTGTAATGTAATTTCGATAAATTATAATGAATATTGTTTTCAATAAATGTATATTTACTTATTTATATCTTTTTATACCAACAAAGATTTCACGAATTTCAAAAGTGATTTTTATTAATTTTCGCTTACCGATATTTTGGCTTTCAAAATATCCAATCGATATTACCCATATTCGATATATTCAGAAATCCAAGTACCGATATATTCGTAATTACCGATATTTTGTTCCTTGGTTATAACTCAATTTTTTGGGACTTTTGAAGCACTCACAAGAATAATAAATTACATGAAAAAAAAATTAATATGAAAGAATTTGAAAATTAAAAAACAAAAATTTGCCTTCATTTGTAATTTGAGCATTAGTTGTATAAAGTTTTAGTACATCAATTAAAATTCTGACCATAAAATCTTTAATCACGATACACATCGATGTATGCTCAAAGCTTAAAAGATAGCATATCTAGAGTGGAGGGATCCTAATGCTTCGAGTCATAGTGGAAATACCGTATTACATTATAACAAAATGTTTAATTATAGAGATGGCAATTCGAATAGGCGAGCTAGGTCGAGTAGGGCCGAAATCGGGTCGGACCAAATTTGGCCTGATTTTTTCAAGCCTAAAATTTAGCATCTCGACTAGTCCTTAAATCCGGGTGAGCCACGCCAAATTGCCTTTCATAGGCAAAATTTTGATGGACGGGCTAATAATTTAATCCACCAACTCCTAGCCCACTCGTGGACGGGCTTAACCAAAATTACCACTAGCTACTTTACATCATTACCAAAAATAATTAAACTCTTATTATATTCACATGGCTTTTATTTTTTTATTTTATATATTTATCTTTAAAATATAGTTCAACACAAAATATAATTTATTATAGCCAAAAATATTGAAACGATATCTAACACGTGTTTTTTATATTTTGAATATATATATATATATAGAGATTTATAATGTTTTTAGGAAAAACAAAATAAAATAAAAATAAAAATCAGTAACACGGTATTAAAACTGCGCCATGGAGCACGTTAGCAAAGACCAGGAAGGCCTTCGTAAATTTTATTTTCATCTTCTCTCCCATTTTCCGTTTCTGCTGTGCTAGAAGCTAGGGTTTGCCTTAGGGTTTCACAGAAGCTCGAATCTTATCTGCAAAGGAACAATGGCGCTGAGGAACTTTTACAACGAGATCAGAGGCTTGAAGGTGAAGGAACTCCCTGCACACCTCAAGCCCATGTTCACAATCGACTACGTCAAGAAATCGATCAAACGCGTTTGATAATGGCAATGCTGCGCATCCGTAGATCGATTCGGCCGATCTTCTGGTACGCTTTCGCTTCGGCGGCGCTGATTTTCTCCTACCTCGTCGCTCTTCCCGAGGAACGCCGCCATCTCGAGCACCAGCAGCACGCCAAAGAGCATGGCGGATCCGGACATTGATCTGATCAGGTGTGGGTTCAGGTAATGTGGATTTCCGAAATTTGGGGGTTTTGTTTTGTATATTGTGTTTGTTTGTGAGATTTGGAGCGTTTTTTTTTTATTGGTCGAGTTTTGGCTTTTTCATTATTTTGACGGAAAAGAAAATACAAGAAAGAAATATGTTCATTCTTATCGTAATTGTGTGACGACTTTTGGTGCTTGTTGATTTGATTCGCCTGGTGATGGTTTTATTGTGCTTTTATTGATTTTGGTGGATAGAAACGAAGAAAGTAGCTGTCTTATGCTGTTATCTTGGGATTGTTAGATGGCTTTGATGTTTGTTGCTGATTTGGAATCGTGGGTATTAAAAGGGTTCACGATTTGGAAAGGAAAATCAGGAATATGTGCTTCTGCTGATTATAATAGTTTTTCCTGAGCGGAAAATGTTTTTGTGTTTGTTGCTTTGATTTGTGGGTAATAGTACTTTTTCTGTTTAACTGATTTTGGTGGAAAAAAAAGCTCAGAAAAAGAAAATGCGTTTGTGCTGTCTATCATTCAATAGCAAATTTAATGAAAGGATAACTCTGGAATTAGCTCGAAAAAAGAATCCATTCATTGTTAAGCATTTTTCAAACTTGCTTGTTCTGGAGATTGAAGGAAGCTTTAATTCATATATTGAGAATTTCGTATGAAAGTTTATTGAAAGTGCTGGAAAAGGGACTTTCAGATGTGAAATTGTCATATCCAAAATTTAGAGAATTATCATCAACAATTTGCGCATGAAGTTGCAGAATAAGAAGAGTGGTGATTGAAGGTTTTCAGTTACAATTTAATTTAATCGGAAACAAAACATTTTCATCAGCTGAGTAAACCATAGAAGAATGATAAATCTTTCCCTCAATACAAAACTTGATCACAACATGAGAAGAAATAAAATAAAAGTGATTTCAGTTATGTTTTTGGGGAGTGATTTTAAAATGCCTAATGGGGTTTCATTACAAGCTGTTAACTATAGGCATTAAGCTTATATATTTCTAATATGTTTCAATTAGACTAAAGTAGAATGATTTTTTTCTACTTTATTTTGTGGGTCTTGCTGGTGTAAATGAGTGGTATAGAATAGATTATATTGTGAAGATACACAGTACTTGCTGAATTAATGGATGGCATGAATCAATGGGCCTGGAGGTTTGCAGTGGAGGAAAACCTGATATGGAAGCTGTGTATTAGTGCAAAGTATGGAACTGGGGATGGTTCACTCCTGTGCTTAGAGGTAGCTATGGTGTAGCCCCATGGAAAATGTTTGCCAAAGAATCAGTCCAGCTAAGGTACTGCTTTTTGTTAGACATGAAAATCAATTTGAAGTTGGGATTTGCCTCGCGCAGAAGCCTCTTTGATCTATGTAACATTGCTGGCACAAAAGGGGCTAAGGCTGAGGATTTGTGTATGGGTCAAGGAGAATTGGGTGCTTGGGACCCTAAGTTTTTGAGGCCTTTCAATGACTAGGAGATGGATGTAATTCAGGTCTTTATTGGCTTAACAGGCAGCAGATCTATTACCCCTATGGTAAAGGATAAGATGGTGGAAAGGGGATGACTCAAAGCCTACGGTTAAGGCTCTGGCCTGAATGAATTGAGGTAGCCCCATTCCAGTCCCACAAATGCTGTATCACTATGTCCCTTCAAAAAGTCGTTTTTTTCTTGGGAGGCTTGGTGGGGAAAGGTCCTCACTTCAACTTAGCTTAAGAAAAAAGGCTTCCACTTAGCAAGTACATGCCCCTTCTGTGGGAGGGAGGAAGAAGATTTGGAGCTCATTCTAATCCATTGCCCTTCAATTTGGGGACAGTGGATTGATCTTCTTTCTGCTTTTGGTGTTTCTTAGGTTTGTCCTCAGCTTGTTAAAGACCTTCTCCAAAGCTGGCTGCACTTT
Source organism: Tetrastigma voinierianum (assembly GCA_016808115.1). Lineage (NCBI taxonomy): Eukaryota > Viridiplantae > Streptophyta > Magnoliopsida > Vitales > Vitaceae > Tetrastigma > Tetrastigma voinierianum. The sequence goes on along the minus strand of JAEQBH010004193.1, from coordinate 200,319 downwards.
CCGGCTAGAAAAAAACCAAAACCCTTTGGAGGGCAGCTTCCCTGATTATTTTTTTGGGCCATTTTGAAAGAAAGGAATAGAGTTATCTTCAAAGATGCCACTTTTTCTACTATGGGATTGAAACTCTCTGTTTTCCGCTCCCTTTTTACTTGCTGGTTGTATTCCATACGCGAATACTTTGTTAAATGCTTAATAAATTCTATGGCTAGTGCTTATGTTTATTTTTGACTGGTTTGTATGTTTCTTCTTCTTCTCTGACCCTTTCTTGTCGTCTCTTTGGGCCTTTCTTGTATACTTCGCATACCTTTGATCAATTGACCAAGCTTACCGATAAAAATATATGTGGAAATCAATGGTTATATCCCCGTCTATTGCTCAAGATGGAGCCCTCAATTGTTGTTGATTTTAGACTAGATTACTTATCCCTTTCCGACTTTGGCATTTATAGTGACTTAATAAACGAAAATTAACCATGCACAACTATGAAATGTTAACACTTGCTATTGGGTTGGAATTTATATTTTGCTAGTAAACCCACTATCAAATCATTAAGGCATATGCACTTTTCAGAAACATATTTCCTATATTTTTGTTGTTTACACTGCTGTGATATAAGCATTTTCTTTTCTTTCTCTAATTTCTAGTTCTCAACTCAAGCAGTAGCTTTTTCCTAAGGCATCCTATGATATGTTTAACCAACACTTGGCTTGCATTTAATCATCGACTTCTTACACTTTTCCTACTTGTCTGCTTCTTACCTGATTACTGCCAGTTTGCCATTTTAAGTGTTCACACTATTTTCACCTGTAAACCATGGGTAAGAGCCTTGGTCTTATGAACTTGTGAAGTGCCTTCCTAGTCATGAACTATTGGTGAACAGTTCAGAAAGTCAAGCATAAGGCAGATGAAAATGTAGACAGTTGTGGGGGTTTGGATGAATGCTGTTGTCCTTGAAGAAGGGTTTTGGGTATTGAACTGACTTACTGTGTGTGTGTGTGTGAACTCTGTTACATGTTTGTCATGTGTGTGTTTTTTTTCTTTTCATTAGAGACAAATGTTTGTCTTTCGTGCAATGAGATTTTGAGTTTCTTAAATGGAGATGGTTGTTGCACTTGTTGAAGTATCAGGTGAACGACCCTATGTCTTAAAACTCAGAATCTATCCATTAGCAAGCACAACTGAAATTTCAGGTCCAAACAATTCGTATATGACCTAGACAATGATTTTAGTATCAGTATCAGTCACATCACAAATTCCATGGAACTATTATTTTATATTATTGTTGTTGTTCTAATTGGATTTGATAATTATTAGTATGTAACTCATATCACTATAACCTTTTTTTTTATGTAGTTCTAATTTGGATTGAATAATATTAGTATTGGTTTGAGCACCACTATGGTGTGTGTGTAAATGTACGTTTCAGACTCAGCACCATGATTCGGTTGGTGTTAATGACTATTTGTGTTGATGTCAGCAGTGTCTGTACCGATGCTCTTTGTGTGCCTGCATTGCATTCAGTATTTTTAGTCATGTAAAGTTCTGTTAAGGAGTTTGCAGTGAAAGGTTTGTTTCATGCTAAATGTTGGTAGCAGTTGTATGCATAATAATTTTGTGAAAGCTAGAGTAATCAGCTCCTCAGTTGTGCCACTTCTCCATTAAAAAATGGTGATATAGCTATTTTAGATTAGGAATGTGCATCTAAAATATAAATGCCTGTAGACCTTTTTCTTTTGTTAGTTATCATGAGTGCCAAAATCATTATTGATCAAATCATTAGAAAAGAAATGAAGATCCTTGGTATATAGGGATGTTTACGGCTTATAGAAATAAGAGGGGTTTGTGGAAATGATTAAATTCATCAGATTTACAATTGATTACGGCACTGGCCAGGAGTTTTGTGGCTTAAGTTGGCTTCCTTACTTTATACAGCATAGCAGGAACAAAAGGGGCTAAGGTGGCTGAGGTTTGGGAGATTTCCAGAGGTTCTGGTACGTAGAATCCAAGATTCTTAAGGCCATTTAACAATTGAGAAATGGAGCAAGTCCAGAACTTCTTTGGTTTAACCACAACAAAAGAATTTTCTGCAGAAAAGGACAGACTTGTGGAAAGGACTAAGGAGATAGAAATGGCCTTTTTACCGTGAAAGCTTATTGTAGCAACCTGGAGGGTGATTCTCCCTTTAAGACCCCTGTTAAAATGCTATGGAATCCTACTGTGCCTCCTAAAGTGGGCTTTTTTGCTTGAGAAGCCTGGTGGGGAAAGGTTTTAACTACGTAATAGCTTAAGAAGAGAGGCTACCACCTAGCAAGTAGATGCTCTTTCTGTAGGAGGGACGAAGAGGGCCTAGAGAATATTTATTACACTGCCCCTCAATATGGGGTTTATGGGCTGACCTTATTTCGGTGCTTGGAACCTGCTGGACTTGCCCTTTTCTGGTAAAGGATTTAATCTGTAGTTGATGGCAGCTTCCCGGGAGGAAAAATGTTAAAGGTTTGTGGAAGGCAGCCCCTCTCAGCATTTTTTGGGCTATATGGAAGGGGAGGAACATAATTATTTTTGATGATATCCCTTTCTTGAAATACTCTATTATTAGCTCCCTTTTGTTGTTTTGGGCTGGGAAAATTCCAAATGTGGATGATTCTTTTTTAGGACTCTAGCAAATGTGTATATGCAAAGTATTAGGAGCTAGCTTTGTTGGGGGTGGTTTGTTTTTTTGCTTGGTCCTTCGGCTCCCCTCAGTTTACTCCCTTTAGACTATGGGTGTGCCTTTTTCGCTCCTACTTTTAAGAAAGTTTTGCTGTTTGCCTAAGATGAACCAAGAGGCTGTACTTTTGTTACCCAGCTAAGAAAGCCTTTAGAGGAGAAACTATTTAGTTGCTGGTCAGTGACTTAGGTGGTGTTTGTTTTTTTTATTTAATGTTGAATAGTACTTAATAACATTAAGTATTAAGTTGTTTATTTTTTAACATTGGATGGTGTGTACTGTCAGCTCTCTTCCTTATTGGGTAAAGACGGTGTTTCTTGTTTTGGAAGATTATTTTTTTCTTAATAGAAAAAGTCAAATATTTTGATTTTTTCTATTTAGAATTTTTTTTAGAAATTTCAGCAATAAGTTATGAAAAAGTTAAAAAACAAATAGGTTGAATGTTGAAAGCTATTTAGCTTTCAACAAAAAGTCAAAAAACAAAAGCCACCTTTGTTTTTATAACAAGGTTGAGTATCTGGTCAGGATGACTATGCTTTAGAAGAAATCGAGATTCAGTTGCTATCCTTTGTATCGCTCATCAAGATTTTAAACTCAATAAGGAAATTTTTATTTATTTTTTATTTTTTTATAATTTGTTGATCTCATAATCAACTTTTTATGTTGTACAACTTGATTCTCTAGTCATGATAGTATTACTAATTCATCAGTTTTTTAGCAGGTTGGTATTCTTATCCGTGTATTGGTGTCCCCCTTTATCATGGTTTTTTAAAGTAATTGTACTTCATTACAGACCTGATTCACAACTTAATTTGGTTTTTTTTTCCATTTGTTTCATTTTGCAGAAAATAATGAGCCTCTCTCCTGGAGACCAGTCAGGACAAATGGTGTTCTCATTGTTTTCTTGTTTTAATCTCTAAGTAGTAAATACTGTTGGGACAGAAACGTGCCTTTGTGTTTGTTTAACACGTGGCAGGATTTGATGATAGAATAAAGTCCTGGTCACCATGAGCATTTTACTTTTCTTTTCCTTTTGGAATACAGATAATATATAACTGTCCAATGATTAAAACAGGAAAAGACCAATTTGTTTGTTTATTTGGAATTCTTCTGATGAACTGTGCGATGAATTTGTATGTAGCCTCTGAACCTGGGAACTGCCCTGGATTTCGTACTGTACTTGTTTTGATGGAGCATGTCCATCAGATTTGGACATGAATAGGTTTTTTTTTTCTTTTTAAATTATTAATATAGGTTAAAAATTAAAATAATGCTCAAAACAAGATGCAATTTAAATGAATTTTTTTTTGGTAATTTTTTGTTAATTATGAAATGACATTGTATTTTTTAAAAATGTTTTCAAATGACAAAAGCAGTAGTTTGGGTATTATTTTTATTTCTAACATATTTTAGTTATTTTTTTATTTTTTATAAATAACCTAAATATGTCCAAAACTTAGTTATCGTATTGGGGGATTATGTCTATATTTAATTGCATTATTGGACTAATATGAATGAAAGAAAACTCAACTCACTCCATATATGAGAGCAGATATAACAAATTAATGAAAACATGGACTTTTTCATTACGAAGATAGGCTCCTTAATGAGTTGACCAAATGGATCCTATTTTTTTAACCATATAGGAGAAAATCATCAAATCAATCAAATCAAATCTTCTATTGTTATCCTTAATATAACACATTTATTACGTTAATATAGCATAGTCAATAATTGAAATAAATGTGTTAGATTAGTGTAATAACACTGGGACCATTAGTATGAATGCTTTCACATGACGAATTAGAAGATTTAATTTGATGGTTTTCCATGTGGTAAAAATATGGAGTCCAATTCGCCTACCTAGTAAGGATAATTTGGTCGTCATAGTGGAAAGTGTATGTTTTTATTAATTACGCTAGAAAAGCGCTAAACTCGACATTATAGTTTTTGAGCAGCTTGAGTTTTTCATTTATATCGATTCAACACTGCACTTAAACATAATTTCCTAGCCAGACAAATGCAAATGGTTGAAAAGAAGCCTAATTTCTCTAGAGAGATGCTAATTTGATCTCCATTTATTGGAGAGCAAAAAAGATTAGTCTTAAGTTGGTAGCACTTATGAGATCCTCTTCATTGCTTTCAATAAATTAATCTCTACAATCAATAAATTTAATGAAACACATAATGGATTCAATGATTGTCACTTCCTATCCACAATAAGAACAGCAAATTAAATATGTTCATATTGGGTTTTTCTCATCTTTCATAAGTATTTTTGTCCAACTAAGTGATAGTTTTTATAAATATCTTTTTCCATTTTTTTATTTCAAATCAGTTTCTCTATTATATATTGGCATGTCCATTGGAGAAGCACCATCCTTATCCATTACATAATGCAAGGAATAAGAAGGTGAGTGGAGGGTTTGGTTTAAAAAGAGGAAGGATATGAGATGTTTTAAACCGGTTGATTTGATTGCTAACTTTTGAAAGTTTACGCTTATTAATTTTTGGTATGGTTTTGACTAAAATACCCTTTTAATTTTCTTGTAAAAATAGCATTTTCTTTCTAGAGATAATGTAAATAAAAATATTTGGTTAAAAGACCTCAAACAAGTAAATTTAACTATCTTCGTGTTTTTTTTTAAATTTGACTTATTATGGATGAAAATGTTCTTTCTCATTTCGTGTATTTACATGTATCTTTAAGAAGAAAAAGATTATTTTCATAAGGAAATGATGGGGATATTTTTGTTAAAATGAGGACACAAATTGCTGATTTTTTATATTTCATTTTTAAAATGTCTTTTAATCAAATCAGCCACGTAAATACATTAAATGAAAAATGGTAGTTTTATCCAAAGTATGTTATTTTTCAAGAAAAAACATGGAGAATGCTTTTCACAAACTAAAGACTTTCGTTATAAAATAAGAAATTGTCCAGCATGTTAACTTCCCGTCTCTCTCGATGTTCTACCTTAACACATAGAGAATGTTAGAATCACAAATTTTGAATTATTTGATGTATTTTAATCAAATATTTCTTTATTGTTCCGAGTTGAGAGATGAAGCAATAAAAGGATGATACATCTTCTCTACTTTTTTTTACAGGCAGTTTCCATAAATAACAATGATAATAAAAATAAAAGTATATAAAAAAAATCAGATAATTATGTTAAACTCCTGTATTAGGGAGCAAGTTGCTCAGACTTTGGATCATCAAAATCCATGTAACCCACAGATTCTGATTTTCCCAAACAGAATCTAATCTTCCCTGAGTTGTCTTTTTACTATAATTCAACTATTTTCTAACAATCCAGATGCATTTTTGCTTCCTTCATTAAAATCACCAAAAAAAAAAAAAGGAGACAAAAAAAAAAAAACAAAAAAAAGGAATGCATGAAAATCACTGTTGCCAGACTAACATTAAGGTAAATATAGAAATCATCCACCCCAGATGCTCTGCCCTCTTCAACACATGTCTGTATCTATGAATCTTGATGGTGTTCTTTCTTTATTTCTCTACTTACGTATGCTCAACTTTCACAATATTATTATTAAACCCATCTCTGTTTTCTTCTTTTAAATAAAAAAAATTTACTAATTTTATAACTTGAAAATTGTGAGTGATCATGAGAAAGGAAAATTTTTCTTCACATATTTTTTGTTTCAATTTTTAATTTTTAATTTTTTTTTTCACTGGACTGAACTTTTAAGGGAGAAATAGAAGTGAAATTTGGTTTGACAGAGAGAGAGAGGAGGGTGAGAGAGAGACCTGACCGTTGGGGAAGAAGAAGAAGAAGAAGAAATAAAGCAGGGACGGCAGCCCAGAACAACATTCAATCAATAATAGTATACCCCATTTTCAAATTTGAAGTTTGTCTTCTTTATAGCTGCACTCATTCTTATACTAAAAGACCTCTTTTTTAGCCTCTCTCTCTGTATGTATACGCACTCTGCTAAGGTGAATATTTCTTTTATGTATTTTCTCTATATATGCATCTGGGGTTCTGCTAAATCATAAGAATTTTGGTTTTCGTTCGAAAGCTGCATCTGGGTATTAATTGAATTTCATTTTCCATGATCACGGATTGCTTCTTCTTATTCTTTGTTGGTTTGATCTGAGTTAAAAATTGATTTTCTTTATCCTTGAAATGACGAGTGATCTTTGAATTTCAAGATGGGTATTTGGAATTTAGTTCTTTGGGTGTCCTTCATTCAAGTTTACCCTCTTTACTACCACGCGCATGATCATGAGTTTCATTCGTTTGGGGGAAGGAAAAGAAAAGGAGAGGAACTTTTTCAATGCTTGAATTCAATTGGAGGATTGTTTTGGGACATTCTCTTTTTGATTTTCTCTTTATTTTGGAATTAGTAACTTCAGTTTGAATGATGAATAGAATTACTTGCCGAGAGGTGGTCTAATTGAGGATTAGGTTTTAGTCCTGACCTCTTAATGGACTTTCTAATCTGGGAAATCGATCAGGTTTTTGTTAATTATTATAAATCTGCTATAGGATTGTTTGGTATTTACTTACAGTGTTCTCAAGAACAATGCAGTCAATTTTAGTTTGGTCTCAGGATGTATGAAGCTGCTAAGCTTTCCACTTACAATCATGATCTTTTCAATTCTTATCAGGCTGTAACTTACTTTTAGATGAGTTTTTGGACTGTGGATATTCTATATGAGAGGACCCACTAATTTGTGTTGATGAGCAAAATTAGTCTGTGTTTGAATACCTAGGGTTTCTTCCATCAAAATTTTTTTTTTCTCTTTTCGGGTTTTTTTTTTTTTCGAGTTCATTCTGTTGCATGATACAGAACAAACCAATCTGGTTTTCTCAGTATATTTATTTTAAGACTTTTATTAAGTACAGTATGACTTATACTTTTGTGTGCTCATGAAGGTTTATTTATCTTTCAATTAGGATTAATCTGTGGTTCAAAAAGAACGCCGGATTTATGCTGCATTATTTGTTTAAATCCTCAGAAATTCGATTCCCATACTGTGAGCTCCGAAGACACACTGCTTACAATTTGAGGCTCATCTTTCCTCTCAAGCATTCACCTTCTTGGTTAGCATAAACAGGTACTTTTGACATGATAATCAACTTAAATCCAATATTTAGTTGTTTTTTATGCTGTTTATGCATCACTTTCTTCCACGTATTTCTCAATGCAGATTCTCTTAAGATACTAAAGGGATTCTACTAATTCACACAATTGATGAGATACGACATTTATTTCATTTGCATTGTTTTCTCACATCTATGCAATTAGTTTAATTATTTTATTTTATTTTCTCTTTTATGTTCTGATCCTAATAATCATCACACTTGATACAGAGACATGTTGCTATTTTTTGGAAATTTCTTCTCGTTTTTGTTCATAATCACCACAATTGTTGCATCAATCTGCTGTTGCCTTTTGAAGTTTTCTACTGCTATTTTATTTTATTTATTTTAATTTTCTTATTTATATTTTATTCAAAGATGAAATCACTCACAATTATTGCATCAATCTGCTGTTGCCTTTGAAGTTTTCATCTCTTATTTTATTTTATTTATTTTTTAAAAATTTATTTCATTCTAAAGATGAAATCACCACAATTGTTGCATCAATCTGCTGTTGCCTTTGAAGTTTTCATCTGTTATTTTATTTTAAAAATTTTATTTATATTTTATTCTAAAGATGAGTGGAAGCTCACATTGTATCCTTATCGCACTCTTATCACTTCTAAATATGATGGTAGAAAGGTGTAAGCATCAAGAAAATCCTTTTCTAGGTCCATACTTTCTGTTAGAATTGGAAATCTGCATTGTGTTTACCTCTCTTAATCAGAAATTAAGAATCTGAATCATGAAAATAATACAAACAATATGTAGGCGTTGAGTTCTTTAGTTTGAAAAAAAATTTCTATGTTGATTTCTCTATATATTATTTTCATCCATAACTGACCAACTTTGATATGTCAGAGATCAATATGCGTGGAACTGGAAAGAAACCAGGATATCGGGAATCTGGTGGAAAGTCTTGCTTTCCCAAAAGAAATATTGGGTCTAAGCTAAATGCAGCATTGCAGATTAAAAATGGTAGTAAAATATCTCAGACCAGGAGATGCAAGGCAAAATCGAAATCTCATGTAAAGACAATCAATACAACCCTTTCTAAGAGAACAACTACCGACTCTACAAGCAAGGGAAGCAGTGGATCCACAAACAGGAAATTGATTATCAAGAGAACCTTGCATAAAGCCATTGATATCGAGTCTTCCAAGAAGGAGTCTTCACCAAGGGCTAAAGGTGAGAAGTCCCAACTGATTAATACAAACAAAAACGAGGAAAATGCGGACAAAAATGTTGAACCTCAAAAATTAAAGAAAAGAGGAAAGAGGAAGAGGCGAAAAGCTAATTCAGAGCTAGATGAAGCTTCTCGCTTGCAAAGAAGAACCAGGTACCTCTTGATCAAAATGAAACTAGAGCAGAATCTTATTGACGCTTACTCCGGGGAAGGTTGGAAAGGTCATAGGTATGGAATCTTTTAAGAATCTGTTTAATTTTTCTAAATTGAACTAGTTCTTGAACAAAAAAGAAAGTAGTTTCTTGAAAAATTAATCAAGAATCTATTGGAACTTTGATTCTCCACTTGATAACTGAGACATTGTCTTTTATGAATGAAGATAAAGCACAAAAAAAAAAAAAAAAAGAAGAAGAAGAGAAGAAGAAAATGGCCATTATACTAGTTTGTTTGTCACATAAATAAGCAGATACATATTACACACACTCTAGATCAAATGACGGTTATATTTATGGACTCTTGTACACCTTTGCTTGTTACTTATGGCAAGATGGCTTTGGAAGAAGTTAGACATCATATCATTAGCGCACCATAATAATATTAGAAATACATGATTGAGGTGCACTAGATGCCTCATAAAATCCATGCTAGATGTTATTTGCTGCACATGCCTATTTCACACCATAAAAGATAAAGATTTGGAAGAAAAAAAAGGTATAAACTTCTTGCTTAATATATAGTACATATAAACAAATATTCTTAGCACCAAAAATAGGAACCTGTCTACAGGAATTACGTTGGATCCCCTTATATTATGGGATTCCCCTAATTCTCTCCTCAAGTGCTACAATATAAAACTATGGATTTTCTAATTCATTCTTCCACACTTCCCCGCAAGCAAGTGAATAGATGTTCTCTATTCCTAGTTTGAATACATTTGCTTCAACTGTTGTACTGCTTAAACCTTTGGTGAGTAATTTGTAAGTTGGCAATTAGTAGATATATAGAGTATAGATCAATTCATTATCTAGTTTCTCCTTAATAAAATGTTCATCCATCTCTAGTATTTCTGGCCCAATCATGTCAAAAAGATTTGATTTTTGTATAATATTGATTGTAGATTTTTGTCTTAGTAAATTTTCATTAGACCTTCCTATTTGATCTTCAAATCTTTAAGATGATCTTTCTCATAATGGTTCACTAACACCTTGGGTCAGTTGTAGGAAAATTTTGATTTTGCATTGACCCTAATCGCTTTATTCCCACTAAGAAAAGTTCAATATTTGGTCATTATGTTAATCGTGAGATTCGCATAGTTTAAGTCTCGTGGTATGGTTCAAGTATTAGATTTAAGATTTGTTTAAATAGGGATGCTCTTTTCCTCGCACCCTTTAAGATATTGTAGCACTCGCTATCGCTTGCATATGAATCCCTTTTGGATTGTGCATGAACTAGCAACGTATACTATAACTAGTTTTTTTTTTTTTTTTTTTGATGAGTTACATATACTATAACTAGTTTTGTTAAGAGAGATAAAGAGTCTCTCCCTACTAGTTGTCGATACATCCTCTTTCTACAAAAACATCTTCCTTAGGCTCTCTTCTATTGGTGTACTTCTTGACCTATACACCGGCTTCCTTGTTTCTTTGAGAAGGTTTGTTGCGTGTTTTCTCTGAGAAATAAAAATTCCCTACTTAAAAACGTCAATTCTTAGGATGTATTTCAACCTTCCTAACTCTTCAATATCAAATTCCTCAGTCAAGTATAAGTTTGTGTCTCCTTTTCATCATTTCTGATCATGATGATATCATTTATAGACAATCTAAAAGATCTGTAACTTTTCTTGAATTTAGATGTTTGATGAATAATGCATGATCTCCTTGACTTTATATGTATCCATACTTTTCATCACTTTGGAAAACATTCCAAACTACTCCCTTGGAGACCGTTTCAATCCACATAAAGTTTCTTTAGTTTATACACCTTTTTAGTGACTAGTTACTTCAGGAGGGACTTGTATATAAATTTCTTCTTCTAGGTCTTAGAAAATGCATTTTTTTTAAATGTTGAACTTTTTGTAATCCCAATTATAATTTTTTGTTAATTACAATAAAATCCTGACCATTCATCTTGGCAACTCCAGGGTAAATGTCACTAGATAATTCATACCATACATCCGAGTGTACCTCTCGGGCCTCCGCCTTGCCTTAATTTATAATGATCCATTTGCTCTTTACTTCACAATATAAACTCACTTATATCCCACTAAATTTTTTCATGCAAGCAAATCTACCAACTCCCAAGTTTTATTCTTTTCCATGGCCTCCATTTATGCATTCATAGCTTGTTTCCAATTTTCATTGGATAAGCCTTGGGTAGAGCAGTAGAAATATGAATATTGTTCAAACTTGTAAGAAACTCTTACAGGTCGGAGACAACTGTTCGAATAACACAACATGGGAAAATGGATACAAAGGATGTTTAATGCATTCCCTTCTCCTTTTTCCAATGGCAATAAAGAGGTTTTGATGCATGGGTTTTTTGGACTGAAAGATTCAATTTGTAAGGGAGGATGAGAGACTGTTACCTTATTTCCAGAAGTTGTTCTGATTCTTGGACTTGTATGTCCAACGAATACAACTTTTCTCCCTCTACTTTTGAGTAAAGAATATCCCTTTTGAGTTGAAGCGTATCCTATAAAAATACATTTGATTGCTCTTAGGGTCTAATTTTCCTCTATTTAAACTATGAAACTGTACAAAGATCACATACTCAAGTTTCTGACGAATATTTTATGGTTCTCATATTAGGACAAAATGATGAGAGTATTTCCATGAGACTGTTGAAACCTAAGATTCTGGAAGGTAATCGGTTTATGAGATATGTGGTTAGGATGGCTTCCCCCTAATAACATCTATATACACGTTTTTTGGAACAAAAAGGCTCATATCATATCAAAAAGGCGGCCATTTTTCCTTTTTGACAACTTCTTTTCTTTGTGAAATGTTCACATACAATTATTCATGAACTATTCCTTCCTGTTGAAACTATAGAATAAGGACTCAATTGAAATAATCTTGAGCAGGGCACAAAAAGCCTAAAAAACACAAAGCAAAAGAGAGAGCAGGGCACATCAAACCATGTACAGCTTACCAGTCCCAAAAAACAGTCCAAAAAATAAAGCCTATACAGCCCTTAAAGTCACCAAAAAATCATTAAATTGGTTTTTTGTCATGTTATTGAGATATGGGAGAACCAAACTCAAACCAAATTTGTGTTTTAGTAAGAAGATCTAAGAGACCCTAGTACACTAATCATTGAAAAACATAAATTAATGTGCCTAAGATATATTAGAAGAATCCTTATATCACTATGGATTAAATGAGAAGGCTTTGAACTTCTTTTATTACTGATGGGAAAGGTTGTACGTTTGTGTTTGTCCAGTTCAGTGATTCATTTGCTAATTTGGAGTATAGGGAAGATCACAAAAATTTATAAACCTAAACACTGCTAGGTAGCTCACAGTAGTTGGTGGTGGTTCTAGGTCATCCATGGATGGGTACTCTACTCTTATGTGAAGAATGCTAATCTATACCTAAAGTGATCTGTTTGAAGGAAAAAAATTGGAATTTTGATGAATTAAACTAAATAACCAGATTAAAAACTAAAACTTTATTAATGAAAAAGGCCTTGAGGTTCCGGTTTCACTAAGGTCACACAAGCCTCGGGTGATTCAGGGGAATTCTAGGGTTTCCTGGTTGTTTTAATGGGGAATCAACATATAGTTGATCACCAAACCCCGCCTAGGTTATTTTCAGAGGATTTTGATTAAGCTCGGATATTTAAAGTATAGTAACCAATTCAATTACTAAAATCCAACCCTAGGATCTCAACCAAACTCTTTTGAATGATCCAAAAGAGTCTACTTGTAGATCACAACGGGTGTATAAATAACAATCTGATGTATCTATGTAGATTGTCAAGTTTCAATCAAACCAAGTGGTCCGAGAAGAGAAACTAAAAAAGTACGTTTAGAGGGTCTTCTTACCTACACTAATTTGTGCCCTAAGATAGGTCTCCAAACTTAACTACCACTGCCTAAGTCGGGTTATGCAAGAGAAACAAGTAACCTTTGAGATGAAGCACAATACCCCTTCATTACCCTTGGTTATGCCTTTGATCTGCTTTCAACCCAAGAAAAGCATGTTTACTCACTCATTCTTAGGTTGCACACCATCATTGAATGAAGAGAAAACGAAAACATGCAAAAAGAATGAAAGAACAAGGAAATTTTATTGAAAACTTCAAAGAGAAAATCACAAAACTCAGTCTGAGTTTATAACATGAATATGATGTTGTATATTCCGTTTGATCCATCCTATGTCTATTTAAAGAGATCAAATTACATCTTGGGGGCAATCTGACATAATATAAGGTTCCTACGCTGAGTTCACAACTCATTGAAAGACCCAAAGAAAGAAAATGAAAAAGGAAACTATGCTAAACTTAATTATTTCACACCGTGCAGCTGCCATGGGAGGAATTTCTTGTGGTTCTTCTGGGGAGAGAAATTTGCTCTCCTGGGGGATTTCGCGCTGCAAGGGGTCCAGTGAGAGAAATTTTACTTTGCAACCCCTATGTAGAGTGAAATTTGACTGCTCCACTCCATAAGCTTCTCCTTTTCGCCCAATCACATGTTTGAAGTTCTTGAACATCCAAATCAATCCCCAAAACTTCAAAATTCAAACTGAGGCCCGAGATCACCCACCCTATCAGCTTCATCCTCATGCTTCCAAAGAGCTGAAAAGATACCTAAAAAGGCCTTGCGAAATACCAGAACTTCAAGAAAACATTAGTAACAAGGATTAGGGACTTGCAACTTGCAAAGTTGGTTAAGTACAATCATTTGCCACTCAAAAGGACTTAAGATGGATGAATTAAGTATAAAAATGTCCTTTTTGAGCAGTAATCATTCACATGGATCATAATGAAAGTTCTCAATATCTAATTTCCTAAATAGAGAAGGAAACAAGATTTGAAGAGTTTTTAATGATGGATGTCCAAGTCTTTGGGATGAAAGCTGGATTTTTTATATGTTAAAAAAGTGATGCTCAAAAAGAATATATACGAATGATTTGCTTGGTGTTTTAAGGTGGTATAGCTTGTTCTGTTCCTTCACAAGTCCAATCATCTTCCCCAAGTCCTGGTCTTGAAATATATAATGAGCAAGGTCAAAAGTCATGTTGGGGCTTGAATCTTGAATTTTTTCGAGGACAAGATTAGTGTGACAAATTTTTGGAACATGAACACATTTCTAAGTGTGAGTGTAGGACCGATTTGGATACCTCCTACACCTACGAAAGTGGTTAATGAACTATCCACTATAACTATTTTCCTACTACTTGGACAAGGACTATAGTTGTTAAATTAGTATGATAAATAAATTATGTAATCTATGGCACTTGAATCTATAGCTTCCAGAATTAACAAAAGTTCGACGGAGAGCTTTAACCAATGGACATAGAAACTTACATGAAAGTGCTAGTGTATTTATCCTTGCTATCATGTCAGAGTCTGATTGGATTAATCCTTTTGTTATCGATTGTGCGAGCCTTTGATCACTATCCTTATTAATCGTACTTGAGCCTTCCAAATTCTAATGTTCAAGCATGACACTTCTTCTGCTTTCTTTTGCTCAAATGATAAAGATAGTCTTATTCAACTTTAAGAGCTCTCTATTAAGAATTAGAACTCTAACTTGGTTATAGTGACCAAGTTCTTATCATATATATTTCAGCATATTGGTGTACTCTGTGACTATCTTGATTCCTGTTTTACCACTCCGATCCTAACTTCTATTTTATACACTTAGGTTGCATCTAGTGTCAAAGGTATGGTTGGTAAACTACACCCTAGATGCCTTTAATAGTTATGAAGAACATACATGTGTCATTAGTTTTGAGCATCAGAGTTCCACAACCATGCCTTTATCATGGAGTTTTGCTCAACATAGGCATCTAAACCTTGCTTGTCAACCACTAGAAGTGGTGGCAAACTATGGTGGTGATGTCACAAGAATTGTGGAATTCACAATTCTATAGGTAGTGTAATCCCTCTAGTGGTGAAGGATAGTCATGTTGAAATAGTGGAGAGCCTCTGTTGTTTTCAATGGTGCAAGGGGGAAAAAGACAAAGGATGATTGATTTTGGCATAGACGAAAGTCATGCTAGAGGATAGTCTCTGTTGGGGATATGAAGGAAAACCCTTTCTTGACAGCGCAAGGAGGATGTGGGCAGGCATGAGGATTGTTGACATTAGCAGAGATGAAGGCAGCAATGCAGTCTATTTTGTGATTTGATAAAAGTGAGGACCAAGGTTTTGACTCCATGATGTTATGATTTTGATGACGGGGAAACCTTAAGGGTCAACAATGAAGTTCAATTATGATCTTCAACTTTAGTGATGAAGGTTTAAAATATTCTCTTCTTGATCTTCATCTTCCACAATGAAGGCCAAGAATAGTCACTTCTTGATTCCTAGACTTACGAGCTTAAGGCTTTGTTACCATGTAGAAGATGAAAGTTGAATGAACAAAAGGTATAAAGTCATTCTTAATATTCCAATCTGTATATATACACACACACACAAATATTCTTAGCATCCAAAATAGGTATCTTCCTAACCTAATTACATTAGATCCCTTTGATTATGGGATTGCCCTAATTCTCTCCTTAATTACAAAAATATACTACTATGGCTTTCCTAATTTCATCCTTCCACATACATTTTTGCCATTCAATATAAGTCCTATAAACTGCTCTTTGTTAAAATAAACAAAATTTTTCATTCTAAAAAAAATAATTTAAATTTTTTTATAGGAAATGCAGATCGAAGGTTGGGGATTTGCTTCTAAGCTTGCAATGATATATAATATGTAGATTCATGTAAAACCATGTTATCTATTATATTTGATTTTTTATTGATTTAAAAAACAAAAAATTATAAAATTATAAAACCTTAAGAAATAGCCTCAACCATACTTCTCTGCTAGATCTGCACTTAGAACTGTAAATCTATAGAGGACTATGCTTAAAAAAGGTAACAATTTTAATCTTCAGAAAAGTGAAGCAATCATAATTCTAACTTTATTTTTGGTGAACTTGGAATTCTGGTGTCTTGATTATGTCTATTTTTGACAAGGTTGTATATCCTTTGAAACCGTTAAGGTTTGGTGAGTCCTCATACCATTATGTGGTTTTCAGTTACCCCTTCCAAAAGTAATACTTTTTGGCTGGAAATGCGATTTTCAGATGAAACTTTGAACAGTTGAGTGAAATGAAGTTATTACCATTGATCTTTGTACCATTTCTAGTTGTAATCATCAACTTTAACTTTTCATTGCCCTTGTCACAACACTGCCTATGATGAAACAGCAAGGATGCCATTAAGTCTCAAGTGTGGACTTGGTTTTTGGCTAAAAGCATCTCTCAGGAGATCAGTAAGAAACAGTCTGTAACCAATAAGTGTGACTTTCATTTTTGATGTCATAGAATTCCCTTACGTAAAATTATGGAAAAGAGGGAAGGAGCTTTTGTATATGAACTTCTATTTGAGGATGTAGTGCTTTTTCCCCGCAACGTTGAAATGCTATATTACAACTGAATTGAACTGCTTACAAGCAAAATCTGATGTTGATGAACGGTTTGTCCACAATAGAAACTATTCTATGATAAAAAAGATGTTCGTACTTTCTTGACCTGTTTCTTTATAGATATGTTTACATTTATCAAAAGTATCTTACTTAATTTCCTCCACAGTCGAGAAAAGATCAGGCCAGAGAAGGAACTACAAAGAGCTATGAAGCAAATATTGAAATGTAAACTTGGGATCCGTGATGCAATTCACCAGCTGGAGTCACTGAGCTCCGTAGGATGTATTGAAGATGCTGTAATTGCTTCAGATGGATCTGTCTATCATGAACATGTAAAGACATGGTGGCCCTCTATGTAGTTTTGCTAAATATTTGAGCTTTTTTTCCCCTAAAACAAGAATCCAACTTCTTTCAATGAATATCTTTTGAACTCTTATTTTATAAGGGCAGCAATTAATTGGGATGAGCACATTTTTGAATCTCATCTTGAGAATGAAACATGCTTTTTGGTGCAGAGTCATATAAGTTTATGATGTTTACACTTTTCTCTTGTGACTAATAACTTTTACTGCAGTTTTTAGCTGCTTGATCAAATTTCCAGGTTTTCAAGAGTTCCTATCATTTGAGTCTTCTTTGCTATTAGTATAAATAGTCATTTCTACGTGGCTCTGAATATCAACATTTAGGTCATTCTAATTGCTAAACTGAAATTAACATCTTTCATTTGTGTTACGTCTAGATAATCTGCGCAAAGTGCAAGTTGCGGGAGGCTTTCCCAGATAATGATATTATACTCTGTGATGGGACGTGCAATTGTGCTTTCCACCAGAAATGTCTTGATCCTCCACTGGAAACTGAAAATAGTAAGTTGTTCTATTCACTTGTGAATTTGGCTCTGGAAGCATGAAGCTTTGTCAAAGGTCTCATCATTTTATGAAACAGTATTGTCTAATTGATAATAGTTCCTCCGGGGGGACCAAGGTTGGTTTTGCAAGTTCTGCGAGTGTAAAATGGAAATACTAGAAGCAATGAACGCGCATCTTGGAACCCGCTTTTCTGTGGACAGTACTTGGCAGGTTGATTTGCTGTAAGATTTTAGTCTGTTATAATTTTTCTTTCACAATGCAGTAAGTTGATAAAATCCCTCCAAAAACAGGATATATTCAAAGAAGAAGCTGCTTGGTCTGATGGTGGAAGCACACTGCCCTATCCAGAGGAAGATTGGCCTTCTGACGATTCACAAGATCATGATTATGATCCTGAAAGAAATGAAAATAGCTGCAGCATCAGCCCTGCTGGCACTGAAGGAAACGCCTCAGATGATACAAACAGTTCTATTAGTTTGAGTTGGTCATTTGAAGATGAAGTCCTTTCTGGATCCAAAAGATCAGGGATTATCAGTGCAGATTCTTATGAGACCTCTGACTGTGAAATCATAAGCGGTCGTAGGCAACGAAGAGCTGTTGATTATAAAAAGTTATATGTTGTGAGTATCTTCACGTTCGTTATAATCATTATATTAAACATGTTAGTATCTTCATGTTCGTTATAATCAATATATCAAACAATCAGTTTCCTGGTAAGGGAAAGATAATTCTGACTGCTCTAGATACAACCTAAATGTGAATTATTTTAGTTGATTATTGTAATTACTATATGTTTTTTTCAGACATTCTAGTATTATTACCTCATAGCTTTCCATAAAAATTGGCATATGATAAATGAGACTCCATTACTAATGTACCCAATTGTTAAAAACTTTATCTTGTGGACAATAAGAGTGGATTTTTATTTTTCTGTGATTCCGTACTGTTTTCATTTGAGATTCTCATTGTTTTCACATTATCATTTGTCGCAACAGGAAATGTTTGGAAAGGATACTCATGCTAATGAACAAGTTAGTGAAGATGAAGATTGGGGTCCTGCGAACAAAAGGCGAGGAGAAAAGGAGTCAGATGCAGCCAGCACCCTCATAACTCTATACGAGGGCAAGAAAAGGTTACCTAATGTGGAAGCCAAACAGAAAATCCCCTTATTTACAAGTAAAAAGCCGTTTTCAGAATTCCTCTTAGCGGTTAGAATTGTAGTGGAATTCTTGTCTTCAGACGAATCATCTTGTTCAGGCCTTGTTTTGATCATAAGCAATCAGTAATCTATTTATCTTATTGCATCTTTTCATTTTCTATGAACTGTACCAGAAGCTTCGCGAAGCATTCGGGGAGAATGAACTCCCCACTAGAGATGTGAGGGAGAAACTTGCAAAGCAGTTGGGTCTTGATTATGAGAAGGTAAAAACTTATTAATATCGTCTTAATTAAAGTTTGGATAGTAGTCCTGGAAAATGATCCCAGAAAACTGCCACTTTATTCTCATTGTTGGCTGTGCTAGCTAATTGATAGTTCACTGAAACCTGGAGTAATATCCAAAATGAGAAGTTTCTTTTCTCTTCAAGGAAACTAGACTAGCTCTATGCTAATTAGTTTATCTTGATGTCTAATGCTATGATTCAATGCCACACCATTACTTAATGTAATCAAATAAATTTTCATCGTTTTTACTGTTTGGAAACTATTAAACAACCAACTCTCCTAAAAACTCAAGTTTGTAGGATTTGGATTAGATTTAATATGAATATCATGCCTTTAGTACACTCCCTCACGTGCGGCCACATACCTGCACATGGAGAGTCAAACAAACCACAAAGTCCTTTATGGACTTTCAAATACACAAATTTGGATCAAATATTCAAATTGTCGAGAGGTGGCTCGAACCCATGACCTTTTGTTAAACCAAACTCTGATATCATGTTAAACAATCAACTCTCCTAAAAGCTCAAGCTTGTAGGATTTTGGTTTAATATAAATATCATGCCTTTAGTAGAAACTAACGGGGTTACAACTAAAAATGACTCTTCGGGAAAATAAGCTGATGCATTAGACAAGGCTATTA
Organism: Tetrastigma voinierianum; assembly: GCA_016808115.1. Lineage (NCBI taxonomy): Eukaryota > Viridiplantae > Streptophyta > Magnoliopsida > Vitales > Vitaceae > Tetrastigma > Tetrastigma voinierianum. The sequence goes on along the minus strand of JAEQBH010004193.1, from coordinate 180,715 downwards.
AGTTTTCTGATCCATATAGATCATGTCTTTTGGTACTACCAAATGAATTAAAAAGTGAAACAGCTATCATATTTGGTGCAGGAGGCAAAAGCTTGTGAAATAAAATTAAATGGTGAGCAGAGGCTTACTTAGAGGGAAATTGCATGCTGTCTTCCATGGACACAACCCTTTCATAGCTCAATAGCTGTTTATTTAGTACACTTTTCATGTTTTTCTGAGTTTTTTTTTTTTTTTTTTTATATATTTTAACGTAGTGCAGGTTAACAAATGGTTCAAGAATGCACGATATATAGCACTTAAAACCAGAAAGGTAAATATGTATTCCTTGTATTCAAGCTCTTAGCTCTTTTTTTTTTACTAATTCTTGGGTTTCCTTTTTTTTTTTTTTTGATCCGTAAAAAGCAATATATTGACCAAAAAAAGAAGGGAACGAAACAAAACAGCTGCAAAGTATACAGGACATATACTGACAACCAAACAAAAAAAATAAGAACGGGGGAAAAACCTCACCACCTTATTAATATACTTTCGGATTTTAGATTAATCTATTTCTTACTTAAAAATGAATGCCATGTTCTTTACATGTAACTTATACAATCTGAAGTTCATATTAACATTTTAAACTTTAAGGAAATGCAAAATGAGGCACGTGAAGTGATTTTTACTCAAAAATGAATACTATGTTCTTTGCATGTGATTTATACAATCTGAAGTTCCTATTAACATTCTAAACTTCAAGGAAACACAAAATGAGCAGATTAAGTAGTTCTGTTTTATGTCCTTAAAGTTTGGATTTTGTTGAATTTCTCCCTCACATTTTCAGGCAGAGAGAGCAAAACAACTTCAGACTTCTCCTAGAATCTCCAAGAACTCCAGATCAGAAATTGCGAAGGACAAAACTGTTGATCAAGCGGCATCACGGGATGATTCACCATCATCACTGGTCTGCGTGCTGAAGAATTTGATAAAGGCGCAGCAGAGAAAAAACCACAATCCATTAACCAGCCCTGTGAAGAAGAAGCAGCATAGAAGAGCTGCACTTGAGTCGCCTGCAAATAACAAGGTATATTTTTGCTCAATTTCTTGCATTCTTTTTTCTTCTTGATCCAGTGAAGTGAATTTGAACTTGGAATCACTAAAATGATGATTTCTTTCTGACCATTTTACCATGCATAGGAATGGCAATTTCCTCCAAACCTGATGAAGAATCCGATACCCAATCCGAATGGAAGGGGGTATGGAGGAACATTTTAAACCCGATTAAATATTCGGGTAATCGGGTTCAAAGATTTTTAGATTCGAGGATGGGGATGGGTTTGAGTATATCCTACCTACCCCGACCCGAATACCTAATTAAATATATAATATATATAGATTTATTTATATTAAAAAGCCCTAAAGGTAAAAACAAGAAGTGATATATAATGTTTGCTTGTGCTTGCATTGCTATTGGTTTCATGAAATCACATCACAATTTTTTCTTATTACTATTATACAACAAATAATTTTTAATATTCATGATTTTCTAAAACAATTTATTTCATAAATTGAAATAGGGTTTTTGGGTATGGTATGGGTACCCGATCCTCCAATGAATGTGGGGATGGAGATAAAAAAATCTAAATCCGACGGGGATGAGGGTAGAAGTGATAAATGGAGATGGGGATGGGGAATCTAAAATCCTACCCAAATCCGACCCATTGCCATCCCTAACAACGCAATTTTCTTAAGACTTCATAATATGAGTTTAGTTTGAAAGCAAGGTGAAACCTGCTTTTCAAGAGAAGTTGAGTTTAAACAGAAGCATCTTGCATGTATCACACTTATTATTGGAGATCATCTCTCATCTCTTGAAAGTGGGATATGCATATCATAACATCAGGTGGTTACAATTCATTCTGGGTGTTATCATATAGATCTAGACATCAGATACTGTACAGGGAAGCTTGTGTTGATTTTGAAAAACCAACAGAGTTGATACATTCCCAATCAACATGAGATTCCATTGGTTATAATGCATATTTCTATGATCATCGATGTGATGTTGGTTTTATTTGTATCTACAAAAGAAATATCTTCTCACAATTATGTTCATGTCCTGATATTTGTCATATTCAGGTTACCATGGAGTTCGACGATGATTTGAGCTTGAAGAAACAGCTGAAGCTTTTGAAAGAAAGAAGTAGGAGGGACAAGAAACGGATCGACTTCAAGAATGGAGTTGGAGTACAAAATGCAGAAATGGAGATGGAGAGACTCTGCCAAATCAAGGATAAGATAGAGAAGTTGAAGGAGGTAATACTGAGACTTCAATGTGACAAAACTAATCAAAGGCAAGACCACACAGTGGTCTATGTTCCTGTGGCAGAGCTGAGGGAGAAGGTTGATTTGCCCCCTCCCCACATCTTCATTATTGCAGAGCATTTTATTTTATTCTTGCATTTCTGCAAATGGCTAAAAAAACCAAAAAACTTGTCTTTTTGACATATATATATATATACCCAGATATAATGAAGTTGTTCTTTCTGCGGACATTTTATGTTTCTAATCAGTATCTCTCTGTCCAAATGTTTTGACTCATTATAAATTGTAATAAGAAAGCAATAAATCAAAATGAGAACCTCAAAAGGGAATTCATTCTGGTTCTTCACCTTCTTGTTTCCTGCAAAAATGAGATTTTTGCACCAATATGGTACTCATAATGTATTATATATTACCACATGATATCTATTGTTTGGCAGTTTCATCTGGGATTTTCTTCAAGTCCAGGAACCATCAGTTTGCTCTGGTGGATGATCGATTTGGCAAACTGAGGTGCAGAAGATAGACTATTTGTTGAGAGTTGAACTCACATTCAAATTTGAGTAGACATTATTCTTTTTCCTATTTTAGGTTCCTAAAACTTTATGCAGGAGGAGCAACTTAATTAAAGTGTAGTTGAATCAACAAACTCCTAGGCTTTTCAAATTGTTGCATGTCAGTGTTTTCAATGAAAGGCACTTTGATATACGAAGGACGTTGTGTCTTAATGGGAGGAAGTGTTTGTCACATCCTACATCGGATAGGTAAGAAAGTTCCTAACACTATATAAGTATGAGCTCTTTTCAACCTATTAGACACGTTTCAAATCCTTCAAAGAAGATGATATACCTACATGATTGGATCGAATCATTACAAATGATAAAAAGACCCGATCGTATTTTCATCTTTTGGCATACAAGTATAATGGATTGGCTTGGTACATCTCAGGGAGCTGCATTTTTGTATGTATATTATTTTGGACTTTGAATTGAACCATGGATCATGGAAATGAGAAACGTGTCATGGCACTGAATGGAGAAACAGCAGGAGGACTATATAATGAATTTGCATAATGTGCCCGGTCCAGCTCTTTTGTTAGCATGGTTCTAACATCATTCTGATGAATAAACAACAGCAATGGCAATTCATGAAAAGTTTCAAATTAGATTCTCCCAGACACCACCAAAAAGATCTGAAATTGAAATTTTATTAAGGTTTGCAGACCCAGTTCAAGGAACCATAGGGACAAATATTCTCAACAGTTAAAAGATTTTATGACAACATCTGCAACCAGCAATTGTCTTTAACCTAGTCACCCGGTTACTTAATTCAGACATCCCTCCTTAGAATAAGCTGCTTAAATACATACCCATGACTAATAATCGTATGTCCAATTTAGCCCTTGAGCTTTTTTTTCAGTCTTATAGGTGTCCCCGACTTTAGTGTTGTAGCTCATCTATGTCGCGCTGTCACGGACATGCGGGATGGACAAAATGGAACTATCACGTGGCGCTCCATACGTATGCGTGCGAGTTTGGCGTGACAAGGGTATGGAGGCGAGTTCGGTACTAAACACGGAGCTTTGTGGACCCGAAAAACTTAAGGGCTAAATTGGACATATGACTATAAGTCTATAATGTATGTGTTCTATGAACAGAAGCAAATTGAAATTGTGAAAACCAGAAGGCAAACTAGTGAATGCTGAGTATATGTTGCCTGTGTTCTACTATGAACATAACAAAGCAAAGAGAAATTGTCAAGATCAATCTTGTGTGTGCGCATGCTAGGGCAGATCTTGAGGGAGAAGAAATGCATAAGTTTCGCTATAAACAGAAAAAAGGCAAAATGAAATTATGAATACCATGAGGAAAACTATGGGGTTTAGGGGGTTGGGGTGGGGAGAGAAGGAAGACCTTGCATTTAAAAATACAATTAAGTAAAAAAAAAATGTCATATTAAGAGATAAAACAACAGCATTCAAGGATAAAAGAAGTTGCAGGAAATTAATAAAATTACCCAATGATATAAAAACCATATATATAAGAGAGAACCAAACAAGTTCCAGATGCTAGGGCTGAGTAGTTTCAACAAATAAGCGAGGATTTGACAACATACCATACCCATCTGTAAATACCACTCAACTGTACTGGAGAATGTCTAACTCAACAAATTCAACCTTTTTTGACTTGTATGACTTAATGAATACATGAAAGAAAATTGTGTATGGGCAGTGAACAAAATTGTCTGGTCCCCTCACCATACTAAAGAGTTTGTGTATTGCTTTCATCTTCTTTATGGTTTTGTGAACCTCCACTATTACTGCGACCTAATTTTTTTTTCTCCGTTTGGCAACCAATCGAGGCCTCAGCTGCAAAACATAGCAAATGATAAGAGCCCAAAGATTACAATCAAACAAACAGAACACACAACTCCATAAGGGTCTAAGGCAGCAAAACTGCAGGACCAAGCATGGCCATTCAGGCTGAGATTTTATTAGCACGGTTGGAAGATTTGCAATAGATCAAGATTTTGAGTCTTCTCAAATCTTCAATCTAAAAAGAATGGGTCCACAAGTTTGATATTGCCTCACTAGAGTGAAAGTATTGTTAGTGAATTCAGATAACTCTCTTTCCTAGGCTAAACACATAATGTTTCAGATCAGTTAGCCTAGAAAAAGCAAGGTAGTTAGTATCTTTGTAGGGAATTCCAACCACCCATAGTACAATATTGTACTATGCAGCATGGGGGTGGGACAAAGAAAAATGCAGTTGATGGTTGTGGCAAAATCAGAAGAATGTATTAAGACTGCACATTCAAATGAAGATCATTTGTAAGAAGTACCCAAAGTCTGGAAGAAAAATTCTCACACACAAACATTAGGCTTCTGCTAACAATGGCTATGAGTATTTTTATTTGTATTGTTTTTAATTTTTAAATAAAGATAAAAAAAGGAAAAACAAACCAAAACCAAAACCAAAATTGAATCAAAGAGGTTTTATTGGGGCATCACTCTTGTTATGGTTTTCAAACTCTGTACAAGAAATGATAGCATCCATACAGATGCAAGTGAGGTGCCACAACAAATTATAGGTGGATGCAACAAAATTCAGAACTAGTGGAGAAGGAGTTGGAGCAATGCTATCAGAAGAAAGCTCATGCAAATGTTCTGCACCAATTCAAGAAACACACATGGAAGTGCCTATCCTGCCTACATTCATTACTTCACACATGATAGAGAACCCACACAATCCAATGCATGGCAATTACTGAGACACAAAGTATTCAGACATACCATCTCCATATACTTCAATTGCCTTAGAACTTCATCTGTTTCCAGCTCCTGGGACAAACAAATAAAAAGGATTTAGTTGAAATCCAAGAATGTGGTGGATTTAGGAATAGTTAAGACAAATAATAGGAATCCAATCAATTTTAAAAGTTAGTAGTGACATGGAAGAACCAAAACAGTAAACTATTTGAGAATAAGAATCTATCAAGGCTGATTTTACAATTTACTCAAACATCCCAGCATTCTTTTCATAGATTACCCACCTTGTAAATAACACGAAAAACTGCCATAGCTATGCACTTCTTTCCCATACCAAAATCGTCAAACAAGATAAAATTATATTCAAATTTCTTTTATTTTATTATTGTTATTTTTTTGAGAAGTCTCAAACAAGATGTTTTTTTTTTTTTTTTTGTTGATGTGCAAAGCAAACAGAATATACTAATCACAAAAAAAAAAAAAAATCCACCAGAAGATGCCCAAAAGTATACTGGGAGTACACTGAGAGGGACCAGCCAAAAAAAAGAAAGGTAACAAAAAGCAAGAAGCAAAAGAACAACCAGCCAGCCCCCAAAAAAAATCATCTACAACCCAACCAAGTTAAAAAATCCAGTGAAGACCTGTTGATAAAGAAATCCAGTAAAGTCTCAAACAAGATAAAATTATAATCAAAATTTCTTTGGTAGCCACCTAAATGTCCCCGAATGTGAAGATGGAGAATGGAGCACTCTGGTTAGTGCCATTTCAGAAATTGCAAAGATAACTTTGTCTGAGTGTTTTGGGGTTTGCCTTGGGCCTGTTCAGATTGACAAAGGAAAGACTTTTGGGCTGAGTTAAGTGCAGTAAGGGTTTCTGAAGTGGTCCATGGTGTGTGGGTGGTGACTTCAACGAAGTGAGATTTCCAGGGAGGAGATGCTTTCAAAGATTCGACACCTTCTATAAGGTGTTTATCTGAGGTTGTCAAGGAGCTGCAGCTCAAAGACCTCCCTCTGGCTGTGGCCTATTCACTTGGTGTGGGGGCCTAAACAACAGATTAGCCTCTATATTGGATTTTTTGTTTATAAATTTCTAATGACGGGGAAGATCAGTTCAGTGGTTTGGTCCTGAGAATCGTTGTCAAACCCAGTCTCTGATCATGCTGTATCTTGTTAGATGGTAGAGAGATTGAACGAGGAATTCGCTCAATTGAAATATATGTTTAAAGATGAAGGAAACTAAAGATTAATATCAGAACTTGTGTGAGTGGTACAGTGTCCAGAGTTCTTACAGTCACGTTTTGGCAGTTAAGCTCAAAAAACTGAAGTAAGATCTTAAAGCATGGAATAAAGAGGTTTTTGGTAATGTTTCAACCATAAAAGCTTGAGGTATTGGCACAACTAGGTCTATAGGAGGGAAAGGAAAGGGAAAGGACCTTAACAATGGAGGGAGTAGAAGATTTTTTTAAAATGTGTAGTGTTAAGAGGAAATTTCTTGAAGACAAACATCAAGAGTGTAGCGGCTAAAAGAAGGGGACAAAAACACATGATTCTTTCATAAAATGACCAATAACCAATGCTCGAAGGAAAATTTTTTTAGACAAGTTACAAATAAATGGAGTTATTCTAGAAGAGGAGGAAAACAAAAAGGATGGGGTGGTTAGTGCTTTCCAAGAGATACTTTCTAAGGCGGGTGAATAGAGACCGTTTATTAATGAGCTGGCTTTCAACTATTTGCCAGTTGCAAGTTTAGTAGCTTTTGAGCTTTCTTTTTTAAAAGAGGAGGTTTTCTCGGCTTTATCTAGCTTGCATGGTGATAAGGCTCCAAGTCTAGATGGCTCCACCTTAGGCTTATGGCAAGGTTGTTGGGATGCTGTGAAAAACGAGGTTTTGGGTTTCTTTGGAGAATTTCTCGAGTTAGGCTCCTTCGAGAGAAGTTTAAATGTTATTTTTTTAGTCTTGGAACCTCAAAAAGGAGGGATTAAGACCTAAAAGACCATAAGCTTATTAGCTTGGTTGGGGTATATACAAGCTTTGGCCAAGTTCATGGTAATAGACTAATGGTGAGTGCAGTAGTAGACACTTCGGTCTCGGACTTTCAGCATGCTTTTATGGGAGGGAGAGAAATTTTGGATGTTGTTCTAATAGAAAATGAGATCCATTCTCAGGACCTAAAGACAATATGAGGGGAAAATGTATGCAATTTAGATATTGAAAGCATATGATCATGTTTTTGGAACTTTGTTGCCATAGTTATGGAAACAAAATGGGCTTTTGGCTCCGAGCGGTTAGGTTGGATTACATGGTGTATCTCTACCAGAAGTTTCTTTGTTTTGGTTAATGACACCCCTTCAAGTTTTTTCCGAAGCTCCAAAAGCTTGAGGCAAGGAGACCCTTTGTCTCCTTATTTGCGTATAAAGTGATGGAGACACTATTATGCTTGTTTTCTAGGGCAATGGAAGGTGGGTTCATCATTCTTGGTCAATAGAAGGCATGGTGAGGATGTGGATCTCTCTCATCTATTATTTAAAAATGATACTCTCATCTTCTGTGGTATTAGCTAAGGATAATCTTAAGCACTAGAGTAAGTTTCTAACGTGTTTTGAGGCATGTTCAAGTTTGAAGAAAAATTTAGAGATAAGTGGATTGATTCTAGTTAAGGATTTCCCAAATTTGGAGTAAGCTTAAGTTTTAGGTTGCAAAGTGGGACCCCTTTCCAACCACCTATTTATGTCTCCCTTTAGGCGCTGCATACAAATCAAGAAGGTTTTGGTATGCAGGGGAAGAGTGGTTCCAAAAAAAGGCTTGCTTTACGGTAGAGGCAATATCTTTTTAAGGGTTGATGACAAACATTTAGTAAGGCGCTCTTATCTAGTCTTCCCTTCAATAGTATGCCCTTGTTGGTCATTCCTAAAAAGGTGGTGACTAGATTGGAAAATATTCAAAGGGATTTTCCTCAGAGAGGATGGGTTTTTTAGAACAAGCCACGAATGGTGAATCGGTTGATTATTTGTTTGGAAAAACAAAAACAAAAAATCATGGGAATTAGAAGCCTTTCAATTCTCAAGAAGGCCCTTTGTGACAAATGGTGTTGGAAATTTGCAAAAGAGAGGAATCCTCTTCAAAAACTAGTGATTGTTGGTAAATATGAGTTAGAGGATGGGGGTTGGTATACAAAAGAAGTGAGAAGGAGATATGGAGTTTGGGTTTGAAAGCGATTATAAATGGTTGGGAGACCTTCAAATTTACTTCTAGTTTTCACATTGGCTTAGGAAATCAACTAAAGTTTTAGAAGGATAGACGGTGTGGAGATTTGCCTCTAAGAGATTCTTTTCCAGACCTTTTCTCTGATGGCCTCCTCTGATGCTTAGGTAGCGAATGTTTGGAATGAGGGCAATTGCAGACCGAGGTTTATAAGACAATTTAATGATTGGGAGGTAGAGGATATAGATCCTTTTTGGGAGGTTGTATGACCAGTCCATCTCCATAAGATACTAAGGATTAGATGATCTGAGTAGGGAAAAAAAGTGGTGACCTTGCAATCAAGTCTTTCAATTTCTCCTTGGCAAGTAGAAAGACATAGTCTTCCCCTCATAGCATAGTTTGAGCCTCTTGTGCTTACCCTCATAGCATAGTTTGAGCCTCTTGAGCTTCTGTAAGAACTAGCTTTTTTGCTAAGAAAACTTAGTGTGTGATTATTGACTCAAGATCAACTCAAAAGGAAGGGATGAAGGCTGCCTAATCATTGGTTTATATTCAAAGTAAAAGAAATAAGGGGATCATATTCTTTTGCTGTCTGAAAACAAGTATGTTGTGGCAGCTTTGTCTTTCTTGGTGTACAGTGGGTGATGCACTCTTCAATAGGAGGGGTGCTCTTGAATTAAGTAGTTCTTTTGTCAGCAAGAAAAGGAAAAGGCTTGGAAAGTTGCTCCTTTGTACATTTTTTGGTCCCATTTGGAAGGAAAGAAATAAGTGAGCTTATGAGAATCGTGAATGTTCATATCAAACCGTTAAAAGATCTTTTTTTGTATCTATCTTGGGATTGAGCCAGATTGCACCTTCGGAATGGTAGTATGCCTTCGGTAGATTTTGTGGGTTGGTAAGGTTCTTGGTAGGTTGCTATTGCTTTTTTGCATTTTCGCCCCTTTTGGTTTTCTGGCACTTTGTATACACCATCAAAGTTTTAAAGGCGGCTGGGCGGCGTTTTTGTGTTCGTGAGGCGAGGCGTAAGCCTCGAGGCTTTGGCGTAAGCTTTTTGAGCCTCACAATATATAATTAATTAATATTTTAAAATATATAAAATAAAATAGCATAAATAAAAACATAGAAAACAATTCCTTTATAATTATTAAAAAAAAAAGCATACTAGTTCACTACTGCAAAAACCATAACAAAGTCATAAAATAGAAAATAGATTCAACTATATTAATAGTTTCAAACTTTAACAAAAGCCATAATCAAGTCATGAAATAAGAGCTAGAGTAAATTGTTTCAAATTTAAATCCTCCTCTCAGTATGGAATTTAAAAATGAAATTCAGAATTAATTGGTTTAAATTTTAAAAAGCTAATATTTTTTTAAGAGAATTAAAAATGAAATTCAGAATTTAATTGGTTTAAATTTAAAAAAGACTATTTGATTTTAGAAATTTAGAATTTAATTGGCTGTTTTTTTTAGAATTCAAAACGAGTTTCAAGTGACTGTTTGATTTAAAAAAAAAAAATTGATGAAGAAAGCAGAGAAAAAATGAGCTCCGTAAAAATAGATTTAATTGATAGAAGAGAGGAGTAGGGGCAGGGCAGGGGCAGGGGCAGCTTCTTCTCCGTAACAATGATAAAACCCAAGCTCCTCCCTTTCACTTAAATAAAAACAAAAAAAATTAAGAAGCAAAGAGGTGATCGAGCAGTTTTCGGGTCGGGAGAGATGGGAGATAGAAGAGAGGGAGAGCGCAACACAGAGATGGGAAAAGGGAAAGAAAGGGGCTCTGAGAGATGGAGAGATAGAAGAGGGAGACAAGAATGTAGAGGAGAGATGGAATGGATCGGAAGAGATGCAGAGATGAAGAGAGGGAGAGATTGAAGAGAGATGGGATGAAGGGATGAAGAATAGAGAAACAAGACATACCCGAGTCCGAGACAAAGCCAGATGATCAGCTCGCCGGCGCAGTATTTATTCTTCCAGCTTTTTCCCAGAGAAAGTGATCGAAAGAAGTTTAGGGTTTTTATTTTCCTTTTTGAAGGCCTACAAATCCTGCGAACGCATCCCTCTTCAAGGCGTGATAGGCGCGATCAAAGCGCGCCTCGAACACGCCTGACCCAAAAAAACGTACACCTATTGTGTGTTTAGCTTTTTTCCAAACGCCTCAAGGCGTTTTCTCTGCGCCTCGCCCTGAGGCGCGCATCAAGGCGCGCCTAGAAAACGCCTTTGAAAACCTTGTACACCATGTATACTTCTTGATTCATTAAATACATTTACCTTTTACCTACAGAAAAATATTGTTCCCACCTAAGTGAAGCAGTATATAATCTGATAAAGAAGGTAAATTGGGAAAAGGAATAAGTCAGCAGAAATAAATTAGCCAAAGAGATCATCTAGGCTGAAGGCTTTGCAACCCTTCATGCCTCCAACAATCATTGATATTCACCTTCTATTGTGCTACAAACAAAGCAGCACCTTTGATTTCAAGACTTCCAAGTTTCTAGATTAATTTGGTGGAGAGGAACCAATCAAATCCTGACTCTAGCAAGAATCTGGAATAAGAGTTTGGATGAGAAAATATCCTTCTAATTCCAAAAGCTACATCTGTTCACCTTTCAAGAAACAGAAAGCAGAAAAAAAAATCATGAAATTCACATTCAGTAGGAATTCTAAGAAACTGAGGAGAATCATAGGAAGCATATAGATGTCTTCCACCTCAAAATTCTAGAAAGCAGGAAAAAGGAAGATTTAAAAGGTTTGGGCCTGTTTGGTTTGTGTTTTTGAATACTGTTTTTGAGAACAGTTTTTGAAAACACAAAAACAATATTTTTTTGTTCTCTGGAAATTGGTCTTATTCTCTCGACCAGTTAAGCCATAAGTGTTCTCTCAGGTTTTCAGAACAAAAAAAAAAAAAAAAAGGGAACCAAAAGTGTTCTCCCTGTTTTCCTTATTCTCCTTGTTTTTGAAAACATAAAATGATTTTCAAAAATAGGAACCAGACATGCCCTTTATTTCTCCACCAAAAAAAAAACTCTCATGACAACCTTGAACAAATTTCTGTAAACAACAATGTGATCATTGTTCTGAAAAGCATTCCTACGCACAAGGTATCAACTGTATTATCACATGCACATCACTCTTATCTTAGGTGGGACAGATTTAACCAAGCGCTCATATATCATTGCTCTGTCACATGCACATCACTCACTCTTATCAGGTAGGGCAGATTTAACAAAGCACTCCTATAAGATTGTCTCTTCTGTTTAAAACGTGACAATTATCATTGCTCTATCACAATGCAGTATCCATTACCAAACTCTGGGTTTCTTCAGAGACACCCAATGAAATGGGAAAAGTTCATAGAAGATCTTCAGTGAACCTCACAAGATAATACATAAAATTAGTAGTCCAAATTCATATACCTAAAAGAAAATTTAATATTGGACATGCTGGGTTGAACCTTACTTGCTAGGAGACCTTTGTGCCTTTATAGTTAGTGTTCCTTGATAATATGAATCAATTACCATTGAATAGTCAACCAGTACTATCAGTGACAGCTCTATACCTTTGAAGTTAAGTAGCTCATAGACCTAAACAAGCCTCTGACCTCCCCTATCAAGGCCAAGAAACTGGTTCCCACAGATTAAGAAGTGGTCTCTGCTCAGCACCTAGAGATCAGACCACCCAGAAAAATGAAAGGCAGAAGAAGAAAAGAAAAGAAAAGTCTCTAATCTTCTAAAGATCAGATAATTGGTATTGTAAAATTCAGAAGAAGACATGTGAGAGGGAGGGTAGACAGGACTAAACCAAAATAAGTTTAGCACCTTCCAAATTATAGTTTCAGGTTCTTTTCCTCTGGTCTCTTGCTCATGCATCCTCATTTCTGTCTATTGCCTGCGGGATGGATAACTCAAATCTTTTTTCTAGATTTCCCGCTATAGAAACGAAATTCTAGCAGGCACTATTTCTAAAGCTGATATAGTTGAGTCTGAATTTCCAAGTTCCACCTCCAATATGAGCACGTAAAGATGTTATGCCGACGGTGTAGGGAATCACTGTTGGGGCCGCTGGTTTTGCTCAATTTGGGTTACTCTGTTTCTGTCCCTATTGGGCTGTGATTGGTTTTGTTGGTTCGGGGCTTTAGTGGTCTTTTTGGCAAGAGGATTCCCCTTCTTAAGGTTCGGTTCAGGTTTTGGTACTCCTTCGAGAGTGGCAACCAGACTGTTGCTGTGTTCCCTGTGCTCAATTCTCTGTGAGTGTGAAGGCATGCCCTCGCCATCTCAGAATTCCTTGAGGTCCTTGTCGCGCGTTTGCCTCTTTCAATGCCAGTTGCTTCAGGCTCCGCTGTGGGTCGAGTGGTTCCTCAAGGTTCCCTTGGTTGGTTTGGTTGCCCGTGCCTCGCTGTGGGCTTTTCATTTGTTATCCTTTGGTTGCCTATGCCCGGTTGTGGGCGGGTTTGGTTTGTCTCCTTTGCCCCGTGGGCTCGTTTTTGGTCAAGTTCGCTTCGCCCCGTATGTGGGGTTTGGTTTGATGCCAGGTCATTTGTATTGGTTGTTGCCTTCTCCTCCTTCGTGTGGTTTGGCTTCACTACCTCTCCGGCTTTCCTCGAAGCTGTGGGCATGTCCTGCTGGCTTGGGGTGTTAATTTTCTTGTTTGTGTTCTTTCGGCCTTGGCTTGTTGCTCTAATAAATTCTACTTATCCAAAAAATAAAAATATGAGCACGTAAATCCTGATTCCTTGATAGAACAAACTAGGTCAGCGGCGATATTCCTCCAACAAGCCCATGCAGGTCAAGAGCACTGCAGATTCAGCCTGAATTTTTATAATATATTCTAGACATCTAACATGTGGCCCAAGGGGTCCATCCCAACACATGGTGAATGCTGCAGGATATGACTGATTTATCTAATAGGAAAGGAAAATCACACATTATACGTTACATCTATAAAACATCTACCACTCATTGGAGAGCCTCTTTTCTTCAGAATTTTGATGTAACAAGGCTTCTTCCCCTTCTTTTATGTGAGTGCTCTAATTTTGTCGAGTATTATGGAATGAAGCATGGTGCATTGAACTAGAAAATCTCTGTGAGTTTCAATTCAAGGGAATTACCAATTCAATTAAGATATTGACAAACTGAAAATTAGCTTATGAAAGATAAAAGTATGTCACATAAGACTTAATTTAAAATTTCAAATAAGAACTTTATCTTAACAATTAGCTTATTCATTATGGGTAAATAATTAGCTTATTCATTGAAATATTTTGCAGATCTCAAGCATGTTTTCCAGAGGAAAAAGGAAAAATAGACTAATTCAATTCATGTCTTAGAATGCAAGCCTCCTTTCAACATACCACTGTCTATTGATGGTTGGAGTCTCGATGTGTCTCTTCAGCATTTCCTATTAATCATTTCTAAAATGATAATTTGCCAAATTGTTTTCATGAAAAAATATTCTCACATCACGAAATCCAAGCATAGAGATCTTTTCATCAAATTGAGCCAAAGAATCAAATGTCTACAGCTAAAACTTGGGTCAATAGAATGCCCAATCATAAGTTAGTGGTAACAGTAAAATCCACACAGAAGTCCAAATCCTATAATTGTTACTTCACTCAGATGCAGCACAATCAGAATGAGCTGGTCCCAACGGGATACAACAGAAACAACTCCAGTCATCAGTTTGAACATCAAAAGAGGTGCCCCAGATATTAAGAAACGTATTGTAATGTCATATACATCTAGAGGCCAAGTAATAATTAATTAAACAATGCATTAGTTAGAGAGAAAGTTCAGAAAAAAGTGAAAGAACAAACCAAAAATGTCATGCATTTATGATGTGGACATGCACGTGTGTACAGACAAACAAATACTAGGCTTCATGCCATTAGCCGCTTCAAAGGAATCAACCTCTTTACATAAGCAATCCAGCATGTAAATACTTCATGAATACTTCAAGTACGAGAATATATGCAAAATTCATAATCTATAAACTCAACCACAACATAATGCTTTATAAAGGTGGCTTATGGGATGCAAAGGAAAGGGAAAATACGCTTAATGGAAAAGAAGATTAAGCTAGTAGTGTAGACAAGGAGTGCTATTAATGGTTTATTGGAAGAGCCTCATAGAGGCAGAGATTTAGGGAAATTTGGTTGAGGGAAGGGGACAAAAGAGCTAAATTTTATCATAGAATGATGTACACCCATAGAAGGAGCAATTTCTAATCTAGGATTAATGTGAATGGTGGTTGAGCCTGTGAAGGCGGAGAGACAAAGATGGGCATCGCCATCTAACCTCTGCAGCCTCTCTTCTATCAAGTGCAACTCATTAGAGACTAAGTATCCACTATCAACAAGATGTTGAGACCATGGGCAGGAAAGATGTTGAGGAGATAAAGGTTCCTCTAAAAGGAGAGGATCTGTCAAGTTTGAATTCAATGAATGTGGATAGAGATCCAAGTCTAGATGATTTCAAAATGGGGTTTTGACAATATTATTAAGATTTTGTGAAGATCAAGCTGATAAAGTTCTTTAGGGGTTTTATGAGTTTTTTATTTTGAAAGAAACCTAAATGCCACTTTCTTGGTATTAACCCTAAGAAGGAGGGGTAGAGAATTGAAGATTTTAGGCCTATATGCTTGATGAGTGTTTCTAAAAGTTACTTGTTAAGGTTTCAAATAAATAGATTAAAAAGGAAGGCAGGATAAGTTTTTTGTAATTCTTGGTTGTGCTTTTGTAGCGAGAAGACAAATCTAAGATACAATTCTAATAGATGATGAAGCAATAAGCTCAAGGCTGGAGAATGGTCTGAATGGTTTGATAAATCTTAGATACAATTCTAATAGCAAATGAAGCAATAAACTCACGGTTGAAGAATCGTTTGAATGTTTTGATATGCATGCTTAAAATAAAAAAGGCTTATGATCATGTTTTTTTTGTACTTCTTTGCTAGATATTCTTAACAAAAAGATGTTTCGATAAAGAATACATGAAGGAACAACTCTCCAAGCCTTCAAGCGCCTTCTACTCAAAAAAGCTATGCCCCCCTAGGATAATCTCCCTAATCAATGTAGAGATAACCCACTGAATATTGAAAACAGAAAACATCAATTATTATAATATCATATAACCTTGTGACATTGAAAAGGAATGTGATCAATGGAGTTTAGCCCCTCTTTGCACAAGGCACACATATTAACGGTCGTCT
Source organism: Tetrastigma voinierianum (assembly GCA_016808115.1). Lineage (NCBI taxonomy): Eukaryota > Viridiplantae > Streptophyta > Magnoliopsida > Vitales > Vitaceae > Tetrastigma > Tetrastigma voinierianum. The sequence continues at coordinate 164,742 of JAEQBH010004193.1, read as the reverse complement.
AGCCTCGCCTTTAGAGCTATAAAAAGTCAACACTTTACCCTAATAAGTCCTCTAAGTGAAAAAGCTCACCTTAAAAGGAATCCATGAGTCCTAAATAATCTTTAATATGAAGGAGATGGCACGATCTGATTCCAAAAGAGAGTAAAACCCTTTTGCAGAGAACCACATTAAGCTATCTCCCTTCCAAACAAGTCTATCCTCCTCCTTAATCATTGACCTACCATGGAGTTTACGCAAGAATCACTCCATGACAGCCAACTCCAGACCACTCAAATGGAAGTCCTAGTTTCCTCCTTTCCTTCTCTAACTCTCATAAGTCAGCCACCCTGCCTCTTTTGAATCGAACCAGGGAAACAAGGTTGTGAATATCACACATAAAGGCTCCTTGTTACATCATCTTTCCAAAGCTTCACCTTGTTCCCATTACCCACTGCAAAGGAGAAAGTCTCTCACCTTTTCTGATCTCTGTCCCCATTCCTCCTCCCTAAGCTTTCCCTAACTGATTTTCTTCTAAAGCATCCTTTTCACTGGGGTAATGTTAGCATCACTTGCAAAGAAGAGCCTGAATTAAGGGAGAAAATAAGCACTTAGGGCACCCTTTGCCTTGGCCTCACAAATGGTTGACCACTTCACAAAGTGTATTTTGGTCTCCAAGACTTCTCTGCCCCATAAAAAATCCATTTAAATCTTCTCTGAGCTAAATATGACAGCTCTTGGGATGGTTGAAAAAGGATATAAAGTAGATTGGTACGCTAGCTAGAAGCAATGTGAGTCTCCCCCCTTTTTTTAGGTTATGTCTCTTCCATAACAACAACCTCTTGCAAAACCACTTCTACTCTGTTAGAGGCATGATATTCATATTAAACTCAAATCCTACAAACTTGAGCTTTTAGGAGAGTTGATCATTTAACATGGTATTAGAGCCCTAGTTAGGCAAGAGGTCTTGGAGTTCGAGCCACCTCTTTACGTTTATTTCTCATTTGTTGATTTGAATGTCCATGTAGGACTTTTGTTTGGTTTATTTGACTCTCCACATGCGGGTATGGGGCTGCACGTGAGGGAGGATCTTAAAGACATGATATTCATATTAAACACATGTAGAAAGATAATAGAATTGGAGGAATGAATTCCTTGTATTTTTCATTGATCCATTGTGAATATATAAATATAAAAGCCAATTTAACCTTCCTAATAGATTACAACTCTATAAGACGAGTTTCCTAATAGATTACAGCTCTATATGTAAAGTAGATATATGCTATAACAAAACCTAAATCCTACAAGCTTGAGCTTTTAGGAGAGTTGGTCATTTAACATACTCCATCCCAAATCATCTCCAATTTGTGATAGGCTCCCAAGGGAAGCCTTAGATAGAAGTCAATAGCTTCCCTAACTTAAGAAATATGACCATTTCCACATTCAAAGGTTGAGAAGTGAACCCTAAGGAGCAAGTTACAATAAGGACTATGCTAATTGTTTTTTACATGATATAACAATAGGAAAAAAAATTAATACAAAAATTGGTGTAATATCCTAAATACCTTAGTACGGTTCCATTCCTTACCTTCTCTCTCTTCAAAGATCTTTGATGAGAGATTGTAGCCATCACAACAATATGGTTTTGTTAGGTTATAGAGTGTGCATTAGGACATGGCAGTAAACATAAACAAGCACAAAGAATCCTTTCAGAATGTACAATTGCTAACAAAAGGGGAACTTAGTCTTTTCATTGCTGCTAATTCGATTCAAGTGAATGACAATGTTGGAGACTTCTGACAGAGAAGCTGTTGAGGCTTTAGAGGTTTTGTTTCCAGAGGAGGTTTTGTGAGTTCTAAATTCAACAGGTGGAAACGAAGTGCCAAGGTTAGATAATTCCGTTGTAGCATCTTGACAACTTTGTTAGGATTCTTAGGATTTGTGAAGCTCGAGGAGATAAGCTTCTTCAAGGAATTCTATGAGCATGAATCATTTGAAAGAAACTTAAAAGCCACATACTTGGCAGTGATCCCTAAGATAGAAGCTTATCAAACATGGATCTCACACTCACAAGCACATATCACGTTGACATGTGCATTTTGGCTCAAACAAAGTATTCATATATCACAAACCCATGTACCAAAGTCGTGGTATCAAGGATAGAAAAGGAGATTCTAAGGCACACCAGTCTCAACATTTCAATTTGGTATCAAATAGCACATAGAATAAAATAATTAAAAAGGTAGAAATAATTATCAAAAAATAAATAGAATTAAATAAACTTTAAAAAAGTTATAAATTTAAATATCAACTAATACTTTTATATAATTAGTAAGAATTTTATAATACAATAATATTTAGTTTATTAATAGCCATAGAATTAACATATCAACACATTATGTATGAAACTATTACCATATAGAATGATATATTACATATATTATTTGCAATTGATATCATAATATTAAATTATTGAGTTTTTCACTTTTTTTACCCAGTTCCAAACTAAATACCAAATATGCCATTCATGAGCAACACTTGACGCATTTAAATAATTATTATTTTTATATAACATAAGACCTTTTTTCTTCAAATTCCCAATCTAAAAATACGATGACCACAACATGTTCTTCAAATTCAATCCTAAACACTAGGAACAACAACATAAGAGATGGAAGATGACCACTGACCACAAAATGACGAAGAGTAAGGGTGGTTGCGATTTGCAAAGCACACCCATGCCACATGTTGAGCCACAAGGAAAAGCGAAGAGAGGTAAGACCAACATGCAAAGATCACTGTGTGACAGGAATTTGATGCACAAAATATCTTACTCATGTGATAAAGTGATTTGGGGGGAGAGAGAGAAGGTCTGCATCAATACAATTGAACATTTTCTTAACAACACTGTTTTGGTCTTAGTAATAAAACATATTTTACAAATTTTCAACATGTGAGACTATAAATACATCACATCAATCTGATGCTTATCAAACAGCATGATCCCCATGAGCACAATGGGATCAATGCTGATTATCAAAAAAGAGATCATCACAGTTTGTTGTATTTACAGACCAGAAATATGAATGTATCGATCGCATCTGGTGCCATTTCCTGTTATGGTACCATTTGAAGAATTTCTCCTAACCCTATGACCTCTACCAGTGAGTCAGCTTCAATTACCATAGAGGCTACTTTAAGGCTACATCTATCAAAAGATTATATTTACTTTCTATGTAATCCAGAAATTCCAATACTAACAATAATAATGTACTATGCAGATATTAGACCTACATGCAAATCAACACACCCTAGTGACATCCACTTCCAATGGTTCACCAAGAAAACCACATCACTGAGTTATAAATAAAATGATAAGATAAACCAGAAGATGACCAATTAAAGGGCACTTAGAAATAAAGTAAAACAGAATAATAAGGGAATGAAATTCATATGAAACACTGAAACAAAGGGTAGAATTCAACTGGTGAATACCCACAAGAGCATACTGTAAAAGAAAACACAACAAACCATCTATTTAGCAAATAAATATATATTTCTCAAAAACTAAGCATTAACTCAAATGATGAAACATAAATAGAACTGGAATATAAACCATCTCTCCTGATTTATTAATGCATTCCACTATATTTCTTTGTTTCCAAAAAAGTCAGAAAAAAAGGAATAACAAAAATGAATGGGATGAAAGTTATTTAAAGAAACAGATAACCATAACTCAATAGAGAAAAACATGCACCTAGACAGACCCATCTTGCAATCATAAAATTAAATGGTTGTGTTGCACATAAATGGTTGAACAAGGTCACTGATGATCGAGATGGCGCAACCCAGAATCTGTAGATATGTTTCTCAACTAGAATGTCTCCAAAGAGTGAATAAACTAACAGATTTAGCTCTCTTCTTTGCAAATACCATTGCATCACCTATCCAATAAATGTCCAACACCTGAGGTCACCATTCTAAAACCAGAAAGATCCAGAAGGTAACTAAAAACCCAAATGATTGAAAAATTTCTCATCAAATTATGATTATCACTGCGGTGTATATTGAATTGTTATGATTTTTACGCATTTTTGGGGACTGCATGAGCCAGAAACTATGATGTTTTTAAAATCAGACTTGTATAACTCATGGAGTCAAAGTTTTTTATATCTGTCGTCTTAAATAGAAGGTGCATACAAGATGATTCAGATTTGAGCAGCCAGCCTTGGAAAGTTCGTAGGTCTAGTTCTACATAGCACATATCAACTCATGTTTGCAGAGGAAATTTTCATGACTACTGAATGATACTTATTACCATTGCTCCCACTGAAATATTACTTATAGAAGTGCAAAGTATTTTCCCATCAAAGAAAACCAAAGAAGGAAAAACCAGTAATGATAAAGCAAGTTTAATGATGTTATAACGGCAACTGCACCAGCTCAATCAGCAACATCAGCTTCTAAATCCTTTCCAATTCGGAACCCAAATGTATATGGCCCACCATCTTTCAAAACATGAATGCTTAGGGATCCACTATTTGTATGTTGTATTTTTACACTTATGAGTTTCACTTACTATATTCAGAGATCTTCTGATAGTTGCCCCTCAAGATGGAAAGTTCTTTTCAAACATCAGATATTAAACCATCATCATCTGTATCTTCTTTATAGAGGGGCTTATGTCACATATGGAAATGCCTCCTCTTCATGCTGATCACAATTAGATTTTCAGTAAAATTTCGATTTTCTACAGACTTTGCATGTAATGGAACTCCCTGTTAATACCACCATTGCCACTAAACCCCATCAGTAGAACAACTGCCACTAGGGGCAAAAATCTCTCTAAGAAGCCCTCCTCACACTTAATATGAGATACATAGGTCCTTTTCTGACAGACCCATGGTTATGCACAATACAATGAAGAGGCGACTCAGCAGGTCATCCACATCAGTCTTTCATAAGCTGTTGAACCCAAACATATCTGATTTTCGGCGATGAGCAACAACTGGTCGAAATTAGAATCCCACAACCTTGCTTTTGTTATTTTAGGTATATCACCAGGAACTATGTTCTTCCCTGACAGAATATTCAATGCACAGAGGGGCTCTGAAGCCTTATTGTGATCTAATAGAAGTATAACAACATCTCCACGAATTCTGCCTTCCATGGCCAACTGAGAACTGTTTATCCCTACACAATTAAGTGGTTTCAGAACTGATAGCAGAAAGGCAAACAGCAATTTGCCTTTGTGTCTGCTGATGCCTGAGCTGAAAGTATGGCATTCTTTGAGCTCTTCTATGCTGCAAATAGTAGAACTCAGACAGGATAATTGATTGTTATTGATCAAACAACTTCTTGAAAATATGAGCAGGAATCCTCACTCATCTTTCTTTCCACTATACTGTATTCTTAAATCCACCCTGAGGACCTCATCATGATTTAATGGGATCTGCTGGTTCAGCAGCAGGCATCCAAATCATAAAACCTGCTTCCCATGCTCGCATAAAAAGATAGAGGTGCTTCAATTGGAACTAGGAAGAACACTCAGTCTAACATTTAATCTGAACACTTGGTGATATCTAGAATATGTTGAGTTTCTAAAGAACCACGATTAAACTCCTTCAGATAGCGCTGGAGTTCAGCAAGCTCAGTGACTATCTGAATAACTCAATATCTATCAATAAATCTGGAAGCATCCTGATCATTTAGGTTTGAATCAAAGAGAACAAAAAGTATTATCGCCATTTTCTATAATAACTGCAACCAAAAAGACATCTGCAGGGAAGGCAAAACACATGGCAATAATGCATCTGTATATCCGTTGGGCTTGAATTAGACATCCTTCATCCAACTAATTAGAATTATCGCACTCTAATACATGCACCAAACCATCTGCCCCCGCCACAAAAATTATACAAAGCAATACCAGAGGTCAGAAAGGTTAAAAAACAAAGAAGGAGAAAAGAGAACTAGATGCTTAATCCTAACTCAGATGGACCCGGTCTTAACTATCCTCAGTTCTGCTCCTTCTAAAGCTCTCAGTGCTCATAAAAGCCACATCCTGTTAAACTTCATCAAAAACCAGAACCTGTCTAGGATCCATTATGAAGAAAATGATCAATTAAACCAAAATTTCAAGGATCAGCAAAATAAAGATTTTACCAAAATAAACATAAAATTTCATAAATTATTGAAAATTAATGATCAAAACTGATTGTTGAAGTTTAACATTGAAAAGTGGAAACTAAAAAACAAGGCAATAAGAGTGAATTATTTCTACTGTTTTGACTTTTTTTCACTGTAATTTTGAGCTGATACCTTAAGTTCAGGGACCACTATCCTTTAGGGCTTCTGATAGCATACAAAGGGCCTGAAGGATATGAAAGCTAATACCATTCGGCCCAAATCCAGAAGTTGGTACATAATTGATGTATCTTATATTTCACCAATTAAATACCCCAATTATATGCAAAACATCCTTAATGGTGGAAGATAAACTTTAAAGAAAAACGTAACTTCTAATGCTTGTCTACAACATCAGACAGCAGAAAACAAGATTTTGATCTGAAATTTTAAACAAGGCACCAATTGATAATGGGAAATTAAATTTCTAGCGTTTTGACACAAAGCATGACGATGACTGCAATTTTATGGTTGGCCTAAAAAAATCAAAAATCAAAAATCAAATCCCACCATTATAGACACCACCAAATCCCTAGAACACAAAAGCAATGAAACGACAAGGACCATGCATTGATTTTCATGGTTTTTTCTACACGATTAATGAACCAAAAAAAGGTAAAATTTGAAGCTTTTTACCAGATTTATGGAAACCCTCAGGGATTTGAAACCCAAAAAAACCTAGATCAGTAGGGAAACTCTTCGTATTGAACTCTTTAGAGAACCAACATCTCTCTCTCTCTCTTCCCTTATCATTTTCTTTCTTAGAACTGGAAATGGACATATAAATATTTCAAGTTAATTGAAATTGTATAAGCCCAAACATTGTATCAGTAACATGATATCAAGTTTTAGAGTACAGAACCATTGAAAAAGTATCAATTGCAATAAAATGCCAAATATAGGAACATATTAATATTAATGCAAAATTAGTAGGCTGATCTCAAAATATCAGTATTAACATGCTTGGCCACAGAAAACATCAGCATTGATAAGATTGGTTCTAGCATTAAATTATTATTAAGAAAAAATAAGTAGAGTAAAATATGTCAAGCATTGTCCTATAGAAGTGGTGATCTTCATAAAAATATCAGTTGGTTAGAAAATAAAAATATCAAGTGTTAGGATAGGTGAAAGCATCAATATTCATAGTTATAAAAGCAGAGAAGCCAAATCTTCCAATTTCAGCATTCTTCCAATTTTAATCCTTGAAAAGCTCTACCTTATATTGCTAAGTCTCTTAGAAGTCTTACTATTAGTGTTGGACCTAAATTTAGGCAAAACTATAAAATAACAAATCTTTATATTCAACTATAAAGTGAATTTTAATTATTTTCTTCATTGAAAATACTTTAAAACTCCTTTTTTATTTACAGTAAACCTGGTATATTCAAAAAATTACATCTCTTTTTCCAAAATAATCTAATTTAAAGGTACATGAAAAATGAATAACTTTCCTAAACACTTAAGCTACATTTGGTTGGTGGGATAGGATAGGATAGAATACAATATGTGTATTTTAGGGTATTATGTTCCATTGAATATGAAATGCATATCCTTAGATATGATTCATTTTTTTAGGCAAAAGTAGATATATATATATATATATATATAAGAAAAGAGACACCCAAAGGGAACACCTTGAAGCATAATACATGAAGTATACTAAAGGAGACTAAGGGGAGACACAACAGAAAAGAAGAGGAAATAAAAGAACCCACCAGCCTCATCTTCACCCCAACCAAATCAAAATATTCAACAAGGGGCAAGGACCATCAGTTATACACAGATTGGTCCAAGACCACATGTTACAAAGAAAGTAAATTTCCATCCTATGCATTGAGATTTCCTTATTCTCAAACACAATTTTGTTTCTTTCATGCCACACTATTCAAAAAAGACAAAGAGGAGCTGCCATCCATACCTTCTTATGCTTCTTGCCCACAAAAGAGTCATGCCAACTGAGAGAGATCTCTAACAGTCAAGGGGAAAATCCCCTCAACTCCAAGTAGAGCCAAAACCAAATCCCACAAAATTCTAACCTTTGGGCAATGTGCTAGAATATGATCAATCGTTTCTTCCTCTATACCGCAAAGAAAGCATTCTATCACAAAGCTTTCAATTCCCTTCTTCAACTGGATCCAAGGTTAATACTTTGCCCCATGATGCTTCACAAGCAAAAACGACCTTGGATGTGATTCCAATGCAATATGATATCTTGGGACATTAAATCGAACATGATATCCTAAAGTGGCATATCCAACAGGATACGTTATATAATGATTATATCTAGTTTGTAGCATGAATAAAAAAATAATCACAATAACTTGATTCCAAAGACCATAACTTACCTAAAAGAACCACTAAAGCCACCCCTAAGATAGAACTATTTCTCAAAGAGAGCTCCTATATCTCTAGACCTCCTAAACTCTTTGGTCTACACACCACTTCCCAAAAGTAAGATCGAGCACTTCGCACTCACTAGTTCCAAATCAAAGGAAGTGTATTTGCATTTTCTCAATCTTTAATGCTCTTTTTTATAGGCAAAAGCAGCTACTCAGCCAACAAAGAAGTAGAAGTAGTAAACCTAAGCGTATACAAGACATATACAAGGAGGGCCAAAGGCCTATACAAAAGGAAAGGGCAAACAAAAAATACCTTCCCCAAACAAGAGATAGCTCATAGAGTTAGTAGTAATGATGCACAAAAGAATTCTAACAACAGAAAAATCTACATTAGGATATAACCCAGCCTTAGAGAACAAAGAACTACTAATAGAGAACTTCAATCAGACCGGAAAAAATGGGGAATCTTCAAATACAATCTATTCCTCTCTTTCCAAGTAGCCCAAAAGAGACAAAAGCAAGCCCCTCCACAAAATCTTGATATTCTTTCTAATGGGGAAGTTCACCCAATTACACATAAATCACGCACTAAAAAAGGACAAGCCCCAATAGCACCAAAAGTAGACAAAATGACAGCCCAAATATCCCAAATCAAGGGGCACTAGATCAAAATGTGTTCCAAACTCTCCTATCCCTTCCCACAAAAACGACATTTGATTACAAGATGGAACCCTCTCTTCTTTAGCTGCTCCACGGTGAGCACCATACCCCACCAAGCTTCCCATGCAAAGAAACCAACTTTTTTGGGAACATATGGATTCCACATCACTTTAACAAGGGCTTGACAAAAGAGACAAAGGCAATCTTCAAATACGCTTTCACTGTGAAAACACCATTCCTATCACCTTTCCAAAAGGGTTTATCCCTTTTCAAAGGACAGATTCTTTTACTAGCCGTTAAGCTAATGAAGCCCTGGACCGATTTCATTTCCTAATCATTAAAAGGCCTTTAGAATCCCGAGTTCCAAGCTCCGATACCTCCTAAAGACTCCCAAACTTCTACCATCTTTACCCCTTTAGAAGCTGCCATGTTGTAAAGGCAAGGAAAAGGCAAACTCAAAGGAAGAGCCCCACATCAAGCGCCCTCCCAAAACCTTAATTTGTGTCAGTCCCCAAGCTCAAAGATGCAGATCTGCTTCTTTGCTCATGGCTTTCCAAAGGCCAACCCCAAAGTTTCCCCTAGGAGTTCTCATGAACTAATCCCCTTCTTATGTATCATACTTTAACCTTATAACCTTTTTCCAAACAGAGTTTTCTTCCACAGCGAACTTCATAAACCCATTTGCCAAGTAGGGCTCTATTCATCAAAGCAAGGTCTCTAATCCCTATCCCCCCTTTCTCTTTGCTCAAACAAACAGAATTCCAATTTACCAAGTGAAATTCCTTTGAAAAACCTCCCCCTCCTCAAAGGAAATCCCTTTGGATTTTGTCCAACCTAGGCTTGACACATCTAGGTATACGGAACAGATACATAAGATAGGTGGGCATATTAGATAGGGTCTTCTTATGAGGGTAAGCCTTCCACCTTTTGAAATATAGTACCTTTTACAAAGGGTTAATTTTTTTCTAAACTTTTCTTCAACCCCAACCCAAACTGCTATTGAGTTACCCGTTTCCCCTAGGGGCAACCCTAAATAGGTTGAGGGGAGTGCCCCTACTTTACACCCTAGTTCTAGAGCCAGCTGATCCACATCCTACAAAGTTCCCACTAACAAAATATAACTTTTATCCAAGTTGATTTTAAGACCAGGAAGGGCTTCAAACCAAACCAGCACCCAACTCATAAATACCATTTGCTTTACTAAATCTTGGCAGAACTCTAAAGTGTCGTTTGCAAATAGAAGGTGGGCGACATTCATCTCCTCTCCATTTCGACCCATAACCCTATAACCTAGCAAAAATCCTCGTATGGCTGCTTTTTCTATAAGAGCAAAGTAAACTTCCATTCCCAACACAAACAAGTACGGGAATAAAGGATCGTCATTTAGACATTTGGACCTTCTAAAGAACATGTCGGTTTCCATTAATTAAAAACAAAGAAGGATGTCAGGGATATGCACACCCAATCTAGGTAATCCATTTAATGCCAAACCTCATCTGTTAAGAGTTGTGAGAGTAAAAGATCAATTGATTTGATCATAGGCTTTTTCTATGTCTAACTTGCAAAGAACTCCCCTCTCCTTTCTCCTCACCATGGAGTCAATAACTTTGTTTGCGATTAAGGATGCATCCAGAATCTGTCTGCCCTCCACAAAGTCATTATGAGCTTTGCTAACCAAAAGGCCCATCACTTTCTTAAGTCTATTAGCTAACACTTTTGCTAACAACTTATACAAACTACTCACCAAGCTTATGGGTCTAAAATCCTTTAGGTCCTCGTGACTCGCCTTCTTCAAAGACTCAAAAACGAGATGAAAGTGGTGTTCAGGTTGTTCACAATTTTGCATGTTTCAAGAAAATTCTTAAAAATATTCAAATATTCCCCCTTAACCGAATCTCAATTGAATTGCCAAAACACAATTGTGTAACCATCCAGTCCAAGAGCTTTATCACCATTCAGCTCATTCAACGCATCCTTTACTTCATCTTCTGTGAAAGGCACTTCCAATCTAGTTGCTTCCCTCTCATCAAGCATAGAAAAATTAGCCCCCTAGCTCGCTCTCTCTCCCACCACCCAGTCCCCGAAAAGCAAGTCCTAAAAGCATTTGGCAAAGGCCTTTATTCTTAGCCTTTTCAACTCATTTCTCTTCATATGAGAATTGGTCATTTTGTGGAAAAACCCTATGTTTCTATCACCCTCCTTCAACCAAATCTCTCTAGATTTATGTCTCCAGGACATTTTAGTTTTGGGTTTTAGGGAAGGAGAGATTGTGGCCTGTTAAAAAGGTTGTCCTGTGTCGGGAGAGTCTTCAACATATTGGTCACAATCATCAAAGACCTAAACCAAAGGTGCTTGAGGTGCAGTAGAAGGAGGCGGCAAGGAGTCAACTTAACATAGCTCGTCTTCGCTTTCCTTTTAACTAAAATGTGCGCCTCAAACAAAGGGAATGGAGGTTTTCGGGTACTTTAGTAGTACAACAATTGTTATTCTATTATTATATGTAAAGAGTCGTACAACATAATGTCATTAATATTTAGCAGTCAGACAAATGTAACGTTGTCTCGCCTTGACTCAAGATCGAGCAAGTACTACAGTAGCCAAGTTTCCAAAGGTGAACAACCCTTGGCCTTTATAGCCGTAAAGGGCTTCTCATAAAAGTAAGGAAGGAGGCATTCAAAAGGCCGAACACTAGGAAATTTCTTCAAACAGCCCACCTCAGATTCTCACCGCTTTCATGTTTCTCCTCTATTTCCTCAAGGGAAAGAGGTCTTAAGCTTTCTAACCCATCCCAGTGATCCAACCTTTGCAAGGCAAGCCTCTTACTCTCTTCCACTCTTCCAAAGACGTTTTTGTTCCAGCTTTTTAGATTAACTTTGAGAACCTTTAACTTTTTCACTAATTGGCATAAGCCTACTTCAGGACCCATTAAATCCAAAACTATGCTACAATTAACCACCCGGACATAAGCTCCTGAACCTCCGCCTTAAGCCACATATTTTCAAACCTAAAAGGAATTGGACCTCTGAAGTAATTGCCTCCCATGACTAGTAAAATCGGAAAATGATCTGAGGTTGGCTTCAAGAGAATAGACTGAATAGCTCCCCCCAACAAAGTATCCCAACCATCTATAAAGAGGAAACTATCCACCCGGGCTCCGCTCTAATTGCTTGCACTTTCCAAGTAAAAGAGCCTCCTGAAGATGCAAGTCCTTTAGCTCTAAATCATCTAACACTTGAGAGAATCTTCTCATGTCCCCCGATGATCTTCCGATCTTGTTCCTTTCACAAGGAAATCTAACAACATTAAAATTCTCCCCAATGTACCAAGGATCCTCCCACAACCCTCTAATAGTGCCCAACTCCCCCCAGAAATCCTCCTCGTATTCTTTCCTCGTAGGGCCATAAACACTCATAAAGATCCAAAGAGTTCTCATCGCAAAATTTAAACCTAAAGAAGAGAGCGAAGCGGCTCTCCTCTGAACTAACCAACTGAAGCACTTTGGTGTCCCAGAGAATGAGGATACCACCTGACACCCCTTAAGCAAAAGACACAACCCAGTCCACAAATCTACACGCTATCAAACTTCTAATTATCCCCCGTGATATCCCTTTCAATTTCGTTTCCTGCAAACAAACCACGTCAACCTTTTGAGATTTCATAAACACCTTGATGACCTTTCTTTTAGTAACTTCATTGGCACCCCTCACATTCCAAGAAAGGATTCTAAGCTTCACATTAACCCGACGGGAAACCTCCTTACCCTTAGACTCGAAACCAAGCCTGCCTCCCTTCTCCAACACTCCGTCCACTCGATTTCTAGTTCCTAGACAAATTGACATCCTCAGGCCCTTTTGCCTTTGTTTCTTCCGGCGCTGATTAGAATAAAGTCTAGGATTTCATCCTCAAAACCCTCCGTGTTAGGAGTCCCCATAAATTCTCGCAAATTTCAAAAAGCTAAAACTCCTTTCCACCTCTCTTCATCTCGCTCTCCGTCGCCTAGCCACCAACCGTCTCGCTGACCACAACCAAATCCCTTCCTAGTTCCACATCATCAGCTATCGATGCACTCTTGTTCAAGGTTCCCTTCTCCGACAAAGTAACCCTCAGAGGAGCAAGAGAGCAGGGCTCTCTCACGGAGGCCAACTCAATTCCCCCGCTGACCAAAGAGTGCCCCCGCCCCCCCGACATGGGTGCTCGGTCAAAATAGGAAGAAGAAGAGAGAGAAGGAGATGAACGAAGATCTGCTACAAGGGTTGGGGAACCTGACCTCATTAGGGCTTCCTCCTTCTTCTGCTCCAACTTCGACCCAAAAATAACATGAGCCAATATTCCATGCCTAGACCCCAATGCCCTAGCTTGACTTGTATAACCCAAAAGATATGGCCTTTTCTGCCCCACCACTAAAACTTGCCCTCATCCAATCTAGGGGAACTCCTAACTTGGCCCCCATTTGAAGAAAGGTCAACGTCCACCAAAGTGGCCAGATCAACCGACCCACCCCATTAGCGCTTACTTCACGCTTCAAATACACTCCGGTATGATTTAAATATAACCCCCGCCATTCGTAGCTCTAGTTTCCTTTTTTAAGTCTTTTTTTCTCTTTCATATTTGGTAACTCTTTTGGAAACTCTAGTTCTTCTATTCAAATGATTTTATAAGTCCTCAGCACTACATTCAAAAGAGCTCACTGTTTAATATGAATTTTATTAGGCTGGTATTTGATGTTTTCTATGATTATTTGGGCTATGGTCAGTATGGATACTGGGTGGGGTTCAATTTTGTTTGTGACTTTCAATGGCTGAAAACCAATTACGAGTATTGATTTTCTTTTATAATAGCGAATGGAAGCTTATGGCTTGAATTGAAACTTGGTTCAAGGGTTATATGGTGGGTCAGGCATTGAAGCAAGGATGGGGCTAAAAATACTCTCTTTGTGTAGAGTAGGAGGTGGATAAAAAGGAGAAATTGGGTTCTAAATAGATATTTGAGCACATAGGGATTGAATTTGATTCAAATGATGATAAGCCCATTGGATTTATATTTAATTTTTGAGAAGGCAGGCAGGCAAACCCCTAGAAGGTGAAATTGGGATTGGATAATGATGGTAACTCGAGAAGTTGTGTTTTTTTCTTCAAGGATTTCGACAATTAAATAATCCTCAATATTATTAATTTTCTATTTTTAATGAGCAGCACAGATAAAAAGAATGCCAACAAGGGGCCAACCCTATTAGAGCAGAAGCATACATGGGAAACCCCAAAAGGTAAAAAAAAAATAGAAAAGAGAACAAAGATCCCCAATCCAAATGGAGAATTAGAAGACCAACTCCCTTCTCCAAGAGATATATTCACCACAAAAGTGAAGACATAAATAAAGATTACATCAAGTCATAAACATACACATATAAAATTACATGTTTATGTGCACCCACATATATTCAGGATTTGCCATAGCCGAGACTTCGATTTGTTGATGCTCTGAAACATATTTCAAATGCTAATCTAGAACAACAGTTTGAATATAAATTTTAATCAAACATCCATACAAAGAAACGAGCAATTATATTTTGAGAGAACAACCAAAATCAAATCTCTGCGTTAAGAAATCAACAACATCTATGAACCCAAATCCATGTTTCTCAGGCTTTCAAGATTCCACAAGAACAAGATCACCAAATCCTTGCACAAATTCTAGACAATTAAATTTTAGGGTTTTGACACACATCAAAATCAACACACCCATATTTACATGGTTGGCAGAATCTCATAAAATCAAATTTTCATTACCCTTGTCATAGCCATCACCAGAATCCTTGAACGCAAACGGATATCATGCATTGATAATTGATATTGTTTTGTATATAATTGATAAAGAACAACAACAATAGAAACAAGATTAAACATTAAAATTACGATGAAAAATATCTTAAAATTTGAGGCTTTACCTGGGTGTGGAGTGCCATAAAGATTTGAAACCTTACAAAACCCTAAATCACAGGGAGAAAGCTTTGCATTGCAACCTCCTCAATAACCACCGTCTCTCTCTCTCCCTCCCCCTTCCCTCTCCCTCTCCCTCTTCCTCTCCCTATTGAAATTCTTTTTCTTTTATTCTTTTGTATTTCCTTTTCCGGAAATAATGAGATATACATATGTCAAACAAATCTAAAATACATAACCTCACCATACTTATCCACTAAAAATGTTAAAATATCAAAATATTATTATACTTTTTTTTTTTTTTTTTTTTAATCATAGGATGTTTCTACGCACTTCGACTAATCTCCCGAGATTTTGAAGTTAATAATTAAACAAATTTCTTAGGCCGCACACATTGATTGATCTCATAAAACTTTTGAAGTTAACGATAAAATAAATCTTTCATTAATGAGTGAAAATTTACCATATTTTCAATTACTTTTGAAAGTTTCTACTATTGATGTTTGAAGAGTAACTCAATTTAAGATCTCCTCAAAATCACTATGAAAGTAGGTTTAGGCTAGTTTGTTTAATTAATGAAAGCCGATTATGTTAAATAACTTATTTGTTTCAAACAGAAACTCAAATTCCTAATTTGATTCACATAAAATTAAATTTTCAAAAGTTTAAAATGTTAAGAAATATTATCTAAGATTGATGCATATAAGTGTGTGTTTTTGGACAAAGTTCTTAGTGTTAGGACTGTGTATAAGTTCAGACTTCAATACGGTGAGTCTAAACTCTTTAGTGAGACGAAGTGTGTGCAGCGTATATAAAACATATAACAGCAAAAGCACATAATATTTTTACGCTGCTTTGAATGGGTTTCCAAGTCCGCGAGGCTGTGCCTAAATGCAGAGATTTTCCGTTGATATGATTCTTGCAATTAGTCTTGCATGCATTTACACTCCCTCTCTCGTCTCACGCCTCTTTAACCTAATCATTCATACAATTAAGTACACCTCTCTCCATTCCTCTCTCAATAGCATTGCACATACCATACCCACATCACATCGATAAGATGAAGAATCTTAAAAACATATCAGCTTTCACCTAAGGTGAAAGCCTTTAACGCCAGACACCACCTGGCATCTCAATCTCGTACTTCAACATAAGTGTTCGACTTCGCTGTTCTTTTTCTCAAATCCCCACTCTTGAAATCCGTGATGAGCAACTTCCCAAACCGCTGGAATTTACAAATTTTTGCAAATTTCAAAGATTGAAGGCTGACAAAGCCTTGATCATTATCCTAATATGACTCCACGCAAAGATTACTTAATTCGAACTTATCTTCAAGCTATCCTAGTAGAAGTATGAGACTTAGTGTCTTAGTTTCCTTTAGATTTGAGACCTAATTTGGTTCCAACCCTAGTTAGATGCCTTGGGATGAAGTCAGCCTCCTAGTTCCAGAACCCGACTCATGCCCACGCGCTCTAACTCCTAGCTAAGACTCTAAGATCGACACGTCCTTATGTAGGTGTGGATTGTCGAGCCTGCACTACTGGTTATTCCAAGGCCTTCATGTTTAAACCATCAAATCTTTATCAAAATTGATCTTCAAAGTACCCATCTTCTTGCAAAACACTAGAGACGAAGATATTGACAATCATAAACCCAACATATATCATTTGAGAAATAGAAGAAAATTGACAGAATTGTCGATATCAATGATATTAGTATGGCTAAGTTAGATGACCCAATTGCCAAATTTTGATCCTAACCCTAAGGGTAGCTCGATTAGTTTGGCCTTACGTTTGTACCCTAATGGTTACCAATTCGAGTATCCTTAAGGCTACTAGAGGTCTACCTGGTATTTAATTTCACTATTATATTTTTCAATAAGTGTCTCGTGTTCTTGTGATTGATTAAGTTTAGAGACAAACTTATATAACTACCAAATAAAATTACTACTAAAAGTCAATTGAACTTGACACACAAATTATTATGTTCTTTCATTATATCTTGATTTATGTTATATCATAATATTATTTGACTTAAAAAAAAAATCACAATGCATTAGTGATGATATCCAAGATTAATGAGAGGTAAATTTCTTTATTATGTCTTGATAATTGTTACCGAACTTAAATTTGTTCCATTAAGTTATGAAACAAGATTTTAAAATCGTATGATAAAGTATATAAAAGAGATAACACTATGTGACAGGCTATCCTCCACAAAGTAACATGATCGTTAAATTGTCTTATAAAGTATATATTTAAAGAATTTTGAGATATTTGGACACTGGGAGACAATATTATATGATAAGATATCCTATATGAAATTGCATGTATGCTTGACCAAGCCTCAAAATATATATTTGAAAATTTTTGGGACAAATTCTTTATTACAGTCATGTTAATCTGTAGGACTTTTGTATTATGATACATGGAAGAGACTATATCGATAAAGTGATATACGATCGCTATGATCCTTATTAGGTTTCTCGTTTCATATGAAGAGAAAAACCATGATAAGATGGTTGCGCCACATCCGACATCGCCTGCAGAGCATTTATTAAATGGTCCATATGGAGAACCTAAGACTTAATATTAACGAGGCCTTTTTCTGAGAGCATGGACCCAAAAGAGAAGAAAAACTCGACTCACTGGAAGTCGGTGTGTGCCCACTCGCGGTCCCGAACTAGACAATATCAAGCGAAGAGTCGGGTCGCTACAAATGGTATCGAGCCGATCTCCAATCGAAATGTGGTCAACGGCGACGCTGTATCTCTGCTGCAGCTGATTACGACGTCCTACATCACATAGAGAGATGATGGCAATGGTCCATATATGGATGACCTAAGACCTAATATTAACGAGGCCTTTTTTTGAGAGCGTGGGCCTAAAAGAGAAGCAACCGACTGGCCGGTGGAGTCGCGGTGTGCTCCATCACACTAATCTGACAATATCGAAAGTGAAGAGTTCGGGTCGCTATAAATGGTATCGAGCCGACCTGGCTTGAAAATGCGTGTTGTGAGGACGCTGGGTCCCAAGGGGGGTGGATTTGTGACGTCCCGCATCACCCGAGATGATGGCAATGGTCCATATATGGACGAAATCAAGACTCCAATATTACCCGAGGCCTTTTTAGATAGCTGGCCTAAAAGAGAAGCAAAACTAGATTCGGTCGGTGGAAAGTGTCGATATAAAATAACGAAATTACTTAATATTCAACGAATAATTAATTTCTAATTCTAAGAGTTTCCAACGAATAATTGCTCATAATTCTATGGATTTCAGCTTATATGGAATAATCGACACTAATGAATGAGATTAATGACATTCAATGAATAATTAATTTCTAATTCTAAGGGTTCGGGAAGTCAAAAGGTTTGAGATTCCAAAAGGCCGCTCCTTATATAAATGTTGTCTAGGGTATTTCAGAAGAACAGACAAAAAAAGAGGTGATCGAGTCTCGAGTTTTCCTTCCTTCGTCATTTTGTCTGATAAGGCAAACACATCATCTACTTCGCCGAGTGGCACAGCGCTTTGCCGACCATTCCGACATCTGCTTTATCCCGGGAGACGCACGCCTGAATCTCAAAGCACCAACCAGCATACAATTGTCTAAGCGAAATTCGCACTTTTACAAGACTCCTGGGCTGCTTCCCCAACCTTATTTATATATTCTCCTCTTTTCTTATTGATTTAATTTATTTCGTTTTTCGAATAACCATTATTTTGGCAAAGATTAAGTTTATGTTGCTTGGAATGTCCAAACATTTGGTTTATGCTTTCCCAGGTTTCTACAACAAGTAGATATTTTGTTGGTTTTATTTATTCTTTCTTACAATCTTAAGACAAATTTTTTTGACTCCACAAGAAGTTGGTGGGATTGGTCTAAGTGAAAAAAAAGGGGGAAATTTATTTCTAAGATTTTGGCTGATTCTGTTTTTTTTTTTGAAGAAAAAAAAAAGGATCATGTTTTCTAAAAGGAAAAGAATTTGGTTGTTTTTTGTTTTCTAAAGGGAAAAAAAAAGAAGGGAAATTTATTTTTAAGATCTTGGCTGATTCTGTTTTCTGAAAGAAATAAAAAAGGATTCTATTTTCTAAAAGGAAAAAAAAAAAGAGATTTCTTTTTGTTTCCAGATTCTGTCAGTTAAAAAGCGATTCTATTTTTCTCGAAGGAAAAAAAAAAATTTCTTTGCTTTAAGAATTCGTTGTTTCTGCTCGGCATTATGTTTTCGAAAGGAAAAAAAGGATTCTATTTTTCTCAAAGGAAAAAAGCCTTTTGTTTTACACTCGCTTGTCATGTTCTCGAAAAAAAAACAAAAGAAAAATTTTATAAAACCAACAAACTACACGGTTGGTTTACTTAAAAGGAAAATCCAGTACAGCACGAGGAAGGGTTTTAAACCCCAGACTCAAGTATCTACATGGGAAATGCTCTACCACTAGGCCACATGCTTCGAGCCATGATATTTCATGAGAATATATGATAAGGAGAAAAGTCTTTAGTTAAAACCCTATTCTCACTTGTGAGTTTATAAGCACCCTTTGTGGTCTAGGAATTTGAAACTACAAAACAGAGAAGTTCTGTCTAAGAAGGTTGGATATTAAGTGGGACCGTTTCGCGAATTCCCTCCAATCTTTCTGGGAACCGGTTTATTCGTCTAAGGAGGCTAGTTGTTCGCTTCCTGCTTTACCCACCATTTTCCCCGACCTTGTTACGTGTTAATTCCAATTATTCTGCGAATTGGTTTGGGAATAGAAATTGATCAATTTTCTATAATTTTGCAGAGAAATGGACATTGGTTCAGACACCATGGTTCCCACTGCATCTGCTCAAGTGGCAACCCCTACTGTGACACAAGCACCAGCCGATTTTCTACCAGCGCGACTCATCTCTCGTCTCACCGAGAAAACCAGAGAAATTCAACAATGGACTCAATTTCAAAAGGTGGCAAAGAGAAAAGATGATGTTCTATTTGATCACCTTGAATCTTAAAGTAGACTTTGAACTAAGAAGCTCCAAAGTTCTCAAAGCAAGCATTTAGCGATATCCAAGTTATCGCTGATGGATGCTTGGAAACATTCCGACTTTCCGTGTGAACTACGCCATGAATGCTTTAACCGATTCTCTATACAATGTGTACACGCATAAGAAAATGTACCTGGTGAGCTATGGGAATCACTAGACCGGAATATAAACCGAGGGACGGCTAAAAAGTTCAACAATGATTCCGATTATAAAATGGTAGATTCCAAGATCGCTGGGTCGGCCAAGTCCAAGAACTTCAATCCTCCATGACTATGCCGAGGGAATGATGTTGCTTCTAAACTTTTCTGGGCGTGGCAAATGATATTATCGAACCGCCTCCCCGCTTGGAAAGACTTCAAAACTACCTCAAACATAAGAGAAAAAGAGATGAACATCGAAGATCTAGTTATTCGACTTCGCATCGAAGAAGACAATAAAGGATCTGAGAGGAAAATGGCACACAATCCCAATGAGGCTAAGGCTAACTTTGTGAAACATGGTCCAGATTTTCTGACATACATGCTCGAAGGGGAACCTCAAACCTATAAAGAGGCAGTGAACTCTACGGAGAGTCTCATGTGGAAAGAGGCAATTAAAAGTGAAATTGATTCCATATCAGCAACCATACTAGAATTAGTATCTTCCATCTGGGTTGTAAACCCCTAAGTTCCAAGTGGATTTTTAAGAGGAAATGGAAAGTAGATCGATCAATGACAAATACAAGGCAAGACCTCGTGATCAAAGGCCATGTGCAAACCGAGGGTCCGGGATTAATTTTGACACGTATTCTCCCGTGATGAGAATAAACCCATAAGGGGATGGTGCTTGTAATCACGCACTAAAAGATTCGAGGTACATCAAAAATGGATGTCAAGACAAAATTCCTTCTTAAATGGAGATTTGAATGAAGAGGGATCTACATGGAGCAACCCGAGGGGTTTTCTCGTCGATACAAATGAAAGTCCTAGATTGGTGAAATCCTCGTATGGATTAAAACAAGCATCGAAACAATGGCATGAGAAATTTGATAACGTTATGTTGTCAGCATGGATTCAAAATCAACAGAATGTGACAAGTGTGTGTCTATGTCAAAGATGATGAACATGGCTATGTCATCGTATGTTCAGACGTAGATGACATACCGATCACAGAGCTGGATGATAAGATGATTGAGCATCTACCAAAACATGTTGAATTCAAGATTTGACATGAAAGACATAGACTCACGGATGTTATTCGGGAATAAAAATCAAAAGAACATCGATGGACTCGTATGAGCCGCTATATCATGTTGACAATATTCTGGAAGTTTGATAAGGATAAACTGCATAGCCGTAACACCTGCAGAGATGTAACTCTACACTTTCCAAGAATAAATGGTAGAGTGTTGCTCAAGTAGAATGGTTTGGGTGGTGATAAAGGAGTCTAATGTACTTAATGAGCTGCATACATCACGACATAGCTCTGTGCGCTTAATAAACTAGTGAGGTACACGCAGAAAGCACCGGAGCCATGCATTGGCAAGGGATAATGAGAGTATTAAAATACCACGATTCACTCGTGACTACGGGCTGCACTACACAAGATATCCCACCGCATCAAGGTTACAAAGGATGCTAATCGATATCTAATGTTAAAGACTCAAAACTCCATAAAGGGTTAAGTAAGGTCTTTACACCTGAGGTGCGCCGATATCAGCAAAACCTCAAAACGTACTCAAGTATCATGTGATCCACAATGGAATATGAGTTTATAGCACTGTATTAAATGCGTAAGAGTGCACTATTACGCCCACTTCCTGTGAGGATATTCCTTGAAAAGCCAAAGCCGCTGCCTCCAATATGCATACATTGTGACAAATTAACTGCTTATCAGAATGACAAAATAAAAGATGATAATTAGTTTTTGTATTATTATCCGGTCAGAGACACAATATTTCATTAAACAACAACTCTCAACTAAAGGTTATCTCTATAGATTATGTAAAATCTAAGGATAATATCATGATCCGCTAACCAAAGGGTTAAACAGAGTTGGTTGAAAAGTTTCATCAAGGAATGGACTAAAGCCTGCGAAAAGGAATAAGTCGATGCAATGGATACCCAACCTAGTCGAATTTCGGAGATCCGAAAGATCTAGTTCAAAGTACAACCAAATTAGAAAAGACTTCGATACAATCACTGTGGGATATTATCGTGTCCATTCCTACGATGAATGCTGATGCTCATAAGAATTGGCTAAGCTTATGCTTTTAATGATCTCTGTGCATTGGCAAAGAGTAACATGAGCTACTCTTTAAATTTACGTGAGAGATCACCTATAAGAGCGGAAGTGGGGTCATCAGGGAATTGAATAGGCACACCCTAATAAACTCTTATTGTATCCGTGCGCATGTCCATACAAACGGACATAAAGTAGAACTGAACCGTAGTTAAAGAAGATTCTCTTAGAGACAGTCATCGCGTCATACAAATGGCGTAATGGGCCATGATGATCTTGTCTCCATCGTTGAACAGGTGAGAGAAATATATTTTCTCATGAAGGCTCATAGCAGACACCACTTTCCTATAAGTTTAACCGCTGCTTCTATCAATTATGTTTGACCTCGCTTTAAATTAACAATTTCGCTCATGGGGAATATTTGGATATAGTGAAACTAAACTGGATGACATTCAATGAATACCATTTCTAATTTAAGAGTTTCACTCGACAATTTTGTCTTATAATTCTATGGATTTCAAAGAGAGAATAATCGATACTCAATGAATGAGATTAATATTATTCATTTAATAATTAATTTCTAATTTAGTTGTTTGGGGTTGTGTCATTTCTGTGATTCCAAAATAAGTCTCTCCTTATATAAAGGTTGTGGTATTTGCAGAAGAATAAAGACAAAAAAGAGGTGATCGAAGTCTCGAAGCTCTTCCTTCGCCCTTTTCTAAGGATAGTGCAAACACATCATCGGGTCATTCGGGAGTGGCGACAAAGTGCTTTGTCGGCCCAGATTCAGCAGCCGTTTATCTCGAGACAGACGCCCTTGGAATATGTTCGCACTTAACACCGTTTTATCCTGGTGATAGTGCTTTTGTCGACCATTCAACACTCGTTTGTATATTATATTATAGTAATATGTTCGCACTTATTCAAAGCTACATCTCCTGTAGCCTATTCCTACCCCTTCTTGTTAAAATTGGCCATTTTATAAAACCTAATTTTGATACATGATACCTTTATAAACTTAATAGTGACAATCTATTTAATCAGAAAATAAGTTATTACTTGAAATGTTTTTACGTTAAAAATAAAAAATAAAAAAGAAACAAAATTCTAATATGTATTATAAATGAAGAGGGTCATTAGTGAATGACCATATTAATTGTCTGTTAAATAATACATATTATTAACATAATTTAGAAGTTCATGAACATGCTTTATGGTGGTCATTATTAACATAATTATGACATCATTTAAAGTTAATAATGAATCATTGTACATTAAGCCTACAAAAGGCCTCTCTCGGTTCTTTGTAAGATCATCTGAATAACATAATTCTCTTTAACTTTGTATTTTTTACGTTATTTTATAACAATATGAATAAAGATGTATTGTCTTGACAATCTTGTTTTCTATTCCATACATTAATCAAATACAAAATAAAAAATATTTCATATATAAAATTATGAATATCTTTTAATAAAAAAAAATACTTATTTATCATTTTGTTCCTCGTGATAATTTATCGTTTTTTCAATAGACAACTTTGAATGCTTATTGTTACTTATTTATGCGTTTAAACTCATGGGTTAACAATAGATAATTCAAAATAATTTATGTTTAAACTTATTTTTTATTTTTCTTTTTTGACAATCAAAACCATTTTTATGAAATATCGAAGTCAACGGCGCTAGGGACTCAAATTAATATCAATGAGGAGCAAATCCAAAAGTTGGACCAATCTATTTTTTATTTTCCTTTTTTTTTTTTTCTTATTTTCTTTCCTTTTTATCCATTATCTTCCTCCTACCTTCCAAAACAATGACATTTTAGATTAAGGATATTATTGCAAAAGTTGGAGTTTTGTCCCAAAATAATATATATTATTTTTAAAAAACATATCATGTGTATTTAAAAAAATAAAATAAAGCCCAAACCAATGTGCCCTCAACAAAATCATAAGTACCTAGTTTTCGATATCATTTCAAAATCGTAAGTAAATTTTTAAGTTAAGCAGTAATTGATAAAGTTGGCAAGTAGTGACAATATAGATGCTTAGAGTACTAGTTTCGATATCATTTTCAAAATCGTATTAAATTGGTAATTTTTTTTTTAAAGAAAAATGTATCATTTTGGAACAAAACTCCAAAAGTTGCCCTCTAAGTATGTAGCATGGAATTTGTTAGTGTTGGTTTTTTTCTTTCACTCTGTTCATCTTCTTGCTTTTTAAATTAATGGACCCCAATGAACGAGGAGGTAAAAATTTCACTACCATACATTTATACTTACATTTATTAACTTTTTTCCATCTTCATCACTTCATAATTCTACTCGAAATTCAATTCTATATACATTTATTTCTTGTTTCCCGCCCTTGAGGGCTGACTCAAGTGGTAAAAGGGTAATAAGTTGAGGATACGGGAGAACCAGGATCGAATCTAGAACAGAGTACTAATGAAGAAACTTTTGCGCTTTCCGTAAGAGGTCGGGCTATCCAAGGCATGAACACAATGGACTTGGCTTCGACGTTGGGCCGGCCCGGACTATTCATGGTCCAGCCCATGTGGAAGAACCATAACTGATGGTGGCTTCTGTAGACACTTAGCACATGGCTATTGTCATTGATATAACAACCTGTATATGAACTAATCTGCAAGTTGATTCATTTCCATATATATGGCAATGGAAAATAAATAAATAAACACCCAAATTGATATTTCCTGAAACTAATTTTCATATTCTCTGAAATTACTACTACTGAATTATCGCCTTTCGGTTCTATGAATCAGTTTCAATGCAAATGGAAAGAAGGAAAGTCCCAAATATTACTACTAATCAGTCTGCAAATTACAAATTAAGAAGACAATTAATAATAATGTCATCATCCCTGCTCAAGCCTTGATACAAATAATTTGGCATTTGATGCATGGAGTATGTATTGAGCATATACCTTACATACATATTTGTATAGAGAAAACAGAACTTACATAATCTTCCTTCTTGTCGACATCGACCATTTGGGGACTAAATATAGAAAGACCAAAGCAATCTCATCAGGAATCGATCTGTTTATGTATACATACCCTCAAAGCAATACCTCCTGCACTGGTTGCCTGTGAGGTTTTGGGGCTGAAACACAAAAACCCAGAAGGCTTACAGGCAGGAAGAAAATTTTTAGCATATCGATAAATTTAAGGTATCATCATCATGTAATAACAACCAAACCAATAGCTACATGGGGACAACCAAGTAATGCTCATGTTTGAGCATGGCAAACAAATATACTAGGAGTGTTGAGGATGCAAGAAAAGCAGATTCTAAACCTCTCTCTTAATGTCCAATAATCAATGTCTGTCTACAAAGTTTGAGAACTTGTCACACCACCCTCCTCTCCCTCATTGTTTTCCTTCTTGAAAATTTATGCTATGCAAGGAAAAGAAAACAAAAACGAAAAGAAAAAGTAAAGGAAAATAAGAAATAGATTTGAAATCGATAAATTACTTAATAGGCTACTACCTCACACTCATTTTGCTTATTCTCTAGCTCTTTAATATAAAGATTAAATACTTTTAAGATATGCAAGTTTTTAACTAATTATAATTATGTTTGATTTTCTTTGATATTTTCCATAGCCAGTCAAATATAAGAAAATAGGATTTTTTTTTTCCTTTCCTTAATACTTTTTTGGGAACCGAACATAACCTTGATGCAGTAAGGCTTTATTCTTTTTGGTTGCAAGAAGAATAAACACCAAACCCTATCCCTACTTAGTATTATTGTTTATGATTGCAAGAAGATAGCTGGTTGTAGATGTGATGGTGTTTTCATGCTAATGTGGTGCAATAATTTGGGTAATGTGGCTAAACATTTTTGGGAAGAGATTGAATTTTTTTATTTTTTTATGGAAAAAAATTAAGGGTCTTTTTGGTTACTGTTTCTGATAACATTGTTTTGTTCCTTAGAACCAAAGAACCAGCAAAACACATTTGATCACAAAAAACAGTTTTTTATTTTCAATTTTTAAGAACAAAAGGCAAGATATTTTCAAAGAACATTCTTTTAGTTGTTTTTCATTGTTTTCATTTATTTTTTGAGGGATGTTTTACAAAAATAATTCTACAAACATAAGTAATGATTAAAAATAGAACATTTGACATAATCAATATCTTTAAACATTTAAAAATATTCAAAACAGGCTAAATACATTTGTAGGTCTTCAAACAAATTTCATTTTACATAACACTAGATAACCATTTTCAAAAATTGTTTTTTTTCGTAACTATTTTTAGAACAGTTACCAGATACAGACCCTAAGGGCCTATTTGGTTCATATTTTTGAAAATTGTTCTTGACAACTATTTTTGAAAACACAGGGAATACCATTTTAGTGTTGCCTAAAAACTGTTCTTGTTTTATGAATTTAGTGAATTCTGTGTTTTTCGTGTTTTTCATAACAAAAAAAAAAAAAAAACTAAATGTATTCTTTGTGTTTCATGTATAAACTGTTTTTCAAAACAAAAAACAGTTTTCAAAAACCATAAACAAACAGGCCTAAGTATTTGTATTTTCATTTTTTAGGTCACTTGCATTTCTAACAGTAGTGTACCAATTTTTTCTGTTTTCCCAAAAAGGAATTCACACCTCGAGATACTACTAAAAGAAGCTTAAGATCATGGAGAAATTGCATACCGTTGGGGTTCCCTTGTTCATAAAATCTTTGCAAAAGAGAGACTGCTTCAGTTGCCATTATTCCTCCAGTACATTTGAAACCCTTCACTTCTGGAGCTCCACTATCACAATAAAATGCATGTTTAAGCCAGCCCAACATTTGAATCGCATACAGGAATAATGCAAGTAACCGTG
This sequence comes from Tetrastigma voinierianum, assembly GCA_016808115.1. Classification (NCBI taxonomy): domain Eukaryota; kingdom Viridiplantae; phylum Streptophyta; class Magnoliopsida; order Vitales; family Vitaceae; genus Tetrastigma; species Tetrastigma voinierianum. The sequence goes on along the minus strand of JAEQBH010004193.1, from coordinate 137,543 downwards.
TTTGTGTCTAAGTGTTGCTCAAGTTTATCTGAGAAATATTCCAGGTCCCTGCTTGATGATAAGGACACTTGCTCAAGTATTTTCAATAGGTTTTACCTCGGAGATATTCTGAGGAAAATTTGGAACGTCTTCATTTTCTGTGTAATACTATCATATAAGATTCTGAAAGAAGATTGTGGAGGACCATCTATAACAATGGGTGTTTATGGTATTTCAGTTAATCCTTTTCACAGCCTACTAGGGGACTACATCACAACACGATGATCTAAAAGAAGCAATGAAAAGACATCGTGGAAGACTAACACTGAAAAATGAGCAACATAATTGATGAACTGAGGTTTAACCACATACATCGAGTGATTCAGAATCAAATTGCTACAAATATTTTTCAATACCAAAAAAAAGGGAACAATGAACTGAAGAAAAAAGACCAGTATCGTAAAATCCTCTAATAAATAATCGTGCTGAAAAATATTTTATCATTTATTAAAAGAATATTTTTAAGAAGATGATATTCTTAAGCCCATCTGGTTACAAATAAGGATTTGTTGGTTCACAGTTATTTACAGAAACCCTAGACTAGTGCCCTAGGAACATCCTCCGGCAAGACACGTTTCTTGCTAGGAAGTTGGATCTTTCTGTAAATTCATGGCTTAATGGAGCATCCAGTTCTGATCCTTTTTGCATTGGCTTAGCATGGTTTTACTTGCACCTATCTATCCCTGATTATTTTTATTTTGTTTGCTTCTGATCATATGCCTTGTCAGCTTTGAATATAATATATTTTCTTATAAGGTTGCAATAGAATTAGGATCAAAATGGTTCTTTGACCTAAATTAGCATATAGATGCTATACAAGTCTCTCCTTGTTTACCTCTCAAATTATGTTTCCATGCTGTTGACTTTTCTACCAGTATTTTAATGTATAATTAGAATCAGAAAATCTTTGAATTGTAATTTGATATTGTAATCAGAGATGAATAGAGGAAAAATTCATGTTTTTATTGCTCACAGGACTACATATTTATATACAAGAGTGTCTCTAATCTAATAGGAAAGAATATAAAGTTTCCTAACCAGTTTCTAACTCGACCTATTTACAAATACATTACTACAACACTCCCCCTCAAGTTGGAGTATAGATGTTGATTATGTCCAACTTGTTGCAAAGAGAACTAACTCAATCCCCACTCAAGGCATGCATCCTTTTCCCAAGTTGTCTCACCCACACCTCTTGACCAAATTGTCAATTGAATACTTACAGATATGATTATTCACCTCTCTTCCAACTTGTTGCAAAGATAACTAACTCGATCCCCACTCAAGGCCTGCACCCTTTTCCCAAGTTGTCTCACCCACACCTCTTGACCAATTGTCAATTGAATACTTACAGATATGATTATTCACCTCTCTTCCGCCTAAGGTATTTGGATGCACCGTTTTTGTCTATATTTATAAACATCAGTGGAGCAAACTCAGTCCCAGAGCACTCAAGTGTGTTTATTTGCTACTCTCCAACTCAATAAGGCTACACTATGATCCTCTATCCAAAAGACTTTTGTGACAATGGATGTTGCCGTCTTTGAAATAGAGGGAGGACCCAACTTAAGAAGAGCATTTTCAGGAATCGTCCTTATCCCGATCAATTGTTGTTTAGCAGCTAGATACAATTCCTAGAAAAAAGGCATCTAACCTTATCAATTAATAGATGAAAATTGGGCTGAATTGTTGAAAATTAAGAGGCCAACTTGAAGGTGTTGCACCTTTGCTTGACTTGATCACACGGAGAAGCAAGAAGTAGTCATTGTTGCTAAAAGAAATGCTGAAGCAAAGTTCACAGTATTAGCACTCATCATTTGTAAACTCTCATGGCTAAGAATAGTCCTAGAAGAACTAAGGATGCCTACTGAAACTCCTATGACAATAGGGTAACAATCAACACCGTATATAACCCGGTGTGTCTTCACAAGACCAAGCATGTTGCAACAGAAAAAAAATGGAGTCATTTGTACACCTTATATTCCTACAAAGAAGCAATTGACAGATATTTTTATAAAAGAACTCCAAGGAGATTCATTTGAGTCATTAACTTGCAAACCAGGAATGATTGATATCTTCGAAGCCAAATTGAGGGGGGCCTGTGAAAAACCTGTCATTGACTTAAGGATCCTTTGAATATCGAAAACATATGAGAAAAAGTGAGCTTTTCTTGAAGGCTCACCCCTTGAAAGCTCCATTTCCGTTTTAGAGCATTCCTTAAAATTGAATAAGAGTAGGGCATCACCCCCCAAACCCCAGCAAAGAAATCTCCACTAATCTTTTTAGAGATCATGTGTGACTTACCCATCTCTTCAATGAAGGCAATAATATTGGAGTCACGTTTGGATATTCTTCCCATCACCAAACTAAACAACACCCTAAATGCCACTTCCAAAGTTGGACCTCCTTTTCCTCAATCCGAATCTAGAATCCTTCTATTGGATTCCCTAACTACTAGTCTCCATAGGCCTTAAAGGAAACTAGGGAAGGAAGCTTCTACTCCAACACAACAAAGCTTCTCAACGAGAATAGACAACCCCTCAGGGAGACCCCTTCCGGGAAGATCAAAGTAAACCTACTGGGCTCCACAAAGCTAACAAAGAAAATAATAGGGTTATTTGTCCTATTTGTATGACACTCCAACCTTTCCACTCTCCTATCTTAAATCTAATATTCGCTCCACACCTTTCCACTCTCATCCCCATGACAAGCTTCTACTCCTTCCAACAAATGACCCAAACTTCAATCCCAGACCTAAACGACTAGGATGTAGACTTCTCTTTAAATTTTCCCTTTCATCTTCCCTCTAATTGCATCTACTAAGTTTTAAATGACTTGGTCTCCATTGCATACCACACTTGCCCCCTCTCATCTTCTTGGTTGGATGAAGAGGAGGTGAAGTCCCTATTGCTCTTATTCATCCTTTAGCCGTCCAAAACCTCTTTTTCTTGGCCTCTTGATTTCTTAATATATGCAACTGCTACATATGTAGAGTTCTTTTCCTAAACCCAAAAGGAAACATAGTCGGCAAGGCTAGTGAAAAAGAGGAGACCATAGAATATAAAAAATAAATGTCCTCCCATCATAAACCATATATTTAGGAAAAACTACCTTTCATTCTAATATTTATCATGAAATACTGAAATTAAAAATGTTAATGAGTTGGAGAAGGAAGAGGAACCAATCAATGGAAACTTGAATTTGATGTTGGGGCTAGACATAGACCTAGCGAGCAGTTTGGAACTACTTGAATGCAATGATAGTATTGACCCACATCCTCCAAATTTGTCATTTGCACATCCATAATAGACTTCCTTTATTCCTGAAAGAGGGGAACAAGTCAGTAAATTAATCAAACTGAGCAAAGAAAAGATGATGAAATAAACCTTCATCATATAGTCTGATTCAATGAGCATACCAAGAATTGACAAGGAACCTGCACACATTATGCATGGTTCACATGTAACATAAAGACTGCATTTCGAAAAATTTTCAGCAACTTGGATCCTGGAAAGTCCATTCTTCTGCCAATGTTCCAGAAGAACATCAATAGCTTCCATTTCTGCATGCCTTGTAGCCTGTATACACACCAATGTACTGATATTTATAAATTCACACTTCCACAAGCTTAGTTATGAAGAAGTCATAGCCAAATGAATCTAATATGAAATAAGAGGCAAGGACATACAAAAAGAAAAGTATTAAAGCTTATGTAACGTCATGCTATATCTTTTTCAGTTGATTGAAAAGTGATAATAAAATGGAGCATAGTACATTTACAGAGTGTTACAAACTTACAATACAGTCAAGGAGTGCGTCAGATTTTAAATCAGAAAAAAAACTATATAGGTAAAATCATAGTTTTGAAAAGCTTCTGAATCGGAAAAATTGGGTGCTATCATATAACTTTGTATTGGCTAAGTGCACAAGTTGGAGATAAGCGGACTCGAACCGCTGACATCCGCCACAGGGTAAACTACCACCTCTCATGCCCCGTGATTCTAACATAGGAGTCAACGATGAATAATAACCCCCTGAACCTGACTTACAGCTTTCATTGTACACGTGCTCTCCAAAAAGCAACTCTTCTCAAAAGATGCTGAGTTGGAATCCAATTCTAACTAAGGATTCTTGTGGTTTTGGAGGACCCAGCTACAGGAGAACCATGAATGGTTTCCCCCCTTTTCTGCCCAATTTCTTGGTCTTAAGAATGTTTGGTTTAAGAATGAGTGGTGCCCTTCTCGACCACTTGCGCCCAGCACGAGCGGACAACTAATGCGTTCCAGTGCACACCAAGGCCACAAGACTTCCCTAGATTCTTGAGGCACAAAGAGCATACCTGGCGCAAACTTTAGTGAAGTAAGGCGCACCCTATTTTAAACAATTTTCTTCTACTTCTTCCAACTTTTCTTCTTCTCTTTTATGCAACAAGCCAAGGGTTGGGAAGGTTAGGGTTCCTTTACTATTAATTTTGTCTCCAGCAGATGGAGGAGTGGGGTTGGGAGGGTGTGCTTAGGGCTTAGGGTTTGATTTTTTTTTCCTTAATTGCAGCGAATACCAAAACGACATCGTTTTGGTCTCTTTAGGTCCAAAATGATGTGTCATTTGTAGCCACTGCCTTATTTTTTTTAAGCTACAACAGATACCAGAACAACATTATTTTGGCCTCAGCAAAGCAAAAAGAAAAAAGAAAAAAAAAAGGTTCATCCTTTGGAGCTTTTGTTCTGAACTCGCTGAAGAAGAAAAAGAAGACTGAGAGGACTTGCAACTGTTGGAGCCTTGCGCACCTTGTGTGCTAGCACTCCGCCTTCCTGAAGGGGAATTGCCTCAATTTAGGTGAGATGTCGTACGATGGTGTTGCATCACCTTGTTCCTAGACATGTCTTTCACAACTATGAGTAAAATTGTATAAGTACTGGTCTCGCACAAATTAAGAATTTTTTAAGTCATATTTATAAGCATGTAGCATGCTAAAAAATCCTAGTCTTCTCATTTCTTGAGTCATCACAATACATACCTATCCAGCCTGAAGTCTAATTTTTTTCTTCAGTTTATTTAATTACGAAATAGGTGATGTTGCTTCATTCTCTTTGTGAAGCATGCCCATATTTGTTCCTACATTCCCATTGACAAATGATGGATCCTAATCTTCTCTTCTAAGTCCTACAATTTCCCTTGAAAGAGTACCATCCCACTATTTTTTTTTTTTTTTGAATAGAGAACAAGACACTTATCAAGAAGTACCAAAAAGGAGGGGGTGCACCCTACATATATGGGCAAATATACATAGAAACAACCCAAGGCAAACTGCAAACAGAGAAGGTATACATCAAAAGGCAAAGTAACCACAATAAAGAGTATCTATGGAATTCAACACAAAGCGAGCTCTAATTATGCACTTTTCTGGGAAATTCATCATAGGGGCGACTCAAATCCTCTTTCTAAATACACTAAAATAAGCAAAGAGGTGCTAGATGTGCTGTACTGTTATTTTCTTCCTTAGAAACCCCTGAAGTTTCATTTTTTTTTTTTAATAAGGAAAAATTGTATTAAAAGAAAGAGACAACAAAAAGCACCCCTCTAGATACAGGATGTATGCAAAAAGTGCAAACTCGCACAAAGAAAAAAGAAATACACAAAATCCACTCCCTAAAAGAGTCCCTAACCAATCACAAAAACTACAATAGAAACAACTTTTGGAACCATGAACATATTTACCCAACCCCAGAGGTTACAAAGAAAAGACTGCTTAAGCCTTTGAATTGTTAACCCTTTACCATGAAACGCCATACCGTTCCTCTCCTTCTACACTGACCAAAACAAACACAAAGGAGCAACTTGCCAAGCCTTCTTCCTATTCTTCCCCTCAAAAGACCCCTGCCAGCTATATAACAAAATCATTGAGGAAGTAAAACCCAAGTCACCTAAAACAAGGAAACTAGAAGATGCCAAAGCACCTGAGTTGTCTCACTATGCAACAGAATATGATCCACCGACTCTTCCTCCTCTAAACATAACAAACACCTGTTTGCCAAACACCGTCCCCTTCTTTTCAGCTGATCCAAAGTCAAAACCTTCCTCTAGGATGCTTTCCAAGCAAAGAAGCACACCTTTGGTCAAACCCAAGGCCTCCAAATGGCTTTGGCAAGAAAAGACATCTCATCACCCTATTTAAAACAAGGTAGAGAGACCTAACGGAGAGCACCCCATCCTTGCCACCCTCCCACACCAATCTATCGTCCTCTTCCTTGCTCACCCTCCAACCATGAAGAATCCTGAGAAGTCTTGCAACTAATTCAACTTCCCAATCATTCATCCTTTTGGAAGAACGAGGCACTCGGCAACCCCCCTCAACGAGACTCCAAACATCTGCCACCCAAGCATCTCTTGGAATGGCAATGTCAAATAGAGAAGGGAACAAGAATTTGAGGGGGTTCATTACCACACCACTTATCAAAGCCAAAATCACCCTTCTCCCATTACCCATAGAGAAGCCCATCTATTCCCGTCATATCCCATTTCTTTTTTATAGCTTTCCACACTCACCCCATAGCTATATCTCTAGCCTCTTTGGACTACCAACCTCCTCCTCCCTCCTCCCCACACTTCCCACAAATGAAATTTCTCCAAACCATCCCTCTCTTTGCCACAAAACACCAATTCCATTTACATAAAAGAGCGTTGATGAGAGTCTTCAAGTCCCTTACTCCCAAGACAATTTTGACACAAGAAACCCTTGAACTTTCCTTTGAAGGAGATTTCTCACTAAGGTAGAAAATACCCAAATAAATCAAAAGAGCTAACAAGAGATCCATAGCTCTCGTCTTAGCCTAATGAATTGAAATATGATCGGCTAATTCTTCACCAACTTCACAAAGAATACATTTGTTGATTGTTGTTTGCCATCCCCTGTTCATTAAAATATCAACAATTAAGATCTTTCTCTAAACAACTTCCTAAGTAAAAGTAAAAAATAAAGCAATTTATGATAAGAGCATGGGATTCCTAAATCTCCTTTCCAGGTAAAACTCCACCCATTTAGGGAACAATAATATGATTTGACACTAAAAGTTCCCCTTTAATATTCTTTCTAAAATAGAGTTTCATCACCATCTTGCACTTTTAACAGGTAAAGAAATCCTAGAAAGTGAGTCATAAGTGTAAAGATAAGGTCAAATTTGGAGACTCACAAAGCTACAAGCCATAAGAGGTGGATGCTTAGATTCCAACAACCCATTTCCTTCAGTAATCTCACATTTGGTGTACCCAAGCATACCTTTAATAAAGGCTATTGAGAAACAATTCCAAGAAAGCCTTGTTCAAGAAATCCTCATCAAACCACATGTTCTTCCAAAATCTCACCTTTCTACTACCGACCAAATTCAACCCTTTTGTTAACTTTATTCACAAGATCTTGCTAATCCTCCAAGACTCAATTCAAAACATATCTTGAAACTCTAAAACACCAACACTCCCCCTTCCTCCCATGCTTACCTATGATAACTAGCTTCCATAAATTTCTAACACCATTTTCATAGAAGGGCCTTGAACCCACTTATTGCTTAATTTTCCTCAGTTTTAGGCTGCTCTGCCATGTGTGCCTGAGGCCTTTGCTGCCCTCCACGGTTTCCCCATTCTCGACTTGGTGGCTTTTATATTCAGCTTCCAACACTTCTCTTTTGTGTGCCTTGGTTTCTTGCAATAGGTGCACCAAAGATTGTTCTTGTTCTCCTTCCACTGATTGTCTCCACCTAAGTGTTTAGGCAGATCATTTTTTCCTTTCTCTGGATATTATGTTTTTGCTACTAGGGCTAATCCATCCAAGGTTTGTGGTTCAAGCATAAAACTCCTCCGGCTTTCCTCTCCTCGAATTAGTGCCACCACCTTATTAAAGCCTGAAACATAAGCACTAAGAATCTAGATTCGCACTTGATCCAAATTTACTGGATTAAGCCCGACGCGAAAATCATAGACTCACATCTTGCTTCGGTAAATCGCGCGACGAGGCATCCCTCGGGACATGGTTTTATCACCCTATAATGATCAAGTTCTTGCCCGCAGAAGTTTTCCAATTGATTAGCATATTCGATGGTTGTTTACTTCCATTTTGTATGATGATCTTCACCTTGACCTCGTATACTTGAGCCGCATCTCTAGCTTTTGAATACATTTGTTGGATTGCGTCCCAAATATCCTTAGCCGTAGCCAAGAACATACATGTGTCGCTAATCTTAGGAGTCATAGAATTCCACAGCCACGCCATAATCATAGAATCTTCTTCATGTCATACTTCAAAATGGGGATCTCCTAGTTTTGGCCTTGTACCCATAAGATGGCTAATCTTCCCTTTCCCTTTCAGCACAGTGCGAACAAGTTGAGACCATTTAAGGTCATTTTTTCCATCCAGCCTATATGCTGCCTAAATATTTTGCAATTACCCTGGTTGCTAAGATTGAACAATCTCCTCCGATTGTGCTGTAGTAGTCGTCTCTACAACCTCCGACATCTTTCACGAAAAAACCTGATGTGAAACACCTTGTTTTGCCTTCAGAAATCAAAGCAGAGAAAGAAAAAATGTGAAATAAGCAAAAAATCCAGCTATGAAGGCCATAAATAATGGCAATGAAGGCCAGAATGATGCCCAGGTTTTAGAAACCTATAGCTCTGATACCATTACACGAAATACGGGATGAAAAGTGATAATTTTTTGTATTTTAGATTGACTGTACAGCCTGTTTAAATAGGGGATTACAAGAGAAGGAAAAATGAAACAAGAGACATAAAAAGGAAACTAACTTATTCCTAAAAACAGAAAAAGGAAACTAACTGAATCCCTTAATTTAAGGGATTATGAAATAATTCTCCTATTCTATTCATAGCTTAACAATACATATATATACACAACACCCCACTTTTTAAGCCTTTTAGCCTTGTATCAATAGATTTATTTTCTATAAGCATAGTATCCAAAACTTGTTACCCTCAACAAAAGCATGCTTGGAATTTAAAGCTACTTTTTCCCCAAAGAAAAAATAATAAGGCGGGTTCAAATCCTTTGCATCCCCTCTGTTAGGAATGAGAACAATAAAGGTGCATTTAAAATTCTTTCAAAGGAACTAAATCAAGAAACTCAAAGAAGAAGACCATTGCTTTATTCTTAATAATGTTGTAACAAAATTTACAAAAAGTCATTATGAACCCACCTGATAGGAGACTTATACCCATGGAAACTAGAGAGGTGTAAAAAAGACCTTTCCTTTAAAACATTCCTTAGGGAGCCTTGAATCTTTGTTGTCCAAAGAGTAAAAGGACAATCGTTAATACTTGTTCTCTAATCCCCAACCTTTGACAAAATGCTCTCAAACACATTAACTGGCTCATTTTTATCTCAATTTCCTCAGTTAACCTTCTCTCACTCATTCTTATATAAGATAAAAAAAATTCTAGCATTATCCATTTTATGGAAGAAATTTGATTTTTATTTTATCTCCTTTCAACCTTTATTATCTTGATATTTGCCTCTAGTTGGTTTTCCATTCTTGCCTACTTACTGAAATCCTCTACTACACTTTTTTTTTGGTCGGTAAAAGCAATGTATTGATAAAAAAGGAGGGTCCACAGGCTGCCAAAGAGTATACTGAGAATATACTGAGGAGTGAAGTGGAGAACAAAAGGAGAACCAAAAGAGAAGACAAAGAAAACCCACCAGCCCATACATACACCCGACTCTCTCACCTAGACCCTAGCCAAGTCAAAAAAAATGTGTTATCCACACTATACATGCAAACCCAAGACCATAAGTTACTCAAAAAACTGACTTTCATCCTATTCACACAAAAAGCTTCGTTCTCAAAAGCATTTTATTTCCTTTGGCTCTCAGCGCCCGGAATAAACGAGGGCAGCCAACCAGAATTTTTTATGTTTCTTGCCAAAAGGGGCTCCTTGCCAAGATAGGAGAGCTTGCAGAACTATCAATGGGAAAACCCAATGAATACCAACAAGATATCCCAAAGCTGTCTAGCATTATGACAATGTAACAACAAATGGCCAATGGACTCCTCCTCCTCGCATAAAAAACACCTATTAGCAAGATCTCTTTGCTAATTTTCTTGATCTAAAGTCAAAACTTTTCCCCTGGAAGCTTCCCAGGTGAAAAAGCCTGCAGAACAATAGGGTTCCTTAGACCTATAAAGGTAGTGGCAGAAGGGGGACTGCTCCTGGCACATCCTATACATGAGCTTCATAGAGAAGATATCCGCCTTCGGGCTCTTCAAAATGAGCTAATCTTCTCAGTGAGGGCTGATCCTCTTCCTATAGAGAGTATAAAGGAACCTTCCCAATTCCTCCACCTCCCAATCATTAAGAGACCTTGAAAAGATTGGAGACCACCCCCCTCCCCCTCTAGAACAGTCCTAAACATCCGCTATTCTATCATCTTTGTAGATAGCCAGGCTAAAAAAAGGGGAAAACTAAGCTCACTTCCTACCCGCTTTTAAAATATCCTTCAAAGCTTATCCTCGTGCCATTGCCAACAGAAAAGGTTGCATTGTAAAAGAAGAGCGGCCATTCTTTTCTATTCTCTTTCCATAACCCAGTGACATAGCCACCCTTGATGTCACCCATACTCCAAGCCTCAGGAGCAATGCCAAATTTATTGCTGATGACCAACCTCCAAAGAGAATCCCTCTCATTGGCAAACCTCTAACTCCACTTGCTAAGGAGTGCCTAATTAAGCTTAGAGAGGCTCCTCAGCCCTAAACCCCCTTTGTTCTTTCATTACACAGTCCCCATTTAACAAATCTGACTTCTTTTCAAGATATAACCTATGATAGAAATCCTTTGAATCTTCTCGAGTCTATGCAGTATATAGGATTAGGGTTAGCCTTCTGTGGAAATATCGCCTTTTACAGAAAAGCCTCTTTCGGAACCTTTCTTCAATGGAGTCCTTAACCCCTAAAGACTTGATGGGAGCCCCAAGAGGGAGCCCCAAGTACTTGGTAGGAAGAGAACCAACCCCGCAGCCCAACTCCGCGGCCAACTCTGCCACATTGGCCACTCTACCCACTGGAATGATCTTGCTTTTGTTCAAATTGATTTTCAACCCTGAGATAGCTCCGAACCACATCAAAGTCCATCCCAAATAGAGCATCTGATCTTATTTGGCTTGCGAAAAATGAGTGTCATCAACATACAACAAATGAGAGATGGGCAAAGACTCTCCTCTTCTGTCTACAAACTTGTACCAGATATAAAGTTTCCTTCCATCGCTCGCACTAGAAGGCAACTTAAGGCTTCCATGCCAATTACAAAGAGATAAGGGGGGAGGAGGGGGTCCCCTTGTCTCAAGCCTCTAGTGCTTTGAAAAAGCCTGTCGGAGACCTATTACAAAGGATTGAAAAAGAAGCCTTCGAGATGCACCATTTGATCCAGTTTAGCCATCGAGCAAGAGCCATACTTCCATAACTGAAGAACAAATTCCAGCTAATAATGTGATCGTAATTTTCAATGTCTAATTTTAAATCAGCCCACGGTCTTTCCTTCTAGTAGAGTCCACAACCTCATTAGCGATTAAGACCGCATCAGAAAATCTACCTACCCTCCACAAGACGTATATGAGGCGAGATATAATGTTCCCCAAAACCTTTTTTAAATCCTATTGGCTAAGACTTCAAAATTTATAAAGGCCACCTTGAGCTAATAGATTACAGGTCCTTGAGGTCTTCAACATTGTTCTTCTTAGGGATCGGGACCGGGGAAAAAGTGGCACATTAAGGCTTCTTCTAAGTGCAATTCTTATAAAAAACTCTTAAAATCCCATGACCTCCTCATCCTTCTCAAAGTCCTAGTAAAAGGACAAGAATGCTATAGGAAGCCATACGATTAGGGGCTTTATCCTCATTAAGCCCCGAATAAGCGCGGCCACAACCTCGGTCTCGATAAACGCCTCTTCAAGCCTGGCGACTTTCACCATTGACTTCCTTAAAAGGAAGCTGAGAGCGGGCGCTAACGAGATCAAAGAGAATATTTTGAAAAGCCCCAGCCAGACCCTCCTTAAGCTCTGCCTCCTCCTTGCACCTTCTACCATTAATACTGATGTTCTTGAGAAAATTCATTCTTCTGTGAGCATTGGCCAGCCTGTGAAAAAACCCAGAGTTCCGATCTCCTTCCTTCAGCCAGAGTTCTCTGGACTTCTGTCTCCAGGAAGCCTCTTCCATGATTGCCTGTATTTTAAAATCATCTCTGGCCTTTTTCCTTTCCTTAGACTCCCTCAATGATAGCTCCATCTCCTTTTCCAAGTTATCCCAGAACTTCACCCTGCGGAGAGCCTCCCTTTTGTTTGTTTCAACCCTATCGAACACCTCTCTGTTCCAAACCTTCAATATGCCCTTTAGAGCCTTCAACTTGGCAACCAGGATATAACTGAACAAACCATTAAACTAGAGGTTCTACCATCAGTCTTTAAGGAGATCCTTACAACCCTCAACCTTAAGCCTTATTAATTCAAAACGGAAAGGGGAAGGCCCCAATCTTGTCCCTTCACTATCCAACATAATAAGAAAGTGATCAAAAACAGGCCTGGGGAGGACACACTACACTTCCTTACTGAACTGAATCTCCTAGTCGGCCGTCATCAGAAATCGATCTAACTGGGACATTGAGCGCCCATTGCAACCCCCACTCCAAGTGAAAGGACCCCCCTGAAGCGACATATCCCTAAGCCCCAAGTCGTTGATTATCTCAAGAAAACGCCTCATGGAAGGGACCAACCCACCCTCCTGTTCCTCTCTTCGAGGGACAAAACCACATTGAAATCGCCCCTAACACACAAAGGACCCTCCCAAAGGCCTCTGATTGAACCCAGTCCATCCCAAAACGATTCTCTCCTACCTTTCTCTACCGCTCTCTACCAAACCATAAACGCCTGAAAAGGTCCACTGAAAATCATCCTCGACACATCAAAACACGCCGCGAGATAGAGGAACTGATGCCAGAGTCTACGAGAAGGGTGTGCCCAGCCTTCACTTTTCCAGCCCTCGATAAAAAATGCTCACCCAATCTTTGAGCCAAGGCACAATTCATTTGTTGGATCTTAGTTTCTTGCATACACAACAAATCCGCTCTTTGAGCCCTCAAAAATGTTTTGATCACTTTTCTCTTGTCCGAATTATTCACCCCTTTGACATTCCAACAGATAATTTTTAACTTCATTTTAACTTAAGTAGAAAATCCCCCCTATCTCTTCTACCTTTGGTATTACTCTGCCCATTGTAATTGATGGGCACTCGACTTTTTAATTCTCTCGCTTTTGTATGACGAGGACCCTCACCCTTAACTTGCTTACGGCGCGCAATTTGTGCATCAAATTCAGGATCTATCTTCATAACCCATAGGAAACCTAGGAACTCGCTAAACTTGATCAAGCAACTATCCTCCCCGAACATTTAGAGCTGAACCTTCTAAAGCCAAGGCCCAGAATTAGGTCTCAAACTCTGTCGATTCTAACACCTTTCTCAAAGCCAAACATCTCTGTATTGAGCTCCTTGACCCACTCCTTATTGTTTGCAATCACGCGATTCCAGTGTGTCGACATCTCATCCAGAAGCCAAAACCCCAGTCTTGAAGAACCCCTAGAAAGAAGAGGTTGACCAAAAACAAAGAATAGAAGGGAGGGTGCTCAGCAAAGTTCTCTTCGTGCACAGAAGAAAATCGGTTGATTGATACTCTATTCGCTCGCCATCATCACTAACCCCTCTCTTTCACTTACTCTGGCATCGGCAACCTCCTTAAGACCCTCCACCTCCTCAAAGAAAGGACTACATTGCATCGAGGGCTCGGTTGAAGAAATGGGCATAGAAGGCCCTAATAGACTAGGCCCTAGCCCTCAAGAAGCCGCAGCAGGCCCCAACACATGGCCTTTAGGAGGGCCCACCATAAGAGGCCTAGAGGTGCCAAGCCCACCCTCATGAGAGTCCATGAAAGACTCCCTCTTTAACCCTTTGGAGGAGCAGCCACGAGAGAGATGCATAAGGGGAGGTCATTGAAGAAATTTGGAGGCGTCTGCTTAGCGGGCAGACCCATGACCTAGTCCTTCCACTCGCTTTGAAGATTGCAGGGTCCTTTCGAGGCTACCGACGAGCCCCTCCTGATTGTTCCTTCCAAACGGCCTTACGTGACACCTCAAAGAAGTCCTCCGCCCTCTGCATGTGCACCTTCTTCACCTCTTACTCCTCTAGGGTTTTAACAGCTAATCTCCTCGATGTAAATTCTGTGTTCAAGCAAGGGGAAACTTCCCACCAAAGTTGAATCAGAAAGCAGAAGGAACCACATGTCATTTCAACCAACCTTAGAAGATCTCTGCCGCCCCATTTCACCTTGATTCTAGCCCACTTGAGATCTATAAGAAACGCAGTGTCTTCGTCCACTACCAGAAACCCTCCGCAACAATCTCCTATTTTTCTCAAGACTTTTCGACTCCATAGATGCGCGGGTAACCCTACCAGCCTGACCCACACCTCCTCTTCTACATTCTTGCACCTTTTGCACCCAACATCCTGAGACCACTTTTTGAGAGACAGAGAAATCCCCAAAACTTCTTGTTCCATCCTTGATGACCCTATCCGCTTCTGTAGAATTTTCGAATTCAAAAATCCAAAGCCCTCTGCCCATCTCAACCACATCCAAGAACCATTTGATAGCCCAAAGACGACCATGTCCGTCTCCTTAAGATTTTTATATCTGGCATCCGAGAAGAACCACCCATCCACTAGCCCACCAGACTACAGGCTAGTTTCCCTAGCCTATGCCTCACATCCTCTTCCCTGACTGTGAGTCAAACGGCATTGGAGAAGGCTAAGTGCCCTGATTCTACAATTTTCCCAAAGGGGAGGGGCTCCTTGGACCTTTTCCCCTTTGAAATCAAGGGTTTCACCCCCTTTTCCACCAAGTCCATAGCCATAGCTCTTTTACTATTTCCAGTCCCTTCCCTGGATCTCAAACCAAGCCCTCTGAGTTTCTCTGTTAACAACTTCCACCCACCAAGCAGCCCTTTACCCTTAGGGAAGATCAGGCAATACCTTTTCAACCTAAAATCCCTAACTGAAACTCGGATCAAGGTGCACGCACTGTTCGATCTACGCTCCAACTTGTATTGTCTACCATCCTCCTCCCATCTTTCAAACCCTTCAAACTTTCGAGCCGTCCTTAATGCAATCCTCCACCCCCAAAAGCAAGCTCTGAAGACTCAAGTCTCCAAACCTTATCCACGATGTAACGCCTTTGCAACGCTCCCAAATACAACCCTTCAGCTTCTTATCTTTTTCTTCGATCGCAATTTTGAAAGATTTTGCCTCAATAGCGAACCAAACTTTTCCCCCCTCTGATAGAGAGTGTAGTGATGATTATGATCCTACTACACTTTTCTAGCCTCAATTTCCTTGAAAGGAACACTAGAATCTCTTTCTTTGGCATGACATCTGGTTAGGGTGACTCTTTTTTATTCATGGAACATCTTGACTACCTATCTATTCCAAACTTTCAGATCCTACAGAACCTTTAGCTTTACAAACAATTATGTGACTGTAAGAGATAACAAAATTATTGCATGTCCACCAGTTTCTAATCAAGGCTTTAAAATCTGCCACTTTCAACCCTGTTTTCAAAACGAAAAGGAGTTCTTCCACCTCTAATCTCTCTCCTCCATCTAGTAAAATAGAAGCATGACCAAGAGTAGGCTTAGGAAATACACTTTGATATAGACCATTAATATGATTGTCCCACTCTTTCTAATACAAGGAAGCAATCCAGCCTTAAAAAGTATCTATTGGGCTGCCGCTCTAAGTAAAAGGCACACCCCTATGAGAGGCAAATTTGATATATCTGATCCCTTGGAATTCTAAGAAGTTCTACTATCGGTCACAAAATCTTGGTGATCTTCTCGATAAATAGGGAGTCCGCTTTGAAGTTTCTTTGTACGCGTATGATATATGTACCACAAGACTTGTGATAGGAGAGAAACTTTTGGGTGGATCCCTTTGTTAAAGAGTAGAGGGGAGCCATTTAATGTTTCAAGACCTTTTCCAGTCTTTGAATTTGAAGCAAAAATGACTGAAGAAAACAGAACTGGTAGCTGGAAATTATATTAATTTCTAAATGAATTTTTACAGCCTATATGACACACTCTATATACACATATTTTGTACACTGAAAAAGGAAGTTCCCAAAATCAATTCCCTAAATTTTGGGATCTGATTATTCACTTCTCTTAGCTAATTCTAGAATCAGATTATTGGCCTTGATTGAATGAATCTGATTTACATAATTTCCCACATAATCTTTTATGCAACTTATGAGATCAACTACAATCGAAACAGTAACAAAGATCCTTTCATCCCAAAGCATGCTCATTGCCCCATAATAAAGATCTCTTTTTGTTTAAAATCTTACATTTAAGAGTCAAATATTGGACAAAACAAGATTGTAATGCTAGTGGAACCATTACCGCAAGGCATAGAGGAGAAGTCATCAGCGTCTACACCATAACCTAATCCTTATAGCAGCCTCAAATACCAAACTTCCTGTTGTCGTATTCGAGAACAATATGTCGTTGCAGAGCCCTTTCCATCTCAATAGCCAGTATTAGATAATGTTCACACATCCCTACACCTCTTGAAGTTTCATCAATCAGTTGAAGCTTATCTGTTGTCTCCTAAAAATCCCTATCATTGTTGAAGTTCTCAATCTTGTCCCTAGGAAATCCTCCAACAAGACATGTACACATTCCAATTGTCATCCTACTAAACATGAAGAATAGTTATAGTTAAAAGCATCGGAATTATAAAAGAATTCAGGCAATAACCTCTTCGTTGGAAACAATGATAGAGAGAAAAGAACATTAGTTTGACAAAAATTTAAGGCACCACGGTCTAAAATGCTGCAGTTCATCATTCAGTCTATTTTTCTTGGTTGACCACTCCAACATGCATGATAAAAACCAAAAGCGCCTAAAAGGGAAAACATTTTAAACATTCAACTTTCTCAAGTTTTGACTAACATGTGTCGTAATGCATAACTGGTGAGGCTTGGACTTCAAGCTAGATCTAAGGGTAATATACAAATCCACCAACTATTTGAATATTTTGGCCTTGACCGGGAAAGAAATTTACTACACCTACACAAGTGATTCCAATCATCTTTCTATATGGTACATAGCAAAATGACAAGGCATAAAGTTCATGTCTCATGCTAAGCCAATGAAGATGGAATCTGCAGTTTGTAAACAGAAAAATACAGAAGCATACAATTATTTCTTCAGTTACAGAAAAGAAAAACGCAATTAAGGATAACAACTGGGAAAAACATGGCATCAAATGTTCAGCAGAATAATAAAGCCAAGCTAGAGCATTCAGCATTGTAATTAGGAAACATGATAGGAAAGAGAAAAACCAAGGCATCAGATGGGTATACATTTCGTGTTTCAGTGGTTCGATTTCTTCCTGAGGCAATGACCTTCCCCTCCTCCACAATCACACAGCTGGTCAATTAAATAAAGGATTGAATGAGGAAATCAGGCTCCGACACTAAGCAAGAAAAAATCTTCCAAAGCAGAAAAATGAAAAGAAAAGAAAAACAGAAGTACAAGACAGTAATCAGTTGGAACAATCACTTTGAACAGAGTCATTAACCAAGCTACATGTGTCTGATCACAAGATATGAGGATAAACCATACATTACAATTTGTAAAGCTACTCAAAGTGAACTCATGTAAACCATCCACCGGCTTTGACAATAGACTGATAGAGCTTCACTACAACTTACCATACATCGCAAAAAAGATCCACGCGTAGATGTCAAGTAAATTAGATAACAAAAATCTTTTAAGCACTGTTACATGTGAGCCAAACACAAACAAAGCAGAATTTTCTGCATCTAGAACCGGAATCAAAGAATCAAGGTCGTGTTTATGTGAGATGACAAGATTAATAACAATTTAAGCATAGATTTAAGAAAAGTTCAAATTCATAATACAAGCCTCTCAAGGACACAACTTCTTACCTAATCCAATTCAGAGTTTAAATCAACAAGGAATTCAAATACAAGTTCTCATTCAAGCGACTAGCAAGTTTAGCAACATCTCCAAGAAATTCCATTTTAATACACTTTTCAAGTCAAGTTCCTACCATAATACTTGAAATGAACTCACATTGAGATTTCTTAATTTGGTGCATGGATTTTGGTCTTCAAGTGAAGCACCTACTTTCTTTGAGTGCTTTTGGGAAACAACATTCCAGACTTCCTTTGTAATGGAAATAAATAGGAAAGGCTTACCAATTTCTGGCTTTTATTGAATTCCATAGCTAGGATGTTACCATAGAGTTCTCTGGCTTTATTGCATCACATCTCATAAATGAAATAGTGGATTCTTGGTTGTTCTACTATTCCTCCCACATATCCCATTTTATGTTCTCTTAAAGAACAACTTGACAAATAGAGACCACTCTAGGAAATTGTACCCATTGAGTTCTTAAACAGTAATTTGAAGGGTTGGATAGTCAAGATTGGTTGAGCCTTTCGGCAGATTGACAAAATTTGACGAATTTTGAGATGGTTGATAATAAGCCGTATTTTCCACACGCAAGGGTTTAAGAGGAAAAAACAGACAAAGACATCAAAGAAATTATCTAGAAGACGCAAAAAGAAGAGAGAGAGCTAGAAACTTAAATGCTACGCTGATACCATATATATATATATATAAAGAGAGAGAGAGAAAGATATTTGTTACTGATTCAGGGCCAAGATTCTATAACTATTTCTAGCAATATTAAAACCATTGTATAATGAATAATAGTTTACTAATCTAATGGCTAATGAGTAGGAACATTGATGCAAAATCAAGGCACGACTTCTAAGGCTGCAATTAATGTTCCAAAAAGGCAAATTTTGAGAGCACAAGGAAAGAAGATCAAAGACTTACTCAATATGCTAATTCGAGTTCTAGAAGAATCTAGACGTATTTGGGATGTGATTCATTGCTTGTGGCAAGTTGAAAATGCACACAAATTTAGATTATTTAACCTAATTCCACCTTAATGAGTAGCCAGGGCTACTTGTAGGTATAGTGGGTTTAGGGCAGTCCTCTGGGTTGGGTCTTCTACTTAGTTTGGTAATTTTAGGTTTATTGCTTGTGAAACTTCTCTTTTCAAAGTAAAGTTTGGTTTTCAGAGGAAAGGTGGTTGCTTTGATTGTAAAACATATTTTATTAAGTATCCCGAGGCTTGGTTTCTCCAAGCAAACACACGTGATGATTCCGAGGGGTGCTCGAGGTGTCATCTTGGTAGATATATAATGAAGAACAAGTTCTAAGAGTAGGAGAGAGTAGTGGTACCTGATATGGCGTCGGCTAGGGTTTCATCCTGGTTCTTTCACAGTCCGGACAAGAGACAATCTTGGTCATGCATACTGGAGGAAGGATCTTTTCAACAACAATCCAATATACCAGTTAGACTTGCCAAGTATCAAGAAAGGTAGCGAAGAAAACCCCTTCGACGACTATGCCCTCAGGGTCATCTAACGAGTGGAGTGTCACCCTCAACCTCTAGAGAGCTTGATGAATACACAATTGAGCAGTAATTATAACCGAACTTAGCACATACAAGTCACACTTTACCCACATTTGGCATGAGGATAGGTACTTTTAATTGCTTTTGTGTTTTTAGACTTGTGCAGGTTTTTCGTGCTCCATGTAGCATAAGTACACAAAGAGTTATGACCTGGAAGCAAATACGAATCATTGAGGATGTGAGAAAACAATTGATGAAGCCAGGAACCCAAAGAATGCTAGAGACCAGTGAGCAAAGTGTACCCCAGACACCTTTGCTAAAAAGCGGCAGAGAAGTGTACCTAAGACACCCTATAAGTGTACTCTGACACTGAAAGGTGAAATTGGCAAAGAGCGAAGTGTACCGGCACACCATTAATGTGCACCATGTATGCTGAGAAGTGCGGAATTGCTGTAAACGTGATCCCAACGTTAGGCATGCTTTGTCAATCATCTTTGAACACGAGATGACATTGGAAAGGAGTATAAAAGCAATAGGACACAAGGAGAAGGAGTTTTTTTGATTTCTAGGGTTAGGTGTGAAGAGAGAAAAATAGAGAATTCCTAATTTTATTATTTCCTCAGGATAATGAATCTCTATCTCTACATTACATATCGACTCTATATATATATGTGACTCACAATACAAGAAGACAATAAAGGAAAAGACTGCATAATATCTAACACTTCTCAAGTCGAGCATATATGTCATGATGCACTCAGTTCTCGTTACAAACGTATTTAATTCTGTGACCTCGAGAGATTTAGTAAAAATGTTCGCTGGGGCTTGATCATTTGAATTGACAAAACTAGCTATACATCCGATGCGATCTTCTCTAATGAAGCCGCGCCAACTTCAATGTGTTTGGTCCTTTCACAAGACGACGGACGCACATGCAAAGTACCGGGTTATCACAAATGAGCTTCCATCCGCTCTCACCCTTTCCAAATCTCAACTCCTCGGGAGAAGGTGTCTCACCATATGAGTTCACATGTTGCCGCGCCATACCGATACTTAGCTCGGGCCACAGATCTACCACTACACGTCGTTTACTCTTCCAGATATTAGGGTTACCACCAATGAAAACACAAGACTGGCGGAACGCCTATCTCGTGGGTGAGCCACCTAACTGCATCCGTGTAACCACAACCTTGGTGTGACTCTATTCTCGACAACACACCTTGACCTGCAGGCTTTAATATATCAAGAATGCGGATTACAAAGATCCCAATGGCTATCACATAGGATCAGAGAACTGACTAACAACACTTACGGAAGGAAATGTCTCGGCCGAGTAATGGTGAGATAATTCCGCTTTACCTACTACCAAGCCGATATCCGCCAGATCTCCGAAGACCCTCGGTCCCGGTACAAGCTTGACATTAGGATCCATAGGAGGTCAACCTAAGCATAGCTTCAACATACCGGTTTCTTCCAAGATGTCTAAAGCATACTTCCGTTGGGAGAGGACTACACCAGAACTGGATTGAGCTATCTCAATTCCCAAAAAGTACTTGAGTTTCCCTAAGTCTTTAGTTTGAAAGTGAGTGAAAAGATGTTGCTTTAGTTTCTGAATACCATCCTGATCACTGCCCGTAATGACGATGTCATCCACATAAACAACCGTGATAAATACACCGCTCAAGAGTTATGATGATAAAAACCGAATGGTCTCAGATCGCTAAGCATGCCAAATTCTTGAACAACAGAACTAAAACGGCCAAACCATGCTCGAGGAGATTGCTTCAAGCCATATAGAGAGCGGCGTAACCTGCACACTAAACCAGACTCCCCCTGAGCAACAAAACCAGGTGGTTGCTCCATATAAACTTCCTCGGCGAGATCACCATGAAGGAAAGCATTTTTAATATCCAACTGAAAAAGCGGCAGATAAAGTACCTTATGGAGAGAAGCAGACGAATGTATAATCTTAGTAACAGGAGAAGGTGTCACCATAATCGTAACCATAAACCCGGGTATATCCTTTGAAGAACTAAGCTGGCCTTAAGGCGATCAACCCGACCATCAGACCAACCTTAACCCGTAGACCCAACGGCCAACCAATCCGGAAACTTACCAACCGGCAAAACAACTGTGGATCCTGCCGCCAATGTGATGCAGAGTACCATTTCATCTACCATCGCTCGTCGCCACCTGGAAGGAAAGCAGATTTCATGGGTGTTCTTAGGAAGAGAAACAAGCGTAAATAAGTAGGGAACAAATGCGTAGTAAAGGGAGATAATCGACAGAATCTCAAAATTGTAAATAGATGAGGATTGCTGGGCAGAGCGATTACCTTCGAAGAGCAATGGGCAAGTCATCGCAACAGCAGAGTCAGGGCAGGAGAAGTCATGGAGAGGAAGTGAGTCAACCGGGGCCTCGGGGCCAGGCGGAAAGGAACAACGGTGACGGACGCATGGCGGATGTGACTAAGGACGAAGATGTATCATCAAAGCTAGGCGAGGAGATGATAGAAGGGGCAAGACTCACTAACCCGAAGAGACTTGATGAGGAGCAGTTGTGCGGGAGTCCTAAGAAGCGTGACATCACGAGAAAGTACGATGAGTCCGAGGAATAACAACGATAACCCTTCAAGCTCCGAGTAGCCGAGGAAGATGCATTTCGCGGCTTCGTCGAAAGCTTGTCTTGTCCTCGAGTGAGAATTTCTCATGAACAAAGCAAGTACAACCAAAACACGAGGAGGAAGGAAATAAAGAGGTTGGTCGTGGAAAAGAAGTGAATGAGAACTGAAAGCATGTAATACGATAGGGCATACGATTAATCAAATGTCGTGGCGACGCCGTCTCCCCAAAAACGAAAAAGGAACATGATAGTGAGAATGGAGAAGACGAATTCGCCTCAACAAGCACGACGCATTTTTACGTCAAATTACCCCATTTTGTCGAGGAGCATGAGCACAAAGAAGATCGACGGCTGATCCCATGCCGACATAAAACGAAATAAAGTACAGAGGAAAATATTCTCTGGGCATTATCACTACGTAACACACCTAATAGAAATATTGAACCTGGTAAGAATTTCGCATAAAATTTCGAAAATAGAAAATAACTCACCGAAGCCATTAAAAATAACCACATCGAATAGTCATCAATGAAAGTGACAAAATACTGAAAGCCTAAAGTAGACGCAGTCCGACAAGGACCCCAAACATCAGTGTGGACAAGGTCAAAAGGAGATGTTGCCCGATTATGCAAACGCTGCGGGAACGAGACACGAGTATGTTTCCTGCTGCTGTAGACTCACACGCCAAGTGACTACAAAGTGAAAAACGAGGGACCATCTTCTCCGGAACTTAGAAAGACTAGAGGTGGCCAGACGCATCGCGGGATGAGGAGGAGCATCGCGGAAAACGCAAACTGCAGGAGATGATTGCGAGGCGAGGTGATAGAGGCCCTGTGACTCACGTCCGATGCCAATCGCCTCCCTGCATCCGGGCCCCGCAAGGCCGACCGATCGTAAAAAATAATGGAACAGCTTAAGAGTACGAGTGATTTTAATCGATAGAAATAAGATTAAAGGACACTCAGAGCATAAAGGACAGAGGTGAGGTAGGAAGGGAGAGGATGAGCTAAACTAATACCTTTAGCTACGCTTGAGAACCATTAGCTAAGGCAATGCGAGTAAAGTAGGGGTAGTAGTAAGAGAAGAGAAAAGATCTTTATTACTTAAATGTGATCTGAAGCACCAGAGTCTAGAATCCAGGGTCCAAGAGAAGACGACGAAGAAGGGTGCAGGCATTACCGGCCTCGGGCAACAGAGGCAAGCAATGTGCATCCGACTCCTGGTCATGATAGCGACGATAGGCATCATCACTCATCGTCACCGAATACCCGGTACGCTACAGGAGCCTCAGTCCGGGGCGACCGAGAATTAGAATCAAGATCAAGCCACGGTGCAAGCAAGGAGGACGCCCATGCAACTCGATAACAACGATCACGGTGGCCAAGCTTATTGCAATAGGGAGCAATGAGGACGTTGTCCTCGACTCCGGTACCACTCGCCCTCCCGAAGGTTGGCATATGAGAAACTAACACAAGAATCTAAAGGGCTATCGATTAAGAAAGTCTCATAGCTGAGACATTTGAGTGAGCAAGGAAAGCAAACACATCATCCAAGGACGGACTGATGGACTCAAGCAAGAATCTGATCTCGGAGGGTCTCAAGATCCGGACGGAGGCCAATGAGAGTAAAGTGACTCATAAAGAACTTGTCAACTCGCGTTGTTGAGCCCCAATCATTACTGTTAGTAAGAGGCATCAATGTCGTGAACTCCTCCTTAAGAGAGGCAATCTGCCAATATACTAGATAGATCCATGTCTTGTTGGCGATATTAACAATAGCGGTAGTTGCCACCTTATAAAGACGCTCGATATCATTCGTGGTATAGAGCTGGGCCGATTCCAAAACTTAGAACATCTTGTAAGCCCGAAGATGAAGCAAAAATTTTTTTGATCAACCGACGCCATAATACGCTACATAGTCAGGCATCTATTTTCTTTCCAAAGGCACTCCTTGCTAACACTGTATATCATCCTCCTGTAATAAGATGTGATCCCCTTACAACCCTCGTCCTTATGAACCAGAAAGTTCCAATGGTAGGTTTCCACTCAGAGATAATTCTCACTACCAATCGAATTTTTCTCATGTGATAGTAGGGATTCAAAGAGATAACAGATTTTTCCAAAAATAGAATTTTTAGTTGCCATATCCACTCGAACCGGAGATCAAACTAATGCTGATTGAAGAGAGCCCTAAAGGTGAGGCGATCAGCCAGGAGCTTGAAGATGAAGAGAATACGCATCGTAAGATGCGAAATCAAGCTAACTGAAGATGAACCGAAGCGACTGAAGAAGAACCGAAGCGACGGCGGCGGCAAAAAGGGCAACTGAAGCTGACGCGGCAAAAAAAGGGCAACCGGCGGAGAAGGAGTGCTCGGAATGGACCACCGGAGGGCTAGAACACCAAGACTCACGACGACTCGACCGGTGGAGGCGTTGGCCACCGGAGAAGGATCCACGCCGCCACATCGCCGCATCACTCACACGCCTACGGCGTGACGTGGAGGTCGCCGGAGAAGACACGCGCGGATCTGCGGGAAGCCTAAGCTTCCACGGGTGGCCACCTCACGGTAGGATCTGGGCCTCTCGCGTCAAATATGTGGTTTTCGGGCCGGAGAAGAGTTTCCTAGTCGCCGGCAAGAAGGATTCGGCAAGCAACAGGCGAAGGGAGAAGGAGATCCGGCGCACGTGAGAAGGAGATCCGACATGAGAAGGAGATCGGACGAAACACGATCACTCCAAAAATTAGGTTTTCTCTCGCTCGATACCATGTGAAGAGAGAAAATGTGAGAATTCCTAATTTTATTATTTCCTCAGATAACGAATTCTATCTCTACATTACATATCGACTTATATATATGTGACTCACAATACAGTAAGACAATAAAGGAAAAGACTGTGACATATCTAACAGCCATAAGAGAGGAGTTCCCTTCCATTGTTTTGAGTTGAATTTATGATCCGTATTGGAAGACTCTTTTTCTTTCATATGAATTCAAGATATGTAATCTTTCAGCAGGAACAATTATTTCGGTTTCAATCATATGTATTTCACATTCGTCATTCTTAGGTTTTGCAACTGAATTCTGATTTTCTCAAAGTATTGTTTTTATGATTAGACTCTCTTCAATGATAATTGTTCTTATAAGTTCCATGGAGTTCTAAACCCTTAATGCTAGGATTCTACGGTGGAAACTCACCCTGATCAAGGTATAGTCCCTCAATTCCTCTTTTGAACTTCAATGGATTGTGTGATGCTAATCACTTGTGCAAACATTTTGTAAATCCTTGAATAAGTATTATTCTCGACAACATGTGAACGAGATATCCTCTGCAGACACGTTTGTGCTTGATTACGAATGCGAGCTAAGGGTTCAGACACTGGGAACAAGTGCTTAGTATTATCCAATCATCCTTATTTTCCATAGAGCATTCAAAGATAAATTCTCCATCAAAGACCATTTATCAATGGTTCCTAGATGAGTTTGTAAAATAAGAGGTGGGACCTACATGAACAGAAGTGAGTGGAACCCTAAAAAATCCCAGCAATTGTCTTTCTGCTTTAAATATTTAAACTAATCAACCATTCAATCAAACAACACAACCATACAATTCTCTTTTAAATCACACTTTTTGGGAGAGTAGCTCCTACTGATCAACTAAATCGCATTAATTCCCCGTGGAGATGACCCGCGATTCCCACAAGACATAACGTTGCATACAACTCAGAATTCCTACGCTTGGGAATAGAATTCGGCATACGAATAAGGACGAAGCAGAGCTCCCTAGACTTGTACCTCCGCTTCCTAAGAGACGCGCACCCTAGTTTCACTCCTCCTCCCACGACCAACACGCACACCCCTGACCCATCATGGTAGGCTGTGATCACCTGAACTCAGATTAGGCAACATCACTTATGGTCGGTGAGATGGCAGCCATGGGTGAAGAAGAACAAAGAAAATCGTGCAAAAATCAGAGAGAACATGGGAAAAACAAATAAAATAATTTCTATTCGAATAAAACTCTCCAAAATTGCTCACTGTTTTTTATCAATCATCCTGTATATATAGGATGTTTTACATGTTTGGAGCCCAATTAGGTAAGTGAATTCGATTCCCAATCAAAATACTACAAATAGACATATGGGATCGAAAAGGAAAGAAAATAAGCGAGAAAATTGGGTTCTGGACAAATTCGCTCTCACAAAGCTGAGGGTGCGAACACTTAAAATTCCATCTCGCTCCTAGGTGTTTTGGGTGTGAAATTCCCACCTTCGCACAGTAGGTGCGAACACCCAAAAACAATTTTCGCTCTCTGGGTTTGTAGGAGCGATAATTCGCTCCTACATTGTTTTTGATGTGAAATCCTACAAAATGCCGCTTCCGTCCATCTCTATCCACTCATACTTCTTGGCGCTTCAATTCCGGATCACCTGTCCCGGAGTCAAAGCTTCTAGAACCCCAGACCTAAAGTGCTCTACTACTGGACCTGCAATCCAAGAGTCAGAAGATACTTCACAGCTTGAAAACACACTTGTACTCAAGGAGAACATCAATTTCGAGGTTCGGGACTTAACAACTTGCAAAATCAGGTAATTGTGAATAATTAGCATCAAAAGTGTTTTAAGAAAAGGGTTTTTAGGTAGGAAAAATGTCTATTTTTGAGCTATTATCAAGATGTTTTCTTGATCAGATTGTATAGCTTGCATGCCAAGTTATTTACTTTCTTTTTTGTTTATTTACACTTCCTTTTGTTTTTTTATATTTTATTTACTTTCCTTAGGCATGTATGGCTAGTAGTGAAGCCAACTAAAATCCAGCCTATTTAGGTTTGTTTCCTTTTCTATCTTTAGGTGTGATTTAGGTTAAAGTTTGCAGTATATATTTTAATTCTATTTCCTTTCTAGTTTGTAGCCTATAAAAATGCATGTTTATTTATAATGTAATAATACAGAAGATTATTAATTAAAAAAATTGTGAGTCTTCTCCTTGGTTCTCCAAAGAACTTTTAAACTTATCGAAATTTTCCGTGGCGTTCATCCCCCGACTTATCAATCAACCCTTCCATGGTTAATTATGACATCTTCACTATCCCCGACTTATCAATCAACCCTTCCATAGTTGATTGTGTCGTCCTCACTATCCCCGATTTATCAATCAACTCTTTCATAGTTGATTGTGGCGTCTTCATTTTCCCACAGACTTATCAATCAATCATTCTATAATTGATTGTGGGGTCTTCACTTTCCCCCTTCAAACCTGATCCTAGAACGATCTGAGAGAGTATCCTGTTGCGGGTCGTGTTAGTCCGGTCCATCCCTGCATCAAATTGGTATTAAAGCTAGTTCTTGTCAAGTTTGCTTATCTTTTAAAGTTTCATTTTTCAAAAAAAAAAAAAAGAAAATCAAATTTTCAAAAAGAAGAAAAGAAAAGTTTCCATTTGAAGTCAATGAAGATTTGGGGGCAAATCTTTTTTTTTTTGGAGAATAATGCAAAATCAAGGCACGACTTCTAAGGTTGCAATTAAAGTTCCAAAAAGACAAATTTTGAGAGTACAAGAAAAGATCAAGGACACACTCAATATGCTAATTCGAGTTCTAGAAGAATCTATGCATATTTGGTATGTTTTCTAGATCATATAGTATGGCATGCCAAGTTATTTACTTTATTTTTTGTTTATTTATTTTTTATTTACTTTCCCTTTTGTTTATTTATTTTCATTTACTTTCCTTAGGCATGTATGGCTATTAGTAAAGCCAACTAAAATCCAGTCTATTTAGGTCTATTTCCTTTTCTAGCTTTAGGTGTGATTTTAGTTAAAGTTTGCAATAGATATTTTATTTCTATTTCCTTTCTAGTTTGTAGCCTATAAAAAAAGGCATGTTTACAATGTAATAATGCAAAAGAATATCGATTAGAAAATTGTGAGTCTTCTCCTCTTTGGTTCTCCAAAGAACTTTTGAACTTATCGGAATTTTCCATGACGTTTATCCCCCGACTTATCAATCAACCCTTCCATCGTTGATTGTGGCATCTTCATTATCCCCGACTTATCAATCAACCTTCCATAGTTGATTGTGGCGTCCCCATTATCTCTGACTTATCAATCAACTCTTTCATAGTTGATTGTGACGTCCTTATTATCTCATCGACTTATCAATTAATCATTCCATAATTAATTATGGTGTCTTCACTTCCCCCCCTACAAACCTGATCGTAAAATGATCTAAGAGAGTATCCTGTTGTGGGTCACGTTAGTCCGATCCGTCCTTGCATCAAACATATAGGGTAACAACATAACAACCAATTGTATCCTTAGAATTAAAGACTTGTTTTGATTTCCATCAAGAGGCACATAAATAAGGAAAAAGCAAATTGAAAAAAACACATAAATGCTATATAGGGAAGTAAAATAAAATTACTTTGCAGTCTCCCAACAAAATGCATTAAAAGAAAATTTTGAGGATGACGAAATTGTTGAACAAAACCCAAAATTCGATATGGCTAAAAAAATATCAAGTTCAATGATATAACTCAATATTTAAAATAAATAAATAATAAGAAATTATCAAGGCATTTCAACGCAAAAAAGCTTACCTATAAAAAAAATATATAAATACAAATTATAAATACAAAACTTACCCCACAGGTACTTCAAGATTGTCCAATGCAAGCTTTGCCTACCAAATAAGATGCAAAATCATTAAATACAAAACAAAACTCTTAAAAAGCAAGAGTAAATGATGTAGGGAAATGGCAATTTCCTATAAAAACATATAGAAAGGTAGAAGGATGGTCTGAAGACCCAAACCTTAAGTTGGCACATTCTGAAGGATTTGACCAAACCTTGTGTCCTTGCATATTGATTTTTTTTTTTTTTTTTTTTTTTTATGGGTAAAACACAAAATGTATTTAAACAAAAAGCAAGTACACTCACAGACTACCAGAGAGTATACAGGAAGTATACAAAGAGGAGCCATGAGAAGATACAAAAAGAGAAAAAGGCAAAAAACCACCCACCAACCCTCATCTACAACCCATCCAAGTCAAAAAAATCCAACAAAGAATCCAGCCTATCCACAATATACATATTTGTCCAAGACCATAAATTAAAAAGAAAAGAAGACTTCAATCTATGGACTGAGAACACTTCATTTTTTAAAGCAATCATATTTCTCTCGTGCCAAATAGTCCAAAATAAACAAAGAGGGGCTACCAACCACGCCTCCGTTTTTTACCCACAATGGGTCCAAGCCAAGAAAGAAGAGTCCCTCCAATGGGAAAGGGGAAGACCCAAGTTACACCAACAATAGCTAGGAAGAGGTCCCACAACAGCTTAGCCTTCAGACAATGCAAAAGGAAGTGCTTAACTGTTTTCTCCTCCCCTCCACAAAGGAAACATCCATTGGCTAGCACCCTACCCCTCCTTTTCAGTTGATCCAAAGTTAACACCTTGCCCAAAGAGGCTTCCCAAGCAAAAAAGTGATATGAACTGAAACAATTTGGAAAGAGATTTAATGGAAGTGAATAGAATTTCTTTATTAAGAAATTTGTATTCTAGCATTCGAGAGGCTAGTATGTCCATAGAACAATGCTTAGCAAAAGAAATATCAAGTCTACCGTCCTGATTCACTCCCCAGCCCAAAAAAAACTAACCTCCCCAATAGAAAAGGGTAAAAACTAAGACCACTTATCACAACAACAAGAGAATGACAAACTGTATTTAAACACCTCATTTACGCCCTTCCAGATAAGCAGTTTTAATTGGTGGTTTATCAAGCCCAATTTCTAAAACAAGGGTTCCAAATTAATTCAGAAGGGAAAGGAATCTTTAGTAAAGAGACTTCACGAGGAAAAAACGCCCTTAGCCTCTATTAAAGGCATGATATTTATATTAAACTCAAATCCTACAAGTTTGAGCTTTTAAGAGAGTTAGTTGTTTAACATGGTATTAGAGCCTAGTTTGGTAGGAGGTCCTGGGTTCGAGCCACCTTTTTGCAATGTATTCCACATTTGTTGATTTGAAAGTCCATAGAGAACTCTATTTGGTTTATTTGACTCTCCAGATGCGAGTATGGGGCTACACGTGAGGGAGGATGTTAAATGCATGATATTTATATTAAACTCAAATCTTAGGAGCTTGAGCTTTTATGAGAGTTGGTTGTTCAACAGCCTCCTTCAAAAGAAGCTTGTCTTACAAAGAAGTGACCTTCTTATGTTGTATAGCTTGGAGAAACCCCTCAACATCCTTCACTTCCCAATCATTAAACGGCCTTAAGAATTAAGGGAACCACCCACCTCAACCCTCGAACTATCCCACACATCAGCCACCAACACCTCTTTCTGAGCTAACGAAACAAACAAGGAGGGAAACAAAGAGGTAGGGCCTCCTCCCCACACCAAGCATCCTTCCAAAAACACACCCTCCTACCATCCCCAACCGAGAAGACCACATTGGGACAAAGAATCTCCCATTCCTTTCTAATTTCTTTCCATAAACTGGTCCCGTAACCTCCCCTAAAGTCTCTCGTGCATCAGCCCCCTAAACCTTCCCCAAACTTCCTTCTAATGATTGTACTCCAAAGGGAAGTTCTTTCATGGGCAAAACGCCAGTTCCACTTGCATAAGAGCGCCATATTAAGGTTGGACATGCCCCTTACACCTAACCCCCCCTTTTTCTTCTCCAAACACACTATGGACCAATTAACAAGATATGGTTTTCTCTCCGAGGCACCCCCAACCGAGAAGACCACATTGGGACAAAGAATCTCCCATTCCTTTCTAATTTCTTTCCATAAACCACCCGTGAACTCCCTAAAGTCTCGTGCATCAAATTTCTAAACCTTCCCTCAAACTTCCTTCTAATGATCAGACTCTAAAGGAATTCTTCATGGGCAAACGCCGCTCCACTCCCTTTTTTCTTCTCCAAACACATTTTGGACCAATTAACAAGATATGGTTTTCTCTCTAAGGCACCCCCTCCCCATAGAAAATCCCTATAAATACGTTCCAATCTCAATCTCACAAGCCTGGGTAAGCGGAGACAAGACATGAAACAAATTGGCAAACTTGAAAGAATGCTCCGAATAACGATGACCCTCCCTCCCTTTGAAATATACTACCTTTTCCAAAGAGCCAACCTCTTCCAAAATCTTTCTTCTATAGGATCCCAAACCCCTAGTGAATTATGAGGGGCACCCAAAGGAAGCCCGAGTAAGAGGCAAGAAGCAACCCACCTTACATCCTAGTTCAATCGCCAACACCTCAACATTATCAATCTGCCCAATTGGAATTATCTTGCTTTTGAGAAGGTTAATCCTCAAACCGAAATCGCCTCAAGCCACACCAAGAGCTAGGTTAGATGGGCTAACTAATCCAGATTAACTCCACAAAACAGCATCATCAGCATACAGAAGGTGGGAAACAACCAGCCCCTCTTCCCCCTATCGCCTATCATCTAGAAAAAAAAAAACTCCCTTCCACAACTTCACCAATAAGCCGACTAAGCACCTCCATCCCAATCACGAAGAGGCAAGGGGAGAGGGAATCCCCTCGTGCTACAAAATAAACCGGTAGGGGAACCATTGACCAAAACCGAGAAGGTTGTTGTAGAGATGCACCATTTGATCCAATTCAGCCAACTATTGCCAAAGCCCATTCTCTCCAACATTATAAGAGCAAAGTCCCAACTAATATGATCATATGCCTTTTCGATGTCAAGCTTGCATAAAAGTCCACTTTCTTTTCTTCTTAACATCGAGTCTACCGCTTCATTACATCTTTTTTTTTTGTTTTTTTAAATGCCTACATGCAACAGGCTAAATTTTGCCAAAGTCTCTTACACAATATACATTGAACTACACTTTGATAACTTCAAATGCAATGGGATTGAGACAGGTTTTCCTATGTCAACAAACGGGTTTAAATTTTATTGGCTCTTTATTTGTGATTGTATTGAGTTACACTTTAGAAATCAAAGCTTCTATATTAAGTACTCAATTTGATACACTTGGTGGGGGAAAGTGTTAACTACATAGCAGAGCAGCTTAAAAAGAAGGGTTTTCAGCTTGTCAATCAATGCCCTCTGTGTCGAAAAGCGAAAGAGGAGTTGGAGCATCTTTTGATTCACTGCCCTTCGGTATGAGGGTTGTGAGTAGCGCTCATCTCTATTCCTGGTTTGGATTGGGCTTGCCCTCGCCTGGTCAAAGATTTCCTCTTTGGCTGGACCCTCTTTCCTATTAGAAAGAAAACAAGGAAACTGTGGATGGCTGCTTCTACAAGTCTTCTTTGGGTTATTTGAAAGGAAAGAAACAGGGTTGTTTTTTATGATACACCCTTTTTTGTTGATAGGTTGAAACTCTCTTTCATTAGTTCTCTATATTCTTGGACTTGGTTAATTGCTAATGAGGATTATTCTCTTGTAAGAATTCTTTTGTGCATTCTTTAGGGCTCTATTTGTCGGGTGGTAGGTTCTTTTTAGCCCTTTCTTTTGTATAGGCCTGGTTGGCTCCCCGGTATACTTCGAGGTAGTCACCTTGGCTCTCCTACTTGTTGTTAATACATGTAGCCACAGTTTGCCTATCAAAAAATATATATAGAAATAAACAATAACTTTTATATAAAATATAGTAAATCTTATCTAAAAATATGAACTTATCATAAATCCTCAAAAATAATTTTTAAAATTTGAAATAATAAAAAATTTTGATACCTCGATTCTAAAAAAAATAGATAAGTCTCAAAGAGTAATTGCATTTTACATAATAATTACTATCATTTTCTATTTTTAAAAATAGAAAATAAAAAATACATCCAAATAAGACCTCCCAATTTTTCGAGTCCTAATGTAATTATAAGCCATAATGGACGCTACCTGTGTACCCTTGATTGCTAAGACTATTAAGCTACCAATTCGATCCAAAAGTTTAAGCTGCTAGGTGATATTACAAGTAGCTGCATTTATTTCAACAATCAATTAATATCTAGTATGGCCAATTGATGAAAATTTACATTTTTCTAATAGGAAAACGAGTCAAATCATTAAACCAAAAAAGGAGCCAAAGGGACTACCCCGACGTATACAAGGAGCATACAAGGGGAGTCTAAAGTCCTGTACAAAAAGGAAATGGCAAACAAAAAACTTACCACCCCAAAGAAAGCTAGATCCTAGAATTAGAAGTAAGAATACACAAAATAACTGAAACAATATAATGATCCACATTAGAAATTAACCCAGCCCAAGAGAAAAGGGAGATAATGAAAGAGAGCTTCAATCTATTCTTCAAGAAAAAGGCATCTTCAAAGACAATTATGTTCCTCTCTTTCCAAATTGCCCAAAGAAAACTAAGAGTAGCCGCCATCCACAAAATTCTAACATTCTTCCTAACAAGTAAGTGCGCCCAACTACGAAGCAAGTCCTCCACCAAAAAAGGACAAGCCCAATTAACTCCAATAGTGGAAAAGAGAGTAGCCCACAAACCCCAAATCAAAGGGCAATGGATTAAAATGTGCTCCAAGTCTTCTTCATCCCTCCCACAAAAAGGACATTTGCTTGCAAGGTGGTAGGCTCTCTTCAAAGGGCAGTGGATTTCATACCCTTAGGCAAGCGAAAGAGAGACATAAGGTAGATGGGCATATTAGATAAAGAGCTTCTTATTGGAGTGAGTCTACCACCATTTGAAATATATTGTCCCTTCTAAAGAGCTAGTTTTTGCGAAATTTTTCTTCAATCCCATCTTAAGCAGTTGTTGAATTGTGTCGAGCCCCTAAGGGTAGACCTAAATAGGTTGATGGGACGGCCCCTACTTTGCACCCGAGCTCAAAGGCCAATTGATCCACATTCTCCACTGCTCCCACGGGCATAATGGAACTTTTCTTCAGGTTAATTTTCAACACAAAAAGAGCTTCAAACCAAGCCAAAATCCAATTGAGGAAGACCACTTGCTCTTCTGAATCTGCAGAACACTAGAGTGTCATCCGCAAACAGCAGGTGAGTGACTTCCATCTCTTCACCACTTCTTCCCGCAAACTTGTATCAAGGCAAAAGGCCCTCGGTACCAGCTTTTACTATTAACATGGAGAAAGCTTACATACCCAGGGCAAATATACATAAGGGCTCCCTTGCCTCAGACCCCTCGAACTACTAAAGAACCCAGCTAGACTGCCATTAATTAAGACAGAGAATAAAGTTGTGGAGATGCACCATTTTATCCAGGCAATCAATTTTCTTCCAAAGCCCATCTTTTGTAGAATTGTGAGAACAAAATTCCAATTGATATGATCATAGGCTTTTTCAAATATCTAACTTGTAGAGAATTCCCTTTTTCCTTTTTCTTCAACATTGAGTCTATCACTTCATTTGCAATTAAAGATGCATCCAAAATCTGTCAACCCTCCACAAAAGCATTCTAAGCTTTATTGACCAACTTGCTCATCACCTTTTTCAATTTGTTTGCTAGCACTTTTTCTATTAATTGTACAAGCTGCCCACCAGGCTAATAGGTCTGAAATCCTCATACCCTTGACCAACTTATCAAAATTTATAGCAGCAATGCAAAAAAAAAAAAAAAGCTACATAGAAATGAAGACCAGAAACAAAAGAGGATCAAAGAAATAAAATGTAGAGAAGAGAAGAGGAGAAGAGGAAAAGGTGAAGAAGAATAATGAAATACATGAAAAAAACGAGAAGTAGCATACCAGAATGAGACCAAGATTAGCCCTCATACCATGATATAAATTATGGTTGTGAGCATTCCAAACCTGTAAATGAAGAGTCTAGAGGGAACCAACTTTCTCTATTTTCCATCAATTTTCTGGGATTCTATATGATTGCTACTCTAAAGAAAGAAGTGTTCGATGTTGTCACAATTATATAAAGTAAAGATTATCTCCTTTAATACTGATACAGTTAAAATAGGAACAACCAAATTGCTAGGAGGAATCCCATAGAAACAAAATTATAGAAACTGCTCCAAATTTTTCATGAGATAAACAAACCTGAATATATCCTATGAATCTCAGTAATTGCATAGATAGCTAATATCATCAATAACTCCCAAATCCTTGGAATTCCAAAACTGTTCTAAATAACACATTTTTTATTTTTCGTTGTACATCAACTTTCTTTAGCAAATAAGACTTGATATTAAATATCTAAACTGAAGATTTGCATCAATTACGAAAACTCATACGATTCATTATGAATGACTCATCCCAGATTTGTCTAGTAAGAAATTCTTATTATCTGCCAGTATATAACATAAATAGGTATTCGCAAGAATATCTGTGAGTGACACTGAAAGCGTTGTAAGAGATCCATCCTATTAACTACATTTAACAAAGCAAATATTTTCACCAAACATCAAAATTACTATCTAATTGAATATAAACAATTAATAAAATTGAAATCATAAGTGCAAATCAATCAACATTAGTCTTTACCCATATAATGTGACGGCCAATATTTCCTTTTAACACATTATAGTTAGTTGCCTTATTAATTATGAAACTGATTTTTCATACATCTCAGAAGGATTATAATGGATGATTCAAGACGTAACATAATGCAATGACACCACAGACTAACGCGACCAGTAATAGTATAGCCTCTCGAATCGTTCTACGATCATGTTCGAAGGAGGAAAGTGAAGACGCAACAATCAATTATAAAATGATTTATTGATAAGTCGATGGGATAGTGAAGACACCACAATCAACTATGGAAGCGTTGATCGATAAGTCGAGGGGATAATGAAGACACCACAATCAACTATGGCATTATTGATTGATAAAAGGGAATAATGAAGATGCCACAATCAACTATGGTTGATTGATAAGTCGAGGGGATAATGAAGACACCACGATCAACTATGGAATGGTTGATTGACAAGTCAATGGATAATGAAGAAGCCATAATCAACCATCAACTCTAGAGGGGTTGATTGATAAGTCAACATGATGAACGCCACGGAAAATTTCAATAAGTTCAGAGGTTCTTTAAAGAACCAAAAGGAAAAGACCCTCACACCTTTTAATCCATATTCTTCTATATTTCATTGTAAATATGTCTTCTTCTTTTTTTATCAGTAAAAAGCAAATATTATAAAGACAGAAAGAGTTCCCAGGAGTACACAGGTCGTGAACAAAAGGGAGCCAAAAAACCCAGTCATCAACAAACCCAAAAACCCTACCTACTCCCGACCAGAGTCGAGTCCAAACGAGTTAGGTGTTGCTCCCGACCTGTCTGAGTTAATGATCCATAGGTGTAGTTCACGAAGTTAGCTTTAATCCTTTGAACATAGGTGACCTCATTCTCGAACACCAACCTATTTCTTGCGCACCAAAGAGTCCAAAACAAGCACAAAGGTGCTGCCAACCACATTGTAAATGTCTTTTTATATGCTACAAATTATAAAGGAAACAAATATAAAAAATCTACTACAATCTTAAACCTAATTCACACTTATAAACTTAGAAAGTAAATAAACCTAAATAGACTAGGATTTGGTTAATTTCATTGTGACCTTTTTTTTTGACGATAAAACGAGTATATTGAACAAAAGAGCGGGGGTTCCAAAAGTACCTGAGTGAACAAGGAAACCAAATGGAACCCTTGAAAAACCTACCAGACAAAAGCTACTTGACCCTACTGCACGACCAAGCGAAAAATCTTTGAAAGAATTCGAGTAATTATGACGCTATCTGGATTGCGATTCCACAAATTACTCGAAAGTTGATTTAATTTTGAGTGTTGAAGACCCAGATTATCAACCTTTTGCTATTCTTTCGTAGCCAAAATCCAAAAAAAAAGGCATAAGGAGGCCGACCATCCAGTTTTCTTTGTTTTTACCCACACAGAATGCTCCTTGTCAAGCTAAAAGGGTGTGAATAACAAGTCTTGGAAGAGACCCCGACTATCGTCAAAAAAGGTCCCAGAAAAAAGCATCTTGGGTTTATCTTGCGATGAATTAACAGGTGAGTCATTATGCTTTCCATCCCCCTCTTCCTGAGGCAACATTTGTTTGCAAGGGCTCTTCCGCGACGTTTAAGTTGATCCCAAGGTGATCAACTTTTCCCCAAGAAGCTTCCCAAGCAAAAAAGCTAATTTTGGAGGGGACCACAGAGTTCCAACTGAGCGGAAAGGAAAATCAATCTCAAGCGAGAGGTCTAAGTCTCTATACATGGTCCTGACTAAGAAATTATCGTTACTGGATCCCTTCAGCAGAAGTTTGTCCTCAATCCAAGGTCTGATTTTTTTCCTGTGGATAGAGGAGAGGAATATTTTCACCTCCTCCATTTCCAAATCATTAAAGGACCTTAGAAAGGTTGGAGACCAACCCCCTTCCTCCCTAAAACAGTTCCACAAATCTGCCACCATAGCATCTTTTTTGCACGACCAGGGATAAACATAGGGAGCCAAAGAGACACAGCGCCTCCTCCGCACTTTGGTATCTTTCCAAAAACTAATCCTCCTTCCATTGGCTAAAGAGAAGGTAGCATTTTAGAGGAAGAGAGACCATTCTTTTCTGATTTCCTTCCACAGCCCGACACCAAAGCCACCCCTGATGTCACAAGAGTGTCACCCCCCAGCAGTCTCTCCAAATTTGCTAATCACAACCTTTCTCCAAAGGGCATTCCTCTCATTTGCAAACCTCCAGCTCCATTTGCATAAAAGAGCCTTATTTAGCCTAGAGAAGTTTCTCAGACCTAATCCCTTCTTTTTCTTCTCTGTCTGGCGTGGCCCATTACGAGGTGGAGCCTCTTCCTGAGAATTTGCCCCCGCTACCCCACATAAATTGTCTTTGAATTCTCTCCGATCTATTGCAAACCTTTTGTGACATACGAAAAAGGGATAAGTAATAAGGTGGAAGGCTAAGACAAAATTACTTAGGATAAACGTAATCCTTCCACCCTTAAGGTATATCTTTGCCTTGACCTCTTGAGAGCCTTTCTTCAAGCGGAGTCCCGAACCCCTAAAGCCTTGTGTGGAACAGAAGAGAAGAAGATCAAGCTTGGCGTTGCAGATGCCTATTATGATCTAAAAATATTCCAAATGTGTCAAGATTCTCCTGGAACTTGAATAAGCCCGTTGATTGCATTTTTTATCTTCTTTCCCTGTTCTCTTTTAACCTGCCTAATTGGAACTTTGATTGGATCCTTTGAAGTCATTTGCATTACAAAATTTTCAGAATTGGTGAAAACAAGACTCATGGGAGGAGGTATGGTTTATGTTTGTTTATGATTCATTTTACACTCTACTCTCCTTGATTGAGGAGAAAATGAGAGAGATTGAAATTTTTGTTTTAGGACCTCAGGAACCAAGGGATTTTACCCAACTTAGCCTAATAACACGAACCTGCACTATGAAATTGTGCTCTTTGGAATAAATAAATGTTTAAAGAAACATATATCACTATCCTTTTTTTTTATCAATAAGTAAAAGAATGTAATAATCACTATCCATATATTATCATCATTGTTAGTGCCAATTAGAAAAGTATAGAAAGACATGTTTCTCTATCTCTTCCAAACAAATGTACCCAACATTCAAACTCACTCATGAGTTCAAGCTTATCAAAAGTCGAAAACACAACACTATCTAAATCTTATCAACACCTTTAAAATCAACTATCTGCGCACAACTATAGAAGCTTTTCATGGGTAGATATATATAAAAGAGATGCTAAATGCAAACCAAAAGGTACAAAGAATACCAACCTTTTTACAAAAACATCACAAGGGTAAAACAAAAATCACCAAGGTCAAAAAACAATCCGATCATTAAGAATGGTAAATTCGTTGGACTGCATCCTCTAAAACAACTTGGTCTCCGACCAAATGAGATTCCCTAAAGAAAATAGCCAAAAGCTTTGTATAGACAACGCCTTCATCCTTGAACACAACCAATCAGTTCCTAGCCCTCACACCGCCCCAAAAATGCACAAGGCCCGAAACCACTAATCTCCCATCTTTTTCGCACCATAGAGCCTCTCCACCCCAAAAGAGTATCCCACATAGAAAAAGGGTTAACCTAAGGGACGCCAAAGAGAGAAGAGCAAATTCCAAAGCACCTTTGTTAAATCACAATGGAGGAGAATGTGATTGGCTGTCTCCTCTTCTATTTGACAAAAGTAGCACCTATTAGCAAGAGAAAAAATTCTTTTTTGAAGCTAATCAAGAGTCGGAATTTTTCCCCAAGAAGCTTCCCAATAAAAAAAACCTATCCTTGGTTGGACACGAACCCTCCAAATGTTTGCTAAGGGGAAAGCAAAGTAAAGGCTAACCCCCCAACACCTTGTACATAGTTTTGGTTGAGAAGTCTCCGCTCTTAGTCTCCTCCCACCTCAGTTTCTCCACACCCTCCAAAAATAAATTCTTTGTTCCTATCCTTAAGAAGAGACCCAGCCCGGCTCATCACCTCGATCATTGAGGATGTCTACATAAAATAGGATCCCCGATGCCCCTCTTTCGCCCTCCTCAGACATCCAAACAGGGGAAAGAAATACTCAAGGGGGTATCACCAAACCATTTATCTGTCCAAAATTTCACTCTTTACCCATTTCCCATGTCAAATAATACTTTTGACTCAAAGAAACATGGTAAAGCAACCTACCTATCAACCTCTTATTTTTCAATAAGATTTTAAGAAAATTATACAACTAGAAGTTTGACATTTTTTAAGGTGAGAAAAGTATCGAGAGAACTATAGGTCGCAAGAAAGAAATAGAGAACAAAAATTTGGAAAAAAGATCTCATGGACCCATGGTATTGTTTGGATCCACTTCCACGTATTTTTTCTCATATGTTAGAAAAAGCAAACATAAACCTCTCTCAAATGCTCTCTTATTACTAAGCCCCAAACAAAAGAGATGGCAGACACCAACACATCGGAAGTACAACAAGCACATAGGAGACTAGAAACAAAAGAATAGAAAGAGTCTGAAACTTATCCAAGCCATTGAAAACATGAAGAAGATTGATCACTCCACTCCACATCCTCAACAATCTTTCAGCTTTGCTCTTTCTAAACTCTACTACCCACAAAGTTGTAAAACCTTATTTAACTTCATCATGGAAACTTGTCTAGTGGGATCAATTACAGAGAAAATTTCATTATAAATTCTGCATCAAAATTCACAGACCCACAAAGTGAAAATTTTTCATTTAAAAAAATATGAACTTTGGATTCAGTTTAAAATCAATAACCAATACTAGTTTTTGTAACTTAACATGGCGTTTAATTGCCACATTTGGAAGCTACATAACAAGGTAAAAAGATTGGTTCTTCTTAAGTTTAAAGCGATCTTTGTGGTAAAATAATTGTAACTCAAATAAAATTAAAACGAGATATATTCTTCTTTTTAATTTTATAAAGAGAAAGTAGAACAAGGAATGGAATAAGAGATAACGAGAGTATCTCAGCCTTTCTCTAATCCCTCCCGATTTATAAAGGGAGAACGCTATCATTTATGGCAGTAATTATAGTGTGGTAGTAATTATAGTGTGGTAGTGAGCGAATTCGGTGCAAAAGAAACAAATGCAATCATTTATGGCAATAATTAAAGTATGGAAGTCGGAGAATTCAGTGCAAAAGAAAGAATATCTCCCGCTTATTCAAATAAGGCTACAAAGCAACCATTACTTTTGACTTTTGTCATTCACAACTTTATGACAATAATTAAAAAGAGTTTAAACTTAATAGTGTGGCAACTTTAAACTTGTTGTGAATAACAAAAGTTTTTAATGACAAAAATCAAAAGTAATGACTGCAAAAGCAGCCTTATTTGAATAAATGGGATAAATTCTTTCTTTTTTTTTTGCGTCGAATTTTTCCCCAACCACACTATGATTATTGCCATAAATGATTACATTTTTCCTTTCTTTCTCTATGAATGGGGACTAGAGGAAGACGGAGATACCATTATATAAACTTTTGTCATTCACAACTTTATGATAATAATTAAAGATAGTTTAAAGTTTATAAAGTGACAACTTTAAACTTGTTGTGAATGACAAAAGTCAAAAGTAATGACTGCAAAGTATCCTTATTTGAATAAGTGTGAGAATTTGTTTTCACCGAATACTCTCACTATCACACTACAATTATTGCCATAAATGGTGGTCTTTTTCATTCTTCCATTATTGAATTAGAGAAAGGCCTTTATTAATATACTTTGTTATCAAAATCAAATGCGACTCACGGTCGGTAGGTGAAACGATCGACTCTTACCCAAAGAATCGAAAATATGCACAGATCAAAGAGCGGAATCAAGATCGCGAATCGATTCGGATGAATCGATGTATCTGGAGTTCTCAACATACGAAATTAAAAAATCACCAAAATAAAAGAATGAAATACCTGGAAAAAAAAAAAAAAAAACTTAGCCATCTGTAGGAATTGATTAACATGGAAGAAACAACTCCAACCTTTGGTAATACGAGAAGAAACGAAAAAGGGAGAAGAAGACCAGAAATTTACAGGGAAGAAGAAGGGACTGACAAGAGGACTTGGCTATGGTTGGAGAGAGAATGATGATGACAACCTTGAACTTGGAGATGATGGCTTAGTTTAATTTTATTAGTAGTTAATTATTATATGAAATGATTCTATTAGCATTCGTATATTCAACGACTAGACAAGTATTTGGATCTCTTTTAACTTCTTTTAGACTTGGTTGGTAACTTAGTATGGTTTATTTGAAAAAAAAATTTTTTTTATCAGTGTATGGTTTATTTGAAAATATTATAAGTTTATCATTTAAACAAATATTTAAATAGCTTACAAATTAGGAATTATATAAAATTACATATATTTCAACTATTATGAAATGTAAAAGCAGATCTTAGATTTGATTCGATTCTCAGTCTTGATTATTGTCAAGCGTTTGAATCTGGATTTAACAGCCCCAGCGATTAATAGGGATTAGAGGAAGGCCTCTACAAATAGATATTTCTTATTCTATTCCTAATCTTACTTTCTCTTTTATTTTAGTTACAATTACTTAACCACAAATCTCATGTTTTAAACTTTTTTTTTCTTCCCAAAATGATATCAATTCAATCATGCCTAATTGAACTCAAGCCCAAGAGCTTGGAGCCATTCTTGCTGAGTTGACTTTGCTGTCTACTTCTACGAAAGCCACCTTTTCGTTTATGGAAACCCTAATGCCAAAACCCCTCAATCTCAACCAACCCAACCTTCAAAACTCTCCCTCCCTGTACTACCCTCTTCGTCGTCTTCACATCAACCAAACAGAGAATCGACTATTATCGAAATTAAACCCTAAAACAAGAATACCAAACCATAAATGATACTAACCGTCACCGAGCATCCTCTGTGATCAGCCATAATGAGTTAGGCTTTTTATCTAAGATTTGTGTATGTGTGAGTGAAGAGAGGCATGGGAACAAGAACGTTACCTGTGTGTTGGGGGAGCTTGATTATTTGTTGATACACGGGGCTTTGAATTTAGCGGCTGAGTAAACCTCTAATAGCTTGAGAGGACTCCACCAACTGAACTATGGGAGAGCAGAAAATAAGAGAAAAAGGAAAAAGAAAGAAGATGTTCTTATTACTGGGCTTGGATTTATGAAAATCAAATGGGAAAATGAGTACATCAAAATGGGCTTGCATAATCTGGGCCCTCTTCTCCCTATGTCCCGCCTCGGTGCTTTAATCATTTTTTTTTTTAAAGAAAAATAATTTTATTGAATCCAACTTGCAATAAATTGATAGATCTAAAATGAAATTGCTAAAATATAAAGGTGAGCATAAAACTCTAAAAAACCGAACCAACCGAAAAATAGGTTAATTGAACCAATCGATTTGGGTTTGCTTTTTGTTTTATACAATTCTCGATTTTGTTTTATGTTTAAGTTTAGGTTTACAAAATACAAAAATCGTGGTTTCAGTTAGAGCTGACAATTCGAATGGTGATCGGGTGAAGCAGGGCGGGTATAATCGGGGCCGGATTAGGATGGGCCTTATTGCCGGCGCCATTTCTTTATTGACCCGACCACCTCTGCCAGGCTAAGCGGGCGGCCTTTTGCCACGGCAAATCTTATACGAAAAAAAAGTTAAATTATGGCCTATTATATTAATAGATGATAAAGAAATGTATGTGAATTAGAAAAGTTTAGGGCATGTTTTTACATTTCATTTTATTTGTATTTCCAATGCTTAAAATTACATTATATTAATAGATGATAAAAACTGTATGTGTAATTGAGAAAAATTAAAGGGCATGTTTGGTTAATTTTTTAAAATATAGAACATCGTTTAATGTGCACAAAACAGTTATTGTTAACTTTAGAATTTGGTCGTTTTGTATTTTTGTGTTCTTAGGATAAAAATAATTGGAAACTAAACATATTCTTCTTAAAAACATGAAACCTGTTTTCAATAACACTAACCAAACATTCCCTAACAAAAACATGAAACCTATTTAAAAACTGGTTTTTGTTTTGAAAAAGCAAGAACAGGGGAGAACAAGAACGAGTTTGGTTCCTTTCTTTTTGTTCTTAAAAACATTAAACCTGTTTTCAATAACACTAACCAAACGTCCCCTGGCAAAACATGAAACCTGTTTAAACTAGTTTTCATTCTGAAAAAACTTAAGAACAGGGAGAACAAAGACAAGTTTGGTTCCATTTCTTTTGTTCTTAAAAATGCAGAAACATGTTTTCCGTAACACTAACCAAACATTCCTAACAAAACATGAAACCTGTTTAAAAAACTGGTTTTGTTCTGAAAAAGAACAAGAACAGGGGAGGAACAAGAATAAAGTTTGGTTCCATTTTTTTTATTCTTAAAAACATGAAACATGTTTTCAATAACACTAACCAAACATTCCCTAACAAAAACATGAAACCTGTTTAAAAACTGGTTTTTATTCTAAAAAAAAAAAGAACAGGGGAGAACAAAATGTCAAGAACAAGTTTGGTTCCTTTTTTTTGTTCTTAAAAACATGAAACCTGTTTTCAATAGCACTAACCAAACATTCCTAACAAAACATGAGCCTGTTCAAAACCCTAAGTTTTATTCACAGAAAAACAAAAGAACAAGGCAAGAGCAAGAGATGTCAAAATTAAAGCTGGTTTTTATTCTGAACGAGAATTGTTATCAAAAACTACCAGTTTTATTCTGAAAAAACCACAGTTTTCTTTTGATACTCATCATTTCTTCTAAAACTGAAAATATATTATCTCTTTGGGCTTCAATGCATGAACCTACCAACAAGAGTAACGGC
Organism: Tetrastigma voinierianum; assembly: GCA_016808115.1. Lineage (NCBI taxonomy): Eukaryota > Viridiplantae > Streptophyta > Magnoliopsida > Vitales > Vitaceae > Tetrastigma > Tetrastigma voinierianum. Next base: position 93,084 of record JAEQBH010004193.1, on the reverse strand, counting down.
AACACTTAAAAACAGCCCCCTATCAATTTGCGAAATCTTAAACCAAACGCCAACTTTCTGTTTCAGGGTTCCAAATCCCATTCGTCGCGCTAAGATGGAAGCCGATACGAAGGAGAAAAGAAAGCTTTTTAATGAGCTACCCATTTCCAGCATCATAAAAAGAAATAAGAGCATTATAATTAAGATTTATGTTTCACAACAAAAAAAAAGACATCAAACGAGAAAAAATAATTTAAAGCAAAAGTGATGATTTCTTTACCTAGAAAACGATTCTGAGGAAAACAAAGATAAAGGAAGAAAATCACTGGATCAGATGAAGGAGAAGACAGGAAAATGCTTGGAGGATCGTCGTCGAGGAGCTGGTCCGCTGGAGGCCTACGGCAAGAACTGAGCTGGAGAAGAGCTCGGGGTTTTGCAAAATGCCAAAAACGTTTGGAAATTGGAATGTTTGGATAAACCGTAAATAAAGTGTTTTTTTATTACTTTGGCATACCAGTTGTGATCGCTGATTAAACCCAATTGGCCCAGTGAATGACGAGTTTGGCCAGTTTTTGCTTTCAATAAATTCGTATCTTTGAGAAATCCCTAATTTTGGGTTAGTCGAATGCCGACAGTGGAGTGATGCCTTTCTGATTACGGATCACATAGATCTGACATCTGTCGAAACGTGGAGTTTAATTTGAGACTCTGTCGGTCCGAGCGTTCACCAGATTTCGTATCAGTACATTGGCCGCGAAGATAAGGCTAGCAGTTTCACGACAACATTAAAGTAGCGATAAGAGTGGAGTAATAAGGCACACCGCCAACAAATCGGTGACAAAAACACCAACAAATATAGGAAACACAAAGATAAACTCGGATTTGTGTGGAATAAATCATTTTATTGATAAAAAAAAAAAACCTATAATGATGAAAGTATTAATTTCATGTCAAGAATAACAAAAAAATTCTCCAATTATTAACTATAATTTTAAACTTAAAAAAATTGATCAAGTGATTAAAACCCATAGCAAATTTTATAATCATGGTTTTAAATTAGAAGTTAAAACTGTATTGGTGATTAAGATTTTAAGTTAGAATTGTAATTAGTGATTAAGATTTTAAGTATTTAAAAAAAAATCAAAATCATGATATTAAAATTATTATTATAATTTTTATTTGAAATACTCAACCTATATTTTTTCTAAGATAATTATTTTATATTATAGGTATGATTTATGGAATTAAATATTAATCATAAAAGTGAACTTTTACCATAATAATTCAATGAATGTAATATAGAGATAGAGTTGGTATTCAGTATTCTAACAAAATTATTTGATTTTTTTAAAATAGTAATATATATGAATTTTTATTTCATTATTTATTATTATTTTTAATCATGACTGTTTTGGACTAAGTTTTTTTTTTTTTTTTTTTTACTATAGACATCAAAATCTGAGATTGTATCTGGTTTGGAAAAATACTTCCTGGTTTTCATTTTTATTTTCTAAAAACAGTTTTCACTGTTTTATAAATAAAATTGATTAAAAGTGAAAATAGGAAACTTTTCTCGCTATGGAAATAACTTTTTATGCGATAAATAACGAAATTATGTTTATTTTATTTTCTTAAATGGTTAATTTTAAAAGTTGAAAATAATTGCATTGATATTAATTAAAAAATAAATAAATTTGGAAAAATACGATTCTTTTTATAAAACATTATAAAATGTTAAAAATCAAATAAAATTTTGTTTTGTATAAAATAAAAAAATATTTTTTTAAATTATTTCAAAAAGTACTTTTTCAACAAAAAATTATTTTCAATCCCTAATAATGATATTTATATAAGATTTATATGTTAAAACTATTTTTTACTTCTTTTTAAATGTGCTTTACAAGCATTCTTTTAAACTCATTTTTATTACTATTTTTGAAAATTATTATAAAAATAATTTTCATTTTCAACAAAAAATTATTTTCAATCCCTAATAATGATATTTTATATAAGATTTATATGTTAAAACTATTTTTACTTTTTTTTTAATGTCTTACAAACACATTCTTTTAAACTCATTTTTATTACTATTTTTGAAAATTATTATAAAAATAATTTTCATTAATATTCTTTGAAACGTGTTACATAATATTTTACAATAAGATTTTATATTTAATATTTTTTTTTTTTAATGATTGCACTTTTTTGTTAACTTGTTTTTAAAGTAGTTAATTTTCTAGTTATAAAAATATATGTTTCTTTCTATTTTTTATTATTGAAAATATAAAAAATAATAGTTGTCATAGTGATTTCAATTATTTTGATAAAATAAAATCATACTCATATCAAAATTAATTAGAAAATAAGATAATATTAAAAAATAATTAATATATTTTATTATATAGTATTTTAACAATATAAAAACAAATTATAAGTATTTTAAACAAAATTTAATTTTATAAAATATTTAAAAATAAAAAATTTTATTTTTTAACATTTTTACTATTTTGGCCGATTATGGTTCGAATAGAGTTTCTGGCCTTTATGATCAGTTAAGGCTAACCAAACGAGCTGAATAAAAATTAATTTAATGGCTAGCGACTCATTGAGGGCGGTCTAGCTTGAATTCCTATATGTAAGTGGCCCCATGCCAGCACCAAAGATGAGGGCAATGGCGAAACCCGGAAATAAAGTCAAATGAATAAACATTTTACGTGGGGGCATTTGTAGCACAATGGTTGAGGGTTCTGGAACTTCATACAGCGCGGTGTTGGGACATATCAGAAGTGCACTCATGGGTGTAAGGCGATTAGGATGACAGCAGGCGGAGAGTTGAGAAGGCGAGTTAGTCACAGCCGCCCGCCGTTTTTCAGTTCCCGAACTTGTCCCGGGTTTAAAATAAAGCAGGCGGCGTGCGAATGGGAGAAAATTACCAGCTAGCCAGTTCCCGTTTATTTTATATATTTGTTTAATTATTATAAAGCTAAAATTAATATATTTCCCATAAAAAATAAAAATATTATGAATTTTTATAAATTATTTATTAAAAAATATTATAATGATTATTATTATATATATTAAAGTATAAAAATTAAAAAAAAAATAAATATAATTGGGGCGAGGCGGGCATGACAATACCTGAACCCGTCCTGGGTTTGAAAAAAATAAATCCGAACCCACTAAAAACCCAATTAAGGTTAAATCAAACTCATCCCATCAGGGATGGGGCGGGACGAAACCCGAAATAACACACCTCGTTGCCATCCCTAAAGACGACTCATGAGACCTTCAAAATTCCGATCACTGGCTTAGACCTCGAAGGGATTAAAACCGGCCATCTAATTATTTTTAGTCATGATGGTTTGAATATGGTTTGGCTTAAAGATATATTCTATGTGTGCTCGGACCGCTCAAAACACGTCATGACCTAGCTAAAAAAAAAAAAAATACAAATAATATGTAATGATAAGTCTTGCCAACATGCGAGCATGACTATATTAAAAGGGAAACTATGTTACGGGGTATCAATTTCAAACAATTTGAAAAACGAGGATCAAATAATCTTATTTGAAGCCTAGTCCAATATGGGATTAAATATTTCATAGAAAAGTCCAAATATTTTTAAAAAATGGTTGCAAATGCATGAGTCTTATATATAAGTCATGTAACCATTAGGGTACAACCTATGTGAACCTTAAATCCGAGAGGGTTGACCCGGTTTTTTTACGGTCAAAATTTAACGGTCCGGCCTGGCCCTAATTTAATGTGGATTAGGCTAGTCCACTGGACCGAGTCAAAATTACCACCTCTAGTAGACCTATTATAACCATATTATATAGATTGAGTGTGAGATGATGATCACTAAAGAGGAATTAGTAGTATTAAAAAAATAAAAATGAGGAATTAGTAAAAAATGGTAATCATAATAACCCTTAAAAGAGGAATTATTGCTCTTAAATTAGTTTACACCCATCTAAAAAAAAGTGATAACTAACAAGTGAAATGGTTTTGTTAAATTTAATATTTTATATTATCTCTTTGTTTAAAAAAAAAAAAAAAAAAAGTGAATCACAGTGTTCTCATGTTTTCCCCGTACTGGTCTGTGTTGAAACTATACATTTCATTATTTTAAAACGACTCGACATGAAAAATATAAGGATTCGAGTTTCAATAAAGACGATTTACTACATAATATTAAAAAAGTTATTACCTTAAAAAAAAAGATAATTGATTGATTGTTTTCCATTAATTAATTTGTAATATAAATAGTACAAATTGAATCACGAATTCAAAGAATAAATCTAGTAACAAGCATATTTAAAAACTATAATCAATCTAAATCTAAATATTACATATTTATAATCACATAATTTAAATTTAATCAGATTTAGACTCTAACTCTCCTATAGTTAATGCCCCCATATGAAATAAATACCTTATTTCGAAAAAAAAGAAAGAAAGAAATAACACACAATGTGGGTTTTTATTTGTGTAATTATTAAATCCAACAAAATCTTTTAACCAAAACAAAAAGGATATCCAATAGTAATAAACAACTCAAAGCATCTTCCCAAACCTAGAAAACAAAAAGAGACAACCCAACTATTTCCTTATCCTCGTTAGAGCCGACAATTTAGGTCTCATCAGTTAGGCTAGCTCGATCCATCTTGAATTAGGATCGAGTCGGGCTGTTAATTTAATGGCTCGAAAAAAATCGAGCTAAATTTGATTGACCCGATGTCGACCCGATCTAGCCTAGCCCAACCTGTCAGCCCGAATTGCCATACCTCTACTCCTGAACTCTCCCTCTTCTTAACTAGTCTCCATCTCCTTTGCTTCCCAAGTATGATAGGCTAAAATTTTGTTTTTTTGTTTTTGTTTTTTTTGTTTTTTTGTTTTTGTTTTTCCTCCTCTCTTGCTTTGTTTTGTTTCAATGCCTTTCTCTCATCTTTGACCATTCGAGTTACAATTCGGCCTTCTCACAAATCCTTTCTAATGCCACCAAAAAAAAAAAAACTACTTATATTAAATAAATAAATAAATTACAACCCATGATCTAACTTTTTTTTTTTTTTTTTTTTTTGATGTCACTTTTAGATTATATTAATTGAGGTCAATTGATGATTTGCTCCAAAAGTATGGGAAAGATTCACAAAGAGGACCACTTTAATATTTTATAAACATGTCATCATGTCATCAAAGCTATTATTTTTATTTAAACAATTTAACAAAAGTATGCCTGTTTTGGGTAAGAAACTTTTCCAGAAGCAATTCAAATTCATAAATCTAACTTAAAACTTAAAAAATCTTAAACAAAAATAATTTTTATTTAATATGAATTATTTTTATAAGAAAAAAAAAAAATACTTATAGAAGCAACATAAAGAAAGTAAATTTAACAAAAAATATTAAAATTAAAAACTTTTTGTAGTTTATGTATTTTGTATTGCATCATTTTTTAAAATTGTTTTTGTTTTGAAAATAAGAAAATCATATTTAATTAATTACTTGCACTAAATTTTAAAATACAAAATAATGTTTCTGAGTGATTTAAAAATGTGTAAAAACAGTTTTTAAAGACAAAACCAAATACCCTTTATAAATATATTTAGAACAAAAATATTTTTTATTTAATATGGATTATTTTTATAAGAAAAAACAATCCTTTTTATCGGAAGCAACAACAAAAATAGACATAGGGTTAAACTTTAACTTTTTTACATAAAATTAAAAAAAAAGAGTTTAAACTTCCATGTGGGACCCACATCCAATAATAAACAAAATTCATAAACTTACCATCATGTCTGGAAAATAATTCATTTAAATATATATATATATATATATATAGTAATTTTCTTACTTTTTAAAATCATATAATGTTTTAAAAATTAACTTTAAAACCGTATCCACTGATTTTATTAGTTTTAAGGTTAATTTTAAAAATCATATTTAAAAAAAAGTCTATATGTGTCTTTAAAAAAAAAAAAAGAATTACTTTTATATTAAACTCGAAATTCCATTTGTTTACTATAAGAGGAAAGAAAGGGGTATTATTACTATTAGATTGTAAAGTCAAAGGGCACCTTCATTCTGGGCCGTCGATCAGCGTTGACTTTTCTGACCTGGTACCTGATCTTCTTAGAGAAGAGGCGCGTACGCCGCTTTTCCTTGTAGCGAAGCACGCTAGCCTCTCTCAAGCCGCCGCACTCCGGAAACAGATCCATCTGCGCCAGCCTGGCCTGCCCAAAATAAATAAACAAATAAATTTAATAATATTAAAAAACGATCCAGTGCTTCGCATCAGTATCATCAACGTAGACCACTATGACTAAATTGCCCACAAAGGAGAAGATAATTTACGTAATTAATTATCAGCCGTCCGATCGGCTGACAGGATGGCAAAGGACACACATCAAACGACGGGTCCTGTCCCGGTCCCACTTCAAAAGAAAATATAATTATAATATGTGTTTTAAGATTTTTTTTTTTTTTTTTTTTTTTGTTGTTGGGTTTTTGCATATAAATTTTTTTTTTTTTTAATAATATTTGAGAATCGCACAAACTGACTAACTTTTTATTAAAAGAAAAGAAAAAATTGAAATCTAGAAAGAGCGAATTGAAAAGGCGAAAAGCGACTTTATTGAAACTCTCTCTGTGGAGGCGCGTGACGTGCACGTGCCATATCTGAAGAACTAAAAAAAGAAGGAAAGTCGTGAGCATAACAGAATGTGGGTTTTTTTTTTTTTTTTTCTTTTTTTTCTCATTCCCAATAATGAACGTTTAAATTTTCTTCTTGGATTTGGATTTGGATTTGGATTTCCTGGCGGGAGATGAGAAACATACGGATGCGTCGTCGTTTCCCGGGAATTCGGATTCTCGGGAAAATGGGGAGCCACGGTCAGACCATGCGGTCAAGACGTCGTCGTAGTTCAGTTTCAGCAGCAGACTGGAATTGGATTTGGGGATGGAATTCGAATTCCCTTTCGGGGAGTCCGAGGTTCTCGATTCATGCACTTTCTCGACCTTCTTCTTCTTTTTCTCGGCCGGGATTTTATTGAATTTGGGGGAGATTTCGAGGATATCGACGGTGGGGAACCGCCACCAATCGCCGTCGTCGACATGTCTCAATGCTCTCACTCCCAGCCTCATTCCGAATTCGAATCTCCCTCCAAACCCTAGACCCATGGGAATTCCATTCCCGTAGTAGGAATTGAAGCAAACAGGATTGGCGGTCTCATCGGTGACATCGTTTTCCATGCTCAGGTTTCCCATGATGCTATCGATTCCGCCTTCAATCTCCTCGTCGAGAATCGACTCTGCGTCGAAGTCTTCTTCAAATCCGTCACACAATTCCGGCGAATTTCCCGGGAGTTCGCTCTGGCACGGCTTTTCGCAGCAATTCACCACCTTCGGAAGCATCTGGAAGCTAGGTTTTTCCTGAACCGGCTGGTGCAGGAGGAAGCCGGAGGCGTCGGAAGCTCGGAAAGGGAAAAGCAATTCCGATGAATCCTCGAAGAAAGAGGCGTGAGATTTGGTGAATTTGCAGGGATTGGTGAGGTTTTTGGTGGAAAATATGTTGGGATAGGCTGTGGAAAGCAGGGCGGCGGCTTCATTGTAAGTCTGGTTGGGGCGTTTTCTCGGTGTTCGAGGTTTCCGGGTGGAAATTGCAATGGGGGAATTGCTGGATTCAGAGATGGTTGACGAAGGTGAGGACAAATGCGAGGTTGAAGACGGAGATTTCACTATTTCCAGCTCGAATCCATAGGTTCTACCAGCTCCGCTCAAGCACGAGGACATTGTTTTAGTGATTCCTTCCTACAGAAACAGTTCCGACAATCCAGAAAGTAGTTTTCAAAGATCTAACAACTTGAGGAATCGAGCTCTGAGAAATTTAGAAACTCAAAAAACCCCCAAGCCCGGAATAGAAATCATCCCCCTTCTACAGAAAAGTACAAAACCCTAAACCCCAAAAAGTACAACCACCAAAAGTTCATGGAACATTAAAAAAAACTAAAGGGGGAGGGTGGAAAAGCCAAACAAAACTTCTAAACAAAACCCAGATACTCAACTTGAACTCCAAAACCCTAGAAAAACCCTGATGAAACAGTGGGAAAAAAGGAAAAGGAAACTTGTAAAAATCTTAACAACGGCACATCAGAAATGAGATGGGGTTGCAGCTAAAAAGGAGAATAAAATCAGGAATATGAGCTCAGCAAACCGAGCATCCAATCAGGAGAAACAAAAACTGAGAGTTGAAACAGTGAATGGAGAGAGAAAGAGAGAGGAGAGAGAGAAAGGGTCACGGAGTGAGAAAAGGAGAAAAAAAAAAAAAAAAAAAAAACAACGGTTGAGAAAGGGGAAGCGTGGGAAGCAGCAGAGCATTGAGGCTAAAAGAGAAAGTGAAGAAGATAGGGAACAGAGGTAAAGACAATGCTGAGTTTTGAGCAGTTTTTGTGTGTGGGGACCACCGCAATTATTTTATCTTGCTTATTTACCATACTGCCCCTCTCCCCTTTTGCTTATTTTTTTTCTTCTTTTAAATCACATATATAGATTCATTTTCAAAATATTCCCCAACCTATTCTTTTTATTTTTTAAAACAACATTCATTAATTATGATTTTAAAAAATTAACCTTAAAATCGTATTCATTTCATTAATTATGATTTTAAAAATTAACCTTAAAACTATAATTAGTAAATAAGGTTTTTTAAAATAAAAATATTAGTTTTATAAATATTATGAAAAGAAGTTTATATATGTATATAAAAAAAAATGAATTATTTTGGCTTTAAACTTTTTAAAAAGTGCATTTAAGATGTCTATGAAATCTACAACCCTCAAATAATTTAATCGTACCCCCACTGACATTGAATCCTAGCTTCATGACCCGTCGTCTCACCTTTTTAACATATGCACTTTATTAAAGTGGTGTGTTTTTTTACCATAATTTTTTTTTAAACACTTTTATTCTTATAATTTCTAATTATAAATTAAAATTTATATAATTTCATTATTTTTTATTAAAATATTCATTTAAATGTTAAAAACCTTAAAAAAAATTTCACTAATATAATCATATTTTATAAAATTTATATGCATCCAAACGTCTCATTTCACTAATCCAAACAAAAAGTAAAAAATAACCCAAGGAGAAGTTATTTATCCATGGTAATTTGGGGGAGTGGCAGTGATGTGTAATTATAGGCAAGAGTGAGGGGTAAAATGGGAAAAGAAGAGGGAATTCTAATCCTAATCATGGGCAGTCATGGATTTCCTGATTGGAATTGTCCTAAGTAAGACACCCATACCCTCCCCTCACCCCACCTGCAAAATCTTCATGGGAGGGGAGCCTTTTCTTATCTGCTGACGTGGCAGCCTTCCATTGGCTAACTTGGATTTTATTAGGGCTGACGTGGACGGTGCCTTATTGGTTGGCGGATTGGATTGTCACGTGCATCTAGGGAAGAAGAAGAAAGAAAAGGGTGTGTTTGGATGTCAAGAATATTTTCAATGGAAATGATTTGAATGTTTGTGGGTGTCTTTTAGCTAAGTGCTTTGTGTGGCAGATGATTATTATACGTTCACAATTTTTGGATCAATGACTTTTAATTACAAATCCAATCTCTTTTCTTCCATTATTATTATTATTATTATTATTTTAAGAATTTCAAACAAAAAAAATATAGGGTACCCATTTTATCATATTATTATTTATTTTTAAGGAAAATTAGTATTAAAATATTTAATTTTTATGACTTTTGTATTTAAATACTTAATAAAAAAATTTATTTTTAAATATAGCAAATTTCATGAATTTGTTATATTTTAAAACCATACATTTTGTTCGGGATTTAAGGATTTCAATACTAATTTTGTCTTATTTTTATTAGTATTTTAGTAAATATTAATTTTATTTGATAATCCATTTTCAACATTGATTTCAATTTTATAATCATTTGACATTTGTTCTTTTTTATTTTAAAAAAATTAAAATTATAATCATTTGAATTCAGAACAAAGCATTATAATGTACTATGTAAAGTGAATAGATATAAAAAATAAAATAAAATGATTTCCTAAAATCATTGCAAAATGGAAAAGCCTGTATATAATGCTACAATGCTTGCTGTTTCAAACAAGTAAATGACATAGAGAGGGAGGGGGGGTCCGAGGTTTAAGTTAGAGTTTACTACCTTGAAAATATTTTAAAAACTGGACTGATAATTGAATCGGAAAAGTTATTGATTCATAGTTCACTAGTCGAACCATGATTGAATCAGTAACATCGTAAATAAATAATTAATATATCATTAAAAAAATTAATTATAAATGAATTTGACCGATTTAATCATTGGTTCAATTAGTTCACATAAAAACGATTTTAACTTTTAAATCGGATCGGTTTTGATGTCGATTCACGGTCCAATCGGCCGATCCGGTCCTTAAAACATTGTTTGAAATTAAAATATATTAAAAAAAGAAAATTGATTTTTGTTTAGAACTTGCTTGTAATCTAAATTACATATTTTATAAGAACTAGAAGATCTAAAAAAATACTCATAATATTAAAAGTTACTTACACAAAGGAACATTTAATAAATACCTTTTCGAAAAAACACTTTAAATTTTTTTTCTACAAAAATAACTTTTTCAAAACACATAAATAAACTTTCTTTTTCTTTTTATTTTTACTTTTTGGTTATGTAACAGGTCATATTGTTTTTTCTCTAAATTATATATATATATATATATATATATATATATATATATATATATATATATATATAGCTCCTTTTATATATTTTAAATGTTTTATTCTATATTTTATTTTATAGAATAAAATATTTTGATTTGCACTTTTTTGGTAGATATTTTACCAAAATATCAAAACGAATATCCCATGGCTCATAAACACCTGTAAATTTGACCGTTAATTTGTAGTTTCAATAAATATCTTTGAAACTTCGTTTTGATTTACAATTATAGCCCTGACCTCTTTCTGCTTGTAGGAGCCTCTGGCATGGACAATATGGTAAATTACTTCTGCACAAGTTGTGACCAAGCATTATCAGTAATTATATTAAGAAATAAAAGGTTTGTACTTGAACACGTACAACATATCAGAAAATATCATTCTTAGAGTTATTCAATTATTATTTTTTTATAAATAAATAATTTTTTATTTTCTTAAATATAATATCTGAGCTTGATCCTCAATATATATATATATATATATATATATAATATTCGATGACCTCTCGAAAAAAATAATAATAATATTAGTGGTTAATCAATAAATAATTTTTTTAAGGGTACTATGAACATTTAAAGCTAAAACTATGTTACTGTTCTGATTTCAATTTATTTAAAAATTTGATACCAAAATATTATAAATTAAGATTTAAGTGCTCTAATTTTAAAAATAATTATTTGACAAATGATCCAACAAATCTTAAATACTAATTTACTAAATCTTATATACTATTATATGTCATGTTATGTATGACATCATACCGAATATTTACTAAGGTTATATTTAAGATTTGTTGAATTTTTTTATCAAATATTATTTTAGGTATCATCATATTTGTTATATATGACTTCGTACTTAAGGTTTATTAAGATCGTACTTAAAGTTTATTGGATTTTTTTCAAATATTTTGTTATATTTATTAAATATTTTTCAATTATGAATCTGGACTTGTTTTTAGATATTTTAATCATAAATTTTCAAATAAATTGAAACTGAAACCCAATATTTTTCCCATATTTAAAACAATTTTGAATAACTTGTTACTTTTTACTAAAATTATAAAGACTAAACATATAACTATTTTCAAAAGAAATATTGACAAAAAAAAAATCTGAAAATATTTTCCAATGCCCTATAAAACAAATATCTAAAATTCCGAAATGCTCTTTTGTCTATATTAATTTTTTTCAAATATATTTTAAATGTACTGTTTTATTTTTATTTTAAACATTTTCACGTTTGTATGGTTACTTTTTAGAATTATTGTCAAAAAACAAGTTAAAACATTTAAAAATAAAATAAAAGATACCCTGAAAACAACATGCATCATGTTCTTGAGAATCAAAACTATAAAATAAATTACGGTTATTAAATGTATTTTCTTTATTTTTTATTACGAAAAATAAAAAACCATTCTAAAAACTAATTACCAAAAAAGTCTTAAAATTCATTTTAAAACAACAATATCATTACAATTATAAAAATATTACTAAGAAAAAAGAAGCAACATTTTTCTAACTTCTTTTTGTCTCATATAACAAAAAAAACTAAGCTTTAGAACAACCAACGGTAATCAAGAAACCGTAGCTCAGGCTGGGCCTCTGAATTCTCGGGAGTCACTAATCGTCAAGATTCACTACTGTACGTAACCCGCAAAAAACAAACAAAGAAGATCACTTTACATTATTCACGCCTTCGATATAAAGGGCTTTTTTTCCAAGACTTGCAAATTGTGAAAGAAGAATGGTCTCAATTCATAATCTCGCACTGGTTTAACATGCACGCTGCTTCTTTTATGTAGGAGTACAAAGATACGCTTTTCTCGATAAAGGTATTTATTTATTCATATAACGACAGTGAAAGCCATTTCCTTATTTTAATTTACTGACTCTATTTTTCATTTTACGTAATTGTCTTCCCGATAGGAACGCTGTTAGGAGTGTTTTCCTATCCGGTAGTTTGCCATAGGAGAACTTACACTCATATCATAAATGAATCCCACGACAAATTCAAGCCGGAGATCGCAGGAAACACTTGCAGTGCCAAAGATCCCGATATGAGTGCATCTAGAAAGATCCCGCGATGATTGGCCGAGTAAAAAGATTCGTGGATACGGCAGCACTGAGCATCTCTGGAAGGAGTGACGGTCTAAGGCTGCCGATCGGCTTTGGGCTCCACATCTCGTGAGCTCTTATACTCAGCCTGGCAGCCGTGGGGCGTCGGGCTCCTGGGCCTACTGCACCCACTGTTTGGAGGCAATTTTGTTATTTAATATACACAAACATAAATGAAATATTTGGTTAAAAGCATTAAATACTCCTAAATTTATTAATCTAATATCTGTCATGTTTTTTCTTGAAAAATAACTAATTTTGAACAAAAATATTATTCTATATGTCTCTTAAAATAAATGATAGTCTTCGCAAGAAAATAAAAATGACGTTTTTATTAAAATCATACCAAAAATTAATGACAAATTTTAAAATTTGGGTTTTTAAAAGATTATTTAATCAAATAGGTTGAAGTAAATAATTTGTAAGGAATTAGTGGTGAATAATTTGGTGATAAAGATGTTATAATTATTTGGTTTAAAATATATATATATATGTAAGGAGGTAGAAGATGAGGATATAAGTTAAGGAGAGGGTATAATATTATCCTTAATTTACAGAATTGGTAGAAAAAAAGATTGTCCTTTTAGAGGGGTGAGTTGGTTTTGTCATAGCCTCTGGAAATGGATAACCATAACCACAAACTACAAGATTTTAAAAGGTTGTCCTAGAAAATTCATGATGCCCATGTGATTTTCTTTAAGTCTTTTTGTTCCAATTAACTTCATTCACAATACTCTTCCTCCATTTATCATTTTTACTTTTAATCTTCCACATCAAATGATGGAGCAAGAGACAAGGATGATACAATACAAAAATAATAGAGAGAGAAGAAAGAGAGGGGAGAAGTAGAGAGAGAGAGGGGAGAGGGAGAGAGAGATAAAGAGAGGGGAGAAATAGAGAGAGAGAGGGGAGAGGGAGAGAGAGATAAAGAAAGCAATATTTTAAAATCGAATCTAAGTATCGAATCTAAAAGCATTTCCGCTTACTTGCCATCGGCCAAACTGACGACGAACCCACGACGTAATAAATATATTATTTATATTTTAAAATATATAATTAATAATATTTAATATACCATACAAATGATGGAGCAAGAGACAACGATGATACAATAAATACATAAATAATAAAGAGAGAAATAGAGAGGAGAGGGGGGAGAGGGAAAGGATAATAGGGGGAAGAGAAAGAAAACAATATTTTAAAAATTGGATCAATAAATGAATTCAAAGCTTATCAATTTATTGCTCATCGGTTTGACGAATATCGAACCGCGGCTGAACTAGCGATTTAATAAATATATTATTTATATTTTAAAATATATAATTAATAAGATTTAGCATATTATTTATATATATATATATATATATATATATATATATATATATATATATATATAAATTCTTAAAGTATATAATTAATAATATTTAAAATATTATTTATTACTTTTATATAAATAAAGTATTTGAAAACATATATAATGTTTAAATATGAAAACATATTAAAAATTGAAGAAACTTATTTATATAAATATATACTTAATTAGTAGTAATATATAATTTTGTTAACATCTAAAATAAATAAATAATCACAATGTACAATGATAGAGTGATTTTCTTATAACTTCCCTTTATGCCAATCAACTAGCCAGCAAAGATTTATCGAATTTTATTACCGCAAACCTTTTACCCTATAGCTTTTTATCCCTAAGTTGAAAACGACGTCGTTGGAGCATAAAAAAGATCAAACGACATCGCTTTAACTTTAAAAAAATTTCATGAGCGAACCACTACCATCGAGAACTGATTGGTTCATCGCTTTACCGGCCTACCGAATCCGCTTCGGTCTGGCTTCATTCACAATCAATTTTTTATCGGGACCCGACCGATTTTACGACGATCGATCATTCAATCGCTTCAATTTTCAAACATCGAAAGAAAGAAAAGAGGTGAGAGGTATAGGGAGAGGGAAGAGAGAGCGGGTGAGGTGCTAGCCCATCATAAAGTAATTTTTATTAATATTTAACCATCATAAATAAATAATCACAATATACAGTGATACAGTGATAAATGTGATAATTTTCTTTACGTTCTCGACCATTAGCCATTACGTTTAAGAGATAAAATTCCATGTTTATTCAAACTTGAACAGGCGAAAACACGCTTAGCTACTTAATTGCATAAAACAAAATTAAAACAAAGTAAATGACCACTATTTTCAACATTTTATATACATGAATCGAAATCGTTAGCGTTTTCCTTTGCTGAATTAAATCAAAACAAAGCGATTTTATAACTTTCATTTTCGCTAAAATTGGCTTTACAAAACTGATTTTATTATTTCAATCAAATTCAAGACGAAACGTATTTTTAAAACGAAACTAAAGACAAATACATCGAAAATTTTTCACACTTAAATTTTGGACAGAAATAAAATTTTCAAGTAATTCAAATTGCGACCCAAATTGGTAGTATTTGATTAAATTTTCTTTAATTACAAACCTTTAAACCTTACAAACCTTATAACCCTAAGTTAGAAATGACGTCAGCTTTTTAATATAAAAAAGTGATTAAAACGATGTTGCTTTTAACTTAAGTCAAAAAATATATATATATATATATATATATATATATATATATATATATATATATATATATATATATATATATATATATATATATATATATGAGAGAGAATCGCTCGATCTTGTTGAAAATCGATCGATGTGGAACCGTCTTTATCCAATTCGATTCACAATCAATTTTTTTATTAAATCGGACTAATTTTATGACCAGTTGATTGTGCATTGTTGCACAATCAACTAATTTGATTCGATTTTCAAAACATTGAAAGGAAGAAAGAGATGAAAGGGGATAGGGGGAGAAAGAGGAAGAGAAAGAGAAAGGGAGGGAAAGGGAAAGAGAAAGAGAGGGAAAGGGAGAGGGAGAGAGAGAGAGGGAAGAGAGAGAGAGGGTGAGGTGCTAGACGATCAGAAAATTTTCAATCATTATCATTATCTTTGTCAACATGATTGTTATCAAGATAAATGATGATCTTTATAGTGCATGTGGCCAAATTCTACACGTTGGTAGAGATTATGGGATTCCAAATTTATTTTCCTTACCAAACATTTTATTGTTTTTATTATTTCTCTATGTATTCACTTTTTCTCAAATCTAAAGTTGGGTATCACATCTCTCAATCCCCATTTCAACATTTGTTAATTTATTTAATACTTTCATTTAACATATACTAACACGACGATAGTTCAATTGATCTAAAATCATGAGATTTACTCGATATTCATCGATTCAAGTCCTCTCAAGGCAATTTATTGAATTTAATCAAAATATGAACAAGCTAGTAAGGACATTTATGATTAATAATAAAAAATATATGTTAAGAAATATGATACTCGAAGGTTTTTGGTTCAAGTCATCTCTTTATAATTTATTATATATTTTTTAAAATTCATGAAAAACTTTGTTAGGTTTGTTTACCTATATTAATATAATAGCGATATATAAAAATGTAAGACCATATCCTACATCGGTTAAAAGGATTTTTTTTTTTTGAAAGAAGGATATTTCTATTATTCCTATATTTTTGTCATACCAAAATATTAATAGAAATGAAAATACAATAAAAACTCTAACAAATTATTATTTTTAAATAATCATAGATGTATTATTTTTTTAGTATGGTGTTATAGATCAATAATATATAATTTATAATAAATAAAATTAATTGTAATATTTAAGTTTTTCATCTTCATTTTTTTTATTTATATGTTTATAAATCATGTCATAAATTTTTTTATTTTGAAGTATAATTTATTTTGAGGTATAATTTTATCATGTTACATAACTAAAAATTAACATCAAATTCGTATAATTATCACAAATAAATTAAGAGACTATTTTATTTAAAAAAATTATCTTTATATACAATAATTAAGGATGAAATTTCAATTTAAAAAATATAAACTTAACACAAAATTATTAAATAAAAATATTATCTTAAAACTATAAAATAATTAGATAACATAAATAATTTATAAGATAAAAATGAAAAATGTAATATTTTTATAGGAGCGGAAAAAGCTCTTTCACGCCTCTTAACCTAATCGCTATCGAACGCTACGATTTACTAAAGATCCTTCAATAATTTGACATTGCGCTTAATCATCTATCAGCTCCTCCAATTAACTCAACCAAGCAGAACCGTTATTTTAGAATATTTATTTTTATTATTTATTTTATTTCTAAAAATAACTTGCCAAATGTCATTATTATGAGACAGTAAAAACTGTTTTTAATATAAATTAAAAATATTTTCTAAAAATTAGCATAAAATATAACCAAGCATGAACATAAAAAAAATTTATTTAATTATTTGCTATTACAAATCAATACTAAAATTACTCTTATCTTACAAAAACTTTTGTTTCACTTGAAAAACAATTGCTTCATAATTAAAAAAAGTTATTAATCTTTAACTGATACATAATTGTAAATTAATTTTTTATTTTTAATAAGATTAAACTTTGATTGATTTTATAATATCATATCAAATTTATAAAGTAAAAATAAGATATCATCCTTAAAAATAGGATTAATTACATAAATCTTGAGTCAACTTTTTAATTTTTGTTTAATTAAGTGCTTCCCAAAGCTTATTAGGATGATGAATCAATGAAAATTGGATCAATGGCATTCCACATAATATAAAAATAATAAAATTGCTTAAATCGACCATTTAACAAAGTGAAAAAACAATATTAATTATCATTTCCATATTAGGAGCTTTACTGTGTATTTGTTGTATTAAAAAATAAATTAATAAAATTGGCTACTAAAAATAAATATTTTTTCTTAAAAAGGAAAATTTTAAAAATTTAAAAATAAATTTTAATTATCTACTATTATTTTTACTTTTTTTTTAATTGTTATACAAAAACAAAAATAATTAAATATGAGTAACTAAAAGTAAAAAAATTATTGTAAAAAAGGTAAAAACATTATATATTTTTATTATTTTCAAATAATAAAAATAATTAATTTTATCTCAATTTCATAATATTCGATTTTATTAATTTATTTTTTACCATAACAGATTAATAGTAAAAGCCATAACAAGAAAATAACAATATTGTCCTTTCACCTCGTTAAACGTCATTAAGTAATTTCATCATTTTTATATGATGTGAAATGTCACGTGGTCCAAATTTTGTTGATTTAGTATCCTAATGAGCTTTGATTTGTCAGGAAACACCCGATTGATAAAAAATTAAGAGTTCATACACTTAAATTGATTAAACAACAAAAAAAAAGTTGAGACATAAAAAAATAAAAAATAAAAAAATCCTTAAAAATAATACAAAATCCTTCATCCAAGCAAGCTTTTGTTTATTTTTTTTAAATATCAAATAAAAAAATTCCAAAAAAAAAAAAAGATAAAAATTATATATTTTGAGAAACATTTGAAGATGCAATTAGGGCAAACCATGGCAATGATTATAAAGGAATGAGGGGGCAAGAGATAGTCCAAATTTAGGTACATTTTGTTGGGGTCAACAGTGTTTATTATTTTATGGAATTTGCAGTGCAAAATTCCAAAACAATGGGCCCATTATTTAAGAGGATTGGCCTTTGGGTTAGGACCATATTTTAGGGGTCAAATGTCACATCTCGTATCGGATTTGAGAGAAACTTCTTGGCACTATATAAATATGGTCTCCTCTTAATCTAGTATAAGCGTTTTAAAACCGTGAGGACCCCTTTAACCCAAAACAGATAATATTTACATAATTCGACCAGATCGTTACACCAAAGCTATTGGAAGTCAATTTGTAACCATATGATATGGTTACCTTATCCTTTAAGGGTATCGAGAAAGCCTTTATAAGGAAGTGCCCTCCAGTGGGATCAATTTGGGGTCAACTTTTGTCTCATGATTTGTTTATCCCCCTTTCTACCTTTTTGAACACCCAAAAGTGTTTCCTAATAATTGAAAACCTTTTCTACTTTTCTTACCAAAAGCTTTATTTGGTTCCTTTTTTTTTTCCATGAAACTATTGGTTCCTTTTTTTTTTAAGGAAAAAAATAACTCGTTTTGGAGACATCACTTGGTCCACCTCGAGTTTTGTCCTTAATGTTCAGTAGTTTGAATTTCATTAAGCACGTACGAAGCTAGAATTCAAGTTCAATGAGGCAAACTTAAGTGGCATAAACAGTTATGACTCAATAATTGAATCCTTATGTTTTTCGATGGGGCAAAGTGTCGGACCTAGGTTTGAATCACCCTAACTATAAAGTTGTTTTTTTTCCAAACAAATTTTGTATGGTTTTTTTTCCAAAAAAAATATTATGTGGAGACATATGCCCCCACGGGTCCTCAAGTGGCTTCGCCCCTACCCTTAGGGCCATCAAAGGATTTATCAATGTTGGATTTTAGTTTTCTAAATTCAATAATTATTTTTTGTATTTAGATTTTTAACTTATTTTTAAATTTAAGATGTTTTGAATATATGTATATATATATAGCTTGCAACTCTCTTGGTCATTGCTTGCTTTCTCTATCAAGGACAACCGGATTCCTCTACCATGTCTTCCATACCTCAGTTTAACAGCGGGTCCTAATAATGTTCCTTAAATAGATTACGATTTCCCACTCGGTTGCTTTGTGGGTTTTGGAATTATAGGGAAAATGCATCTTTTTTCTTTGTATCTCTTGAGTCTTTGTATTACCCATTACAAACCAATGTTATGTCTTAGCTACTACCCTCGTGTTTCCCTCTTGCTTTGATCGGTTGTCCTATTCCTTCTCCCCCTTGTTAGTCGTGTTATGTATGGATGTTTTCTTATTAGGGTCAAGATATTCTATGGTTCCCATATGATATCGCACTTGAACATTAGGTATTTTCCCTTACTATTATTATTGCACGATGTATGGGTGTTTTTCTCCTATTTATAGAAGATTCTACTAGCTTCTCTTTCATCGTTAAGATCGTGTGGGATCTCTTCCTCATTCGTCAATTTAATTGCATCAAAACAGGAGACCGTTCCATTTGAAGTCTGATTTTTCACAGGTTGCCTTTGAGGTCTACGGCTCTTGCCTTTCTCATACCTCTCTCCCACATATTCCCTGTAATACTGACTACTTTGATGACGAACTCTACTCATTGCTAATATCCATGGCCCATAGTTGTCAATAACTTTCGAGTTAATTAGAGGATCTTGGTTCGTTTTCTAGACCTTTCCTTGATCATTATTGGTGTTGTCATCCTCCTTATCTTTGATCTTGCTTCCATTTAGTTATGATGGTGTTGTTTCCTGTTCCAAAGGGCATGCATCCTTCCGGTGATTGAATATGCCACAACTAAATCATACTAAGTGAAATGCTTTCATATTCAATTTCCTAACCTTGTGCTCGAGTCGAAACTTAGAGATCAGTCACTTTTCCAAATCAAATTACATTCACGTACCAGCAAAATGACCCCTTAAGACTAAGGATGTGGCTTCATAGATTCCGATAGGCTTATCTATCCTCTCTCAAACTTTCATGAGAAAGCTCCTGTCATAATCCTTTATGGGCAGATAAGGAATCCTCACCAAAATAAGGAGGTTTTTCAGGTCGTTCTACTCAAGGTCGAAGTTTAGCTTCCATGGTCAGACAGTGAGGTAGTGATTGAAGATCATTAACGGTTCGTTGTATTTTGCGAAATCATAGTCGTCCATTGCATCAAACTTAACCAATAAAACCCCGTTATCAATTGTCACCAGGTCTATTGTTGCTTTCGGTTTCCACGATGAAGTAATTATCTGAAACAAGGTTTTGTATCCTTTAGATCAATAAAAAAGTTTTATAATCAGCATTTGTCTATATGGCTTCCTAATTCTACCTTTATCCTCCTTCGAGAGTCATAGCTTCAGGCAATAAGTGTCTTCGTTTTCTTCCAGTTCATCATCTTCGTCATTTGAGACCCAGTCATCTATATCCTTCTTAGCATTGTTAGCCTGCAGTCCCATCAATTTGTCCCGAAAAGAGAGATATACTTGTTCCTTCCCAGAATGAGAGGGAACATCGACTTACTCCCTGATTCTTTTGTTACTTTAGTGAATATTATATATATATATATATATATATATATATACCATTTATCACAACTTAAAAATTTCAAAAGAAATAAAAAGTTAAAATAACAATTCACACACGTCATTTATTCTATCAAGTATAAACAAAAATTTATTTTTTAATATATTTTTATTTTAAAAAATATTAATATTATTGGAAATTTTAATTGATTTTTAAAATGTTAAAACATTATTTGTTCTAATACATAACATTTTCAAAATATATTACATTATTATCTTTTCCAAACTATTATTTTTTTAATTCACCAAACTATTAATTTTTAAATACCATAAAAAATATTAATTTTTAAATATTCATGTATTAACTATGTAAATAAGAAGAAAAAAGTTTATTTTCATAGATGTTTTTATACAAAGATAATAAAATTAATAACTTAACACCTAAGGGCATCCAAAGATTAGTACAAATAAATAATATAAACACATTTATTTGTATTTATATTTAAATAGAAATTAAAGAAAATTAAACTATAAATATAAACAAATATGGTAG
Organism: Tetrastigma voinierianum; assembly: GCA_016808115.1. Lineage (NCBI taxonomy): Eukaryota > Viridiplantae > Streptophyta > Magnoliopsida > Vitales > Vitaceae > Tetrastigma > Tetrastigma voinierianum. The sequence continues at coordinate 71,590 of JAEQBH010004193.1, read as the reverse complement.
CCAATTTCCTATAATATAGAATATACACAATCAGCATAATTTATTTTTAAATATAAATGAGTGGGGAAAATAAATAAATAAATAAGAGAGGGCCCTTGGAATTTGATTGGCTGGGCCTCTTGGTGTGATCCCAAATGAGTCCCTGGGCCTCAATGATAAGTAGGGCCCTATCTGTTGGATATGTCAGAAGGCCCAATGGGACATTGGGCTCTACATTTTTGGAAAGATAATTTTCCAAATAATAGAGTTGGAAAATAAAAGTTTTTTACTTTGAAGTATTTTTAAGAGAATTATCTATCAAGTGTTTTTTTTTTAGAAAATATGAACCCATCTGGTACTGATTCTAAGATGTGATTTTAATATAAAAATTATTATTTAACATAATATATTTTAATGAAAAATATGTTACTATCTAAGAAGGATTCTAAACCAATTTACATTGGAAACAAAATTATCAACAATACAATATATATATATATATATATATATATATATATATATATATATATATATTATCCTAATAGTATAGTTTAACCAATTATATTTTGTTATTCATGAAGGATGTAAGCATGTATAAATTTAATTAATATTTAATAATATTATTGAATAATTGTTTATTAATGTTTAGTAAAATTTAGTGACATAGTGCGGAATGAAGATTCTCTAGAATAAACTACACAGATTAGGGGATTAGATATCAATTCAAAACTATAGTTAAAAAATATTGTTAAAATATCAACAAATTACTAAATACCAATGCATATAAACATTAAATAATAATAAATTTTGGTCAGTATTTAAAGAATATTGATAATTCGATGTTTAGTCATTTCATTCATTTAGACCATATGTTTTTTTTTATCGAACAAATGGATTTTTTTTTTTCTCCTAATAATAACTCTATATCTTTGATCCTTACTAGTAGTCATATATTTGTTCAAATTAAAACCAAATTTTTAGAATCATTTTCCATCACCCAAGTCTTTATTTATATTAAATTCCAAAAGATTTTAGAAATTTGCCAAAGATTTAATCAACCTAACTTATTGTAAATTGCTAATATTGATTTGTGACTCGAATTTGGTTTTGAGCTTATGTCCAATCCGAAGGCCTATGGTACGACTTTTGTGAAAATAAAATTTTGAGAAAAAAAAAGGGATATGTTGTGGTAGCAGAGGTCTTTTTGCTAAGGTAATTTCGTCATATCAACTTACTAGGATTTATTCTCTATTCCACTGTACTCTATAATTTTCTTAGATTGATAGTGAAGTTTTTTCCTCTACCCGTGGTTTTTTCCTATAAGGGTTTTCACGTAAAATCTTGGTATATTATCTTTGTTTTCATATTTTTCTATTGTGCCATTGATTTCAATAAGTGGTATCAGAGCCATTGGGTGTTTTCGATCTCAAGAATGACAACTAATGATGCTTTTTTAACCGGAACTGGGCTGGAGCGTGCTTTAATTGCTAGTCCGGTCCGCTGACTTTGTACGTTGGACTCCTCTGCAAAAATAAGAAACAAAAAGGATCGGCGGGGACTCACCCGTTGCCTCTCCGATGCCTAAGTCAATTCTTTTCGGGGGAAGAGAAGATCGACTGCTTAGGGAATGAATTTTTGAAGACTTCACCGATTTCACGACCAGATTTATAATTACGATCGCTTATAACTTTCCTAATGATGATGATACGTATATTTCTCCCATCAGGATTTTTATTTCCTTATCGTTAACCGGACACGCGATAATCGATAACTTTCCTAATGCACGATTTATTACGATATTCCTCCCATTGGGTGAGAGATTTTATTTCCTTGTTAACCGATTAATAAGAGATAATTGATAACTTTTCTAGTCGGATGATGATACGATATTCCTCCCATTAGGTGAGAGATTTTCTTTCCTTATCGTAAACCGATTAATAAGGGATAATTGATGGGCAATAATTAGGAAATATTATGTTTTCCTAATTGGTGGAGATTGGGTATTTTCCTTTAATACAAATTATTTGATTACATTACCAGCCTTTTGAAGGGTTGAATTGGGCCCTTGTTTTAGGCTTATATTTGGGGGATGCCATCAAGGGCTCAACACTGGTACTAGGCCTACTTCTTAATCCCTTCTTAAGCCTGGCATTTGGGCTCGTGTTCTGGGTCTGCGCGCCTATTATTTTAAACCCCATTAGTTGCCTCTCGAGCCTTTGGCTAAAGCGGGCGTAGACAAGGGCTGTATTGCTTATGACATTGACTTTTTGCCGATATACCGGGATTTGTTGATTAATATTGTTTTGCTAAATTGAGATGCTTGGAGCCCCCGGTATCCGGTCAGCGTAGCCCCAAACCGGCAGCTACCGGGCTCTAGGCCATCAGGCCTTTTAAGCAATTAGGCTTCAAAAATCGAGCACCGGGCCTCGGGCGGCGCGTTGTCCTAAGCTATTAAGCTCTGCAAACTGAGCTACAAGGCTCGTGGGCGCTAAGGTCTTCCTGAGCTATTAAGCTCTAAAACTCGGAAAGCATGTGGCTCTCGGGCGCTGCGCTTCATGAGCCGTTGCTATGCAACCGAGTCATTGGCCTGACGCTAAGGTCTTCCGAACAAGGTTTTTCATACAAACCGAGCCATAGTGATTCAGGTGCCGAGGCTTTCCCGATCCGCTTCGCAACCGTAGCCATCGACTCTTGGGCGCCGAGGCCTCAGCCGTTGCCCAACAAACGAGCCACGAGCCCGGGCTAAGACCCCCCTCCCGTGCGAACCGAGCCATCGGGCGCTAAGACCCTCCCGAGCTTTTAAGCCCCACAGCCGAGCCACCGGGCCTGTGGCGTTAAGACCCTCCCCGCGCAACCGAGCTACTAGGCCTCGTGCTAAGACCCTCCCGAGCTGCTAAGCTCCCCAGCCTACTGCTTCCGCAGCCGAGCTACTCGGGCTTTGAGGCGCTACATTCTATGCGAACCGGGAGCCACGGCCCTGGCGCCTAAGACCTCCCGAGCCGCACAGCCGAGCCAAGGCCTGGGCGCCAAGACCTCCTACGCGAACCGAGCCACCAGCCCCAGTGCGCAAGACCCTCCGCCGCTAAGCCAGGCCGAGCCAGGCAGTCTCGGGCGCAAGGACCCTCCCGAGTCGCGGCTACGAGGCCGAGCTACTAGGCTCCGGGGCGCTAAGACCCTCCTGCGCGAACTGAGCTACTGGGCTCTGGGGCGCTAAGACCCTCCCCGAGTCGCTAAGCTCGTTGTGTCAGCTACTAAAGCCCCAAGATCTCCAGCGAACTGGGCCATCGGGCTCCAGGCGCCTAAGACCTCCCGAGCTACTAAGCCCCGCAGGCCGAGCCACGGCCCCCGGGCGCCCAAGACCCACTGAGCGAACCGAGCCACCGGGCCCCGTGCGCACCCTCCCCGAGCCGCTGCTTCCGCAGTCGAGCCGACGCGGCCCGGGAGCCAGACCCTCACAGAACCGAGCTATTGGGCCCCGGGCTAAGACCTCCCGAGCCGCAAGCTTTACAGCCGGAGCCATCGGGGCTCCGAGGCGCTAAGACCCTCCTACGAACCGAGCCATCGGGCTCCCGGGCGCCAAACCCCCAATTGCTGCCCGCAGCCGAGCCCATCGGGCTCCCACGCTCAAGACCTCCCCGCCGAATTGAGTTACTAGGGCCTCGTCGCCAAGACCTTTCCCCGAGCCGCAAGCCTCACAGGCCGGAGCCACACCCGAGCTGCGACCCCTCCCGAGCCGCTGCCTACAGGCCCAGCCATCACCTCGGCGCTAAGATTCTCCCGCTAATCGGAGCCACTCGGGAGCCATGACCTCCCGAGTCAAGGCTTCAGGCTGGAGCTGGGCTTTGGGGCGAGACCCCCGTGCGAACCGGAGCCATCGGGCTCCCCGGGCTCTACATCCTCCCGAGCCGTTAAGCTCTACAGCCGAGCTATCGGGCCCGAGGCGCCAAGCACCTCCCGCACCGAACTAAGCCACTGGGCTCCCAGGTGCTAAGACCTCCCGAGCCGCTGTTCAGAGGTCGAGCTACTAGGCCTCGGGCGCAAGACCTCGCGCGAACCGAGCTACCAGGTTTTTAGGCGCTAAGACCCCTCCCGAGTCGTTAAGCCTACGTGGTCGAGCCACAGCCCGGCGCTAAGACCTTCACGGCGGAATCGAGCCGCACTAGGGCTCGGGACTTAAAACCCTTGCGAGTCGCTAAGCTCAAGTAGCCGAAGCATCGGGCTCGGGCGCTAAGACCCTTGCGCGAACCGGGCTACCAGGGCCCCGGGCGCTAAGACCATCCCGAGCCGCTGCCTCGCAGCCGAGCCACGGGCTCTGGGGTGCTAAGGCCTTCCTGTGTGAACTGAGCTACTGGTCTCCTAGGTGCTAAGACCCTCCTGAGCTGCTAAGCTCTACAGGATGAGCTACTGGGCTCGGGGGGCGCAAGACCCTTCATACGAACGAGCTACTCGGGCTCCTCGGGCGCAGACCTGCCGCAAACTCTACAGCCGAGGCCACCGGGCTTCGGGTCGCAGACACCCCGCGCGAACTGAGCTACTGGGCTCCTGGGTGCTAAGACCCTCCTGAGTAGCTCAGCTCGTTTGTGAGGTCTTTTGTTCCGTCGAACGTCTCGATCTACTAAGATTCTCGAACTCAGAGAAAGGGGAAGCGCAAAGACCTCTATGCGGAACGGAGATTCTAGCTTGTCGCACTGTGGCGTCCATGGAGATTAGAGCTCGGCCCTTTACCGCTTCCTTCATGTGGTTGATTTCTTGCTGGATGTCCCTAAACCTATGCTCCCACGACCTCTCCTCATTACGATCCTCTCCGAGGGGTTGGTAAGGATATTGCTCCCTGGTATGGCTAGTTTCTCCTTCTCTATCCGCTTCTCAACGAGGGTCGAGGTGTTGCTCTTCTCGGGTAACAGGGTTTTGGTCTTTTCGAGCTTGTCGTGTGTGACGCCCCAAACCCGGGGGTCCGTTGACTACCCGGCCAACTCGGTGGAATACGAGCCGGAGGTCGGCTACCCGAATGCCCACTTTTAGAAAATCTGCAGTCTCCTTTGTAATAGTGGAGTTCCACCCAAATACAATGCTTGCATTAAACTCCGTATTTACTCGTCCCAAATTACCAATATAATCCAAGATAAATAAATATGGATAAAAACGCCTCTCGGGCCCATAAAACAATATCCATCAACCATATCAACTATGTCCTATACAGTTCTAAGAGTTAGCAAATGGGCTCTTATACAACATATATCAAATAGAGAATTCTAAATACATATGGAAAACTTATCAAAGCCACACCCTACTTCTTCAAAACCTCGGCTCCTAGATGAGCCGTCCCCTGCACGCTCCCTGCATCTCTGAAATAAAGGGGATCCCACGACTGGGGCGAGCTAAAGTCAAGAGGGAGACCGCCCCTGGGCTGGGACTACTCACCACCTAAGTGCGCAATGTTCCACTTAAAACACACATTCAAGCAAATGCATGATCCTACTTGAAATGTCTACATGACCAACTCGCATCCCAGTCCTCATCGACTCTCTCACACTCGCCTAAGCCTCGTATGAGAATTATTATTTAATTAGTGGGTCATCTGACGATTGATATATATTATTTGTTTGTGGACTACCCTTCGATGAATAAATATCAACCGGGCCGCTCCGACGGTTGATATATTATTTAGTTTGGACCACCCTCCGATCATTTTATATTATTAGACAACCCTCCGAACCTTTTTCTCTAGATCATCTCACGACTAATTCTAAAATCTCTAGGACGTTTCACAGATATGGAATGCATGTATGCCACTTCAATACGCCTAATCACATGCAATTATATAACACAAATATATTCACATAAAAATAAAATCACACCACATGTTACAGAATTTATCATTTCAAACACCAAAATTAGCTCACTAAGCGTTCAAACAAAAGCAATCCGATCTCGAATCACTTAATCAAACACAGATTTTCCCAAAATACAATTTTGGGGTAATTATTCCTGTGAAATAAAGAAACCCTAGGGTTTTCTCTGCTCAGCTCAAATAATTTATCTGGGCTCATATATAAACCCGCATCTCAGCGCCATTCCCTTGCCTCAAATCCATTCAACACATAATTTACACCAAGAACACACAAATTCATACTCATACAACCGCCATAAAGCAAACACGACCATTCCATCTGCTCAAAATTTTTCTATTAATTCGATCCTTCAATCAAGCCATGACCGATCAAACACCCCTAATGGCCTCTATCAACTCGAACATTTGAAAAGTACTAAAATCTTAATAAAACCCAAAGAGGAGTAGTAATCCTACCTCAAGGAGCTACAAACTCACCGAAACCGGAAGTCCACGTAGTTCGTCTGCATCGCTTCCTTCACTCGGTTCCGCTGGCGGCCTGATTAGGTAAACCTAGAGAGAAGCACTCTCTCTCTCTAAAACTCTCTCTACGAACAACCTACTGGACCAAAAATGAATTCCTTCTCACGTGGGTTTTTTTGGCTAAATGAAGAGGATGAAGTATTGTTGAGTATTTCGTCCTCTAGCCACTTAAAAATCAAACTCTAAAATGACATTTATATCCATCTTTTACCGCACTGATATTCTGCGACTATTTCTACGGGGCCCATTTTCATCATTTCTCTTACTCATACCACTTGCTAAGATACGTATACATGTTATCTCTGTGGCTTCTGCCGCACCAAAAATCTGCCATCAAGCCCCGAACCGCGATGACCGAAAACGTGCCGATTTTTAATCGTCTCAAAGAAATTGCGAAATTTTACGTGCTAACTAGATTTCGCGAGACGATTCCAACTGCAAGTAACTGCTTACATCCGAGATCTGCAGGAATTAATTACGGATTTTTAACCGTAATTAAAATTTTATAATCAAAATTACGATTTTTACTCCTTATTCCGTAAATTGAATTCGCCTTACATCGTGTCTCCCGGGGCGTCGATTGCATGGTGAGTTGTTCCAACTCTTTCAAAGAAGTGTCGGGTCACCGTGACGCAGCCGCCTATCTCGTCCGTGTCGCCCGCATAGTTCTAACGCGCGCTCCGGAGGTCGGGCCGCTCCACGCCGTCTGGGCCGGGTCTTCAGATCCTCGAGGATTGGCGCGCTCTTGCTTGGGTGCTCCGAGCTGATACCAGCATCACGAGTCAACTTTATTTTTAAAGGAACAAACTCGACGAGATGCTTTTTCAACCGTAATCACGAGTGTGCTCGAATTGGCCGGGTCATCCACCGACCGCACGCTTGGACTCCCCTCCGCAAAACAAGAAACAAAAAGGACTCCACGGGGCTCGCCTCAAGGTCTCTCTCGATGCCTAAGTATGTTCTTTCCAGGGGAAGAGAAGATCAACTGCTTAGGGAAAGAATTTTCTGTGCATACCTTTCACCGATGGGGTGGTCTGATATTTATAATGGATAATCATGATAACTTTCCTAGTTGGATGATGATACAGATATTTCTCCCATTGGGTGAGAGATTTTCTTTCCTTACTGTTAACCGATTAATAAGGGATAATTGATAACTTTCCTAGTTGGATGATGATACGATATTCCTCCCATTGGGTGAGAGATTTTCTTTCCTTATTGTTAACCGATTAATAAGAGATAATTGATAACTTTCCTAGTCGGATGATGATACGATATTCCTCCCATTGGATGAGAGATTTTCTTTCCTTATCGTAAACCGATTAATAAGGGATAATTGATGGGCAATAACTAGGAAATATTATGTTTTCCTAATTGGTGGAGATTGGGTATTTTCCTTCAATACGAATTCTTTGATTACATTACCAGCCTTTTGAAGGGTTAAATTGGGCCCTTGTTTGTGCCTATTCGGGATGTCATCAAGGGCCCAACACCTGACTAGACTCCGTTCTTAATTCCTTCTTAAGCCCGCATTGCCTGTGTGCTGGCCTCGCGCGCCTATTATTTTGAACCCCATCAACAACCAGGAAATACGAAATTCCCTTGTTGGATCGCAGTACTAGATTTTCGTTGTGGCCAGTTAAGATGTGCATTATGCTCGCTCAAATGAATCTAGATGATGCGTTGCTAAGGTGTAGACCCTCAATTTTCCCCCTCAACACTTGCATTTATCCTATGGTGTCACACTCACCCATCGTTCTCATATCAATTAGCTAGGCCCTTTTTAGGCTTAGTCTCGTCTCCGAGCCTCCTGGTGGGCTTGTATGTGGTCCATTAAGTGCGTATGTAGTTCACTTTGGAGTGTCATCATGGCTTTTTTTTTTTAGTTATTGCATTGTGCTATAGGAAGCAAGTTCCCTCTATGAGGTTTTAGGCCTCAATCAAAGTTTATTAGAGTATGTCAAATTCGAGCACTTGAGCTTGTTTTGATCAGACTTCCCTGCTCGTACCGTAATCGTTCACCGTTTGTTTTGGCTGGATTCAATATTCGCCAAGGAGTTTTATGTTGTACCATAATTTTTTCAACCGGCTCACGACCTATTTCGACTAGTTCATCAGTGGCAAGACGTATACAACACCGTTTTTTGGGTGATTTTGGTGAGCACTCGCTGTTCTATCATATCTCCCTTTATCCAACACTTAGAATGGTGTACCGTTGTTGGTCTCCTTATTCTTCAGGAACATTCTATCAAAATTTTCCTCAACTGACCACCGTTGGCATCTCGTTCCAACCTAAGCAGAATGGGTGTTTGTGCGAGTCACTGCTTTTTTATGATTTTAGAGCCCAAATCCTATATGGTTCTGCCCATAAGCCCAAATAATTGGCAAGGTTTCAGGTCCATTTTGGGCCTTGCCTTAAGTTACATGCACTGGCAATTAGCGAATTCATGTGGATACTTAGGTGAAGCAAGTCGAAAACTTAAGATATTCAACTTGCATGGAAAATGAGGAGGAGTTACGGTAAGCCGATTCAGACTGACAATTTCTTCCAAAGCTTACAGGAAAACACTCAGGTAGGTAGGCTCGTGAGGCTGAGGTGGGAATCGCACAAAGGAGAGAAGATCAAAGTGGAAGGGCCTCGAGGCACTTTTCCTGCCTCGACGAACATTTGTCGATTTTTCTGATGTTTAGCTTGGTTTCTTTTCTTCAAGGCTTATGGAAGAGTGTGTGAATGCACTTTGTCTAATTTATTATTTAAGGACACTTTGACCCAAATTTGAGGTTTTTCCCCAACCATTTGAATCGGTTTTCACGCTCATACGTGAGAGCCGGTTCAACAGCTTCACAAGTGCCTCGCTTTGGAAAACAATCCATCGTTTTGATTGGTTCTCACCATCCGAGCTTCGAGAATTATGCAATCAGGCTTGTTTTTTTAATTTCCTATTCTTGGCGCGGGACATTCTGACCAAATTTGAGGTTTTTACTCAACCATTTGAACCGGTTTTCACACTCATATGTGAGAGCCGGTTCAACAGTTTATGCTGGGCAATCTCAGTTTTAGAGGACAACGATTTGTTTTGGTTGGTTCTCACTCATCTGAGCTGAGAATAAATCACCGTTTGTTTTGTTAGATTCCTGACTCCTTGAGGAAGGTACTGACCATTTTTGAGAATTGTTCCCAACCGGCTCAACTGGTTAGGAAACCAACCAAATTCTGCCTATCAATTCGCCATAGAACGCAGCTTGAGTCTTTGCACCGCTTTGTGTTCGCTCAACGGTCTGAGTCGTATTTGTTATCCGCTTGTTTTTTGATTCTGACTCTTTCGAGAAAGGCTCGATAATTTTGAGAGCCTTCAACCGCTCGATTGGTTAGAAACCTAACCACTTGGTTTATTGAATTCAGTTGCCGAACAACAGCTTTGGGTCTTTGCCACCGCTTTGTTTGCTTCGCCATTCGAGTTGGATTTGTTCTCGCTTGTTTTTTTTGGATTCCTGACACTTTGAGGAAGGTTTTGAAAATTTTTTAGAGCCTCTCTCAACCGGCTCAACTGGTTAGGAAACCGAACCAGCCGGTTCATTGAATTCAGCTTATTGAACAATAGCTTGGGTCTTTGCACCGCTTAGGCCAATTCTCGCCATTCCTGAGTCTGATTTGTTCTTCTCGCTTGTTTTTTTGGATTCCTGACTTTGAGGAAGGTTTGAAAATTTGAGAGCCTCAACTCGGTCACTTAGTTAGGAAACCAAATCGACTCGCCCATTGAATTCAATTTGGAACAACTCGGGTCTTTGGCACCGCTTAGCCTGCCTTCCGCTCATTCGCAGTTGGATTGTTCTCTCGCTTGTTTTTTTTGGATCTGATCTTGAGGTATCTTAAAATTTGAGAGCCTCTCTCAACCGGATGAACTGGTTGGGAAACCGAACTAGCCGATTCATTGAATTCAGTTTGTTGGAACATAAGTTTGGGTCTTTGGCACCGTTTGTGTCGATTCTCAGTCATTCGGAGTCAGATTTGTTTTTCGTTTGTTTTGTTGGATTCCTGACTCTTTGAGGAAGGTTTTGAAAAATTTTGAGAGCCTCTCTCAACCGGTTGAACTGGTTGGGAAACCAGATCAGCCGGTTCACTAAATTCAGTTTGCTGGAACAGCAGTTTGGGTCTTTGGAGTCGTTTGTGTCGATTCTCAGTCATTCGAAGTTGGTTTTCTACTTGGTTTATTTTTTTGGATTCCTAATTGTGTGAGGAATTTTTTTACAAAGTTTCAGAATTTTTCTCAATCGTTTAGACTTGTTGAGAACCGATTCAACCTAAGCAGTATGACAACCATGGGCAAATTTCTCTATTTTAGCATGTTTCAGCCCGACCTATTATGGCGTGCTCTTAGTCAGTTTAAGGAACCCGTAGGGGCCACCTTTAGGTTTGAGTCAGTTTCGTTTGAACAAAGTGGGGTAGTGGGCAATGTGGTATTGCAAGTATGGTTTGGTTTGTGGGATTTAAAGGAATGCGTGCTAAAGTAAGCAAACCACTTACCTCCTTTCACCGCTCCTTTCTTATGGGATCCAATATTTCGTTTTAAATGCATGATGATGTATTATTTTCCTACCTATTCTCAAGGCTGTGCATGGCTGGGGGACCTCGTGTACATGCTTAGGGCGCTGTATTTGTATTCATATGCATACGACGTTTGGGATTTTGACATTTGTGGCATTCGAGCTTGTTGACTCGCTCTTATGCGCCATTGCAGGACCACAGGTATGTGCTTTAATGTTGGGTAATGAATTTCACATGGATGCTTTGTGTTTGAGTGTCATGCATGCTTGCTATGTTTGTTGGCTAACCTTTGATGTAGCGCGTGGCTAGGGACCACAGGTATGCGCCATTTTCCCTTTTGGTTGAGTGTTTTTAAGCATGCTAGATACCAATTAGGTTGGTATGATCCAAGTTGTATGTTTAACCTAGGAGACTATCTGATCTTTGACCCATATGCTCCCACATACCCAATTCACTAGTAGAGACCGAGTTCCGGGCCTAGAGGGGTGCTACCTCATATGAGGTACCTTCCTGATAGTAATTTGATCTCCTGACTCCAGAACGGTTTTCGCATCGCTTTCCATACTCAGCGTCATTAGGTTTTTTGTTCTTATCAGTTTTCCCTTTATAAAATAACAACAAAAAGTAAGTGGCGACTCAAAAGAAAAACTGTTCCTTCTTGGGGACGGATTTTCTAAAATTCGAAAATCAACTCACCATTTTCTTTTTATTTAAAAGCGAGTCGCGCCGGCTAGTGGATCGAGTAGGGTCCACAAAGGCTTGACAAGATGTCGTCATTGTGGATAGAAAAGGAGAAACAACATAAGGATCATAAAGCCTTATCTCATATTCATCTTCATTTATCGAATTAAATTCTACAAGACGTTCTAAAATAGAAGATTGTCACTGAGTTATGGATGAAGTTGGAAAAGTTGTGCATGACAAAAAGTTTTACGAGTAAGTTTCACTTGAAGCAGCAATTGTATTCGCATATGGCAAAAAGTACGTCTTTAGAAGTGCATCTTACAGCCTTTAAAGAAATTGTTACGGATCCAAAAACTTTGGATGTTAGATATAAATAAGAAGATATATAGTTAATTTTGTTGTGTTCGCTTCCTGCTTCATAGGCAACTTTCAGAGATACAATTTTACATAGTTGATAGACACAAAATGTGTATATGAAAATAAGAATGCCTAAGTGCGCAAGTGCATGAGTCGTGATCAAGTAATAAAGTGAAAGTAAAAATATCATTCCATGAGAATTGACTATTAATTACCGACTTTAATCTAGCTTATGCTATATTTGGATGATGAAAAATTTGGAAAAGACACAAATTTAACTAAACTAACATGAAAGAATCCTAATTTAACGAAGACTTAAAAATAAAAACCATAGGGCATATATTTCACCAATTCAAGCCTATGTGAACTTCCTAATCCAATCAATTAATGTCCATTTCATTATGTTGATGGTGATTTCACTAATGCATATGCGAATCTCTCTCGATAACTCACAATCTACCCTTAGGATCGGGTATTTTGCATCTCTACTCGACCCTAGATTTCCAAAGGCACATTAAACTTAAGAAATCCCAATACAACACTTAATCTCACTTATATCTCTATCTCATGACAATTAAATGGTAATTCATCCATGGTCTAATCCAATTCTCACTTCTCATAACTTGAATCGAACCACAAATCATGTAAGTATTGGCTAATTATTCATAAGCATTAAGAACGAAATGAACTACTCAACATATATATGAAAATAAAGCATGAATGAACTAAAATTAAGATAGATTCATTTAAACAAGTCTTGATTACATCTAAGCCCTAAGAAAACTAACTAAAACATAACTAGAAAAGGAATTACAACTATCAGAAGAAATAAATACAAAAGGGCGAAGAGATTAAATAGATTTGGAAGTGAAAGCCTTATTCTCTTCTCCTCAAATGTCTTCCTATTTTTCAAGTTTTCCTCCTCTTCCAAGAACAATAGTGCCCTCCAGTGTTTCCACTCAAAGAGGGCTTCTAGCACCCAAAAAGCTCCAACTCTGAAGTAAAAAGAACAAAAATTACAAACCCTAAGGTGATTCAAGCTTAGGATGAGAGAAACCCTAAAATGGGTGTTCTCCCACCAAAGCCGAACCCTAAAAAAGTTTTTAAAATAAGTATTTATAGTGCCTTGGAAAATGGGCCAAAAACATTGAATTTGTCAAATCCAGGCCGCGATGTCGCGACATGTAATCCAATGTTGTGACATTCTAGTTATATAGGACTTGAATGCTCCATAAATTCTTTGAATGCCTCGTCATGTTAACAATGATGTTGCGGCATACCAGTACATGTGCTAAAAAATTCCTGTTTTTATGTCGTGGCATATAGCTCAATGCCATGACATGCATTGTTCAACTGCACTTTGCCTTTTCTTTACTGGTTACTTGCTCCATTTTTTATCTGATTTCGCTCATATGCATCAAATGGCTAACCTAATCATAAAGATGAACATTTAGAGCATTAGGACAATTATTTAACATAAAAACAACACAAAACATAGGGATAGAATGGGTATAAAATATACTCATCAATAGTCGTGATACCCTAAACCTAAACGAAGTGTATGAGGCTCTACTTTCTAAGGAGAAAATTATGCAATTAGTTGTAGGGCCTAGAGCGCAGGGAGATAGCCTGTTTGTATACAATAAGCCATAAGAAAAGAATTATAGTGAAGAATAGAGAAAAATGTCAAAATCCAGGAATTCTAATAAAATTTGTGATTGCTGCAAGAAAAAGGGTCACATCAAGAAGGAGTGTTTCAAGCTACATAATAGAGAGAAGAAATTCAAGAACAAACAAGAAGAGAAATATGAGAAATCTAATGAGGCCAGTGTTGTGGAATCAAATCAGTCCGATGGAGAACTTCGGGGTTGCTCGATAGCCGAATGAGCCGTGAGAATTGAATTTTGATTCTGTCAGAGCATTTCACATGACTCTTAATCGAGATTGGTTCTCTACATACGAGCCTGTGCATAAAGGTACGATTTTGATTTGTAATAATGCATCTTGTAAGGTAGCGGGTATTGGGATAGTTCACATTTAGATGTTTAATGGAGTAGTTCGTACTCTTGGTAACGTCAGACATGTTCCTAGTTTGAAGAGAAATTTGATATCCCTGAGTTCTCTTAATGCAAAAGGGTACAAGTACACTAGTGAAGGTGGAGTCCTGAATATTAATAAAGGAACCCTAGTTATGATGAAGGGTCATCAAAAGACAACCATGTTATATGTTCTACAGGGTTCCACTATTATAGGAGATGTTGTTGTTGCATCTCGTTCATTGTCAGATGAAGATATTACAAAGCTTTGGCACATGTGTATTGGGCACATGAGCAAAAAGGGTATGGTAGAATTAAGTAGAAGAGGACTTTTAGAAGGCCAGAAAACAAGTAAGTTATAGTTTTGTGAGCACTACGATTTTAGGAAAAAGAAGAATGTTAGATTATCTTCAAGCATTCATAAGTCAAAGGGGCCGCTTAACTATCTACATTAAGACCTTTGGGGACCTGTAAAAGTATCTTCTATGGGAGGTACTACTTATTGTTGACGGCCATTGATGATTTCTCATGTAAGGTATAAGAATTCTTCTTGAAACAGAAAAGTGATGTGTGTTCAACATTCAAGGATTGGAAGACAATGATTGAGAAGAAAATAGAGAGGCAGGTGACGTGTCTTCGTACTGACAATGGGTTAGAGTTTTGTTATGATGAGTTTAACACTTTGTGCAAGAAAGAGGGAATTGTTATATATCGTACAGTTCATCATACGCCACAAAATGGTGTGGAGGAGCATATGAATAGGACTTTAATGGAGAAGGTAAGATGCATGCTTTCTAATGCTCAGTTGCCAAAGTCTTTTTTGGGTAGAAGTCGCATCCATTGCATATTATTTGATCAACCGTTCTCCCTCAACTACTATAGAGAAGAAGACTACTCAAGAGGTATGATTTGGTAGTCCTGCTACTTATTCAAATTTGAAAATATTTGGATGCCTTGCATATGTCCATGTTGATAATGGGAAGTTGGAACCTAGATTAGTGAAGTGTATATTTCTTGATTATAATTATGGTATGAAAGACTATAAATTATGGTGTCCAAAAACCAAGAAATTGGTAATTAGCAGAGATGTGATTTTTAATGAGACTTCCATGGTTTGAGTTTTGGCTATGAAAGACTAGAGTGTTGAGACTGTGCAGAGATATAATAAACAGGCGAAATTTGAGATTGTTTTAATTTCTAATTTAGATTAGCAGAGTGTTCCTACTGCTTTAGTGTTACCATATACAATTTTAGGAGTTTATGTACCTAGACTCTATTATTAGTCAGATATTATCTTACTATGTGTATAAATGCTAAAGATTAGGAATCTGCTACTATGTATGATATAAAGATTAGAATCATAGGTTACCATGTATAGATGTTAAAGACTAGATAATTTGGGAGATTATATGTATGGCAGATACTGACGGAATCAAGGAAGGAACTTTTCCAAAATCCCTCTTCGTATTTTTCTGTTATCTAGTATTTTGACATGGTATTAGAGCCCAAGTTCTTGATTTCTTGTTTGTTGGAATAATTTTTTCTCTTGGCTTTGTGGTTTCTCTAACGGCGTGACTCGGGTTCCATCTGTGAACTGACGTGAATTTATGGTGTCTTCTTGTTCTCAACGCTATCCGCCGGTGTTCCTAGTTCTTAAGCATATTCCGTTGCCTTTTCTACCGTGTTTCTAAGAATTTATAATTTTCTGGGCTGCTCCCGGTTTATGTCTTTTTCTAATTTTCTAAGTAATATATTGTTTTTACGGTGGGTGTTTGTTTGTGTTTTTTTTTTTCCTCACGGTAAGCTATAATTTTTTGTAGGATATTCTTTGTCTCGTCGCATCATCATCTGACAAGTTGGAATCATTCCCTATTCACTTATCGGTAAAATTATTCGCTTGGGAGTTTCAATTTAAATTATTTGTCAAAGGAAAAGAATTCAGTGGTCATATCATAGCGTTCGCACCTCAAAGGTGCCGAGGCTTTGTCTAAGGGAAATTCATGACGCCGTCAGAACACTTTAAAATATACCCTAACAACTAACATGTTTAGCAGATAAAAGAAGTTAAATCAGATTCGTTCGAAAAATGACATTTTTATGAAAAAGGGCAAACGGTAATTTATCATGGAAAATTCGAAAATTTCTGAGCTCGATGACGAAACGCGACATCACCGTTTGGAATCGTCTTGTGAAATCTAGTCATCTTAGTCACGAGGCGAATTTCGTGAATCTAAACAAATCTGATTTTCACGACTTCGAGAAGACTCGCACCCGTGAACCCTAAACTGGATTTTTAGAAAATCTCAAAATTGACTATATTTAAAGAATGTCCATTTCAAGACATTTGAATCCTTGAACTGAAACGAAATCAATCGTTTCGCCAAACCTTAATCGGCATTTTAATAAGTGGTGACATGCGCCCCACTCTTGCTTATATATATATATATATATATATATATATATATATATATATGGTTATGAAGCGGGAGAAGAGGGGGCACGAGAGAGAAAATGTTATTTTATTTTCGTTTTCTTATCTCTTCTATACTTAGCTTCGATCAGTTTAATTGGCCAAGAACGAAAGTTCATCTACTCGACGAGGGCTACGCGTGAGTACCAAAAAACACGGGATTTCGTCGAGAATTCAAGTAAGAAGTCTCGAAAACTTAAGTTTCGTATTTTCCTCGCATCTACCAGATTCCGACGGTCGACCATTCGACCAAGAGACAAAGTTGATCCACGCATCGCAAGCTACACGTGAGTACCAAAATATTGTGAAGTCACAAACCGCATCGAGGTAAGAAATTTCATTTGAATAAAAAGCCATAATGGCATAGGTTGTTTTCGGGGCCGTATTAGGTCAGTGGTGATTTAATCCCAAAATCAGGACTTAAATATTGAACTTTGACGCGCTTTCAAGCACCTGAATCAGATTAAGGATATAAATTAGATAAAGAATAAGAATATATATGACTAGATAATATGATATGAATATGGGAATTTATGAAATGAATATATGATAGAAATACATGAGATTATGAGGTATACGATTAGACAAAACATGCTAGAAATGCACAAATGATAGGAAAATAGTTACATGTATGGAAAGTACAGAATGAGTATGATTTTGGTATTGATTGTAGGATGGTTTTATGCCGTGTTTTTGTCATAAGCCTGTACAATGTTCGTGGCACAAGCCAGGCCCCACCTGACGAGATAATGTAGCCTGTGGAAAGTAATGCTCCGGATGGTTTCTGGTCAAAAACCGCGTTACTCTGAGTTGCCATGAGCTCTTCCGCACGCCGGGGCGTGGAAGCCATGCTGTTGCGTGGCTGGGTGCATCCTCGGGTACGCTATAGCGTGGGATCCCACGCTATAGCGTAGCCCCTGCACAATGTCAACCCTCCAACTTCGGACGACCATAACTTCTTCGTCCGAACTCCGTTTTGGGTGTTCTTGGACTCTATGGAAAGCCCTTTGAGTCTATAATCCATCCATATATATATATATTGATACAATATTGAGCTTATAATAAGTCCAAAAATGACAAAAACCAGTGGCTGCTGCAAGTGCTACAAGTTTCTGATTTCTTCATGACTTGCAATTTGCATAACTCCTTCGTTAGGACTCTGTTTTGGGTGTTCTTGGACTCTATGGAAAGCTCATTGAGTCTAGAATATAACCATATGCTATTTAATGGCATTTGGTGCCCACATCTTATCTGAAAATTTAATTGTTGTACCAAGGGTACTAATTGCTTGGTTAAAGTCAATTGGAATACGTGATAAGAAAAGAGATAGATATGACCAAGAAATAGCAATATACGTAGATTTGATATGTAGAGGAGTATAGAAGAAAAGAATAAAATGATAAGCTCAGAGAATACGATAATCGTATGATTGCCTAAGATCTGATATCGAATGACACATATATGATCGCGTTTCAAGATTCCCGCTGGCTACCAAGACTTCACGGGCAAGTGATGTTCTCGACGGCGCTTCCAAGACTTCGCTGCTACGACACTTATGTTACGTAAGCAGGCACGATCCGTTTAAGTATCAGACCATACCTTCCTGGTTCTCGCAAAGATCAAGGTCCATCTCATTCATGATTTCCTGCCTAGGTAAACAACTATAGATATGTATATGCAAAGTACATGGAATAAGACCCGGGCGATGCTTCTAGCATACTTCAGATCGCATCGCGGTAAATTTCTCGGGGTACCATATGTTCATTTGTATAACAAAGTCATGAAAGTAAAAGAGATTAATCGATACCTCGACATGAAGATTTAGAAGTCTAATATGATTATGATACAAACCTATCGGATATGTTCGAATTTATATGAACTCGTATATGTATTTGATGTATTTTGTATCTACTACTGACTAATGTCCCAGATTCACAAGTCCGATATGACTCAGATGTATTAAGACTCCGAATGGAAGAATGCGAGTAAAGAAAATGAATATGGTAAAGATCCGAATACCTACCGTACCTTTGTATATGTTCCGTAGTACCTACTGTGCACTTTTGGTACAAGTAAAATGTTTTAGTACCTACTGTACTTCCGTATCCCGTAATACAAGTATAAGATTCAGAATACAAGTATATGTCTGCATGGCAAGTATAAGATCTGAAATACAAGAATAGGCTCTGTAAAACAAGTATAAGTTCCAGAGTACTCTTACGGGTACCCTCTCAGACTGACACTCTCGCAGTACCTACGCACCCCTCCGTATAAGCTCCTGATAAGGATAAAATCAATACATTCACTGCACCAAAGATGAGCATAAGTTGCTGGTACCTACGTACTTTTACTTAATTATAAGTTTGATATAAATAATAAAGTATGTGTCTTTGGGACATTTGAATAAGTAGTACTTACGAGCACTCCGTATGCTAACAAGTCTCGCAACGCCAAGATATGTTCAGGACATTCTCAGAGGGGCACTACGCAAATTCCTCTCGAACAAGCAAACCTATATAAGTATAAGCCTTATGGTGAAGTATAAGCCTTGTAGTACCTAAGGGTATCTTGTATACAGAGTTCTGAACTCCTACTGAGATCCGAGATAGATAAGTACGAAGAGTATGTGATAAGTACCTCCGTATAAGTATATGTATAAGCCTCGTACCGCATACAAGGAAATCTATATAAGTGCTGTGTCCTACTGAGATAAGTATAAATATGTGTCCTACTTCGAGATCTAATAAGAATAAGTCCGGCCATAAGTGTAAAAGCCAGTAAGTATAAGATAAGAAGTACCGTGATAAGCTTTGTGAAAATGTGACTGTAATAGCAGCTCAGAACTCATGGGAGATCCGAATAAGCATAAGTCCGTTATAAGCATAAAGTAAATGTATGTCACAAAGAATGCAATGAAAAATCTCAGCATTCATATCGCTTTTATGCTTTAAAGGTGTATATGCATAAGACATATGTTTCCACTGCTGCAAAGCTTAGCAGTGGTTTAATCCGTAGGTACAAAGGAAGACATCTGCGATATTCCGCATACAAATTGCCAAGACACTAGTAGTGGGTTCATCACAAAGATGTCCCGTGACTCGATTTGTAAATGTAAAAGTACAAGCTTTTGTATATGTAAATGAGACTGGGTGATATGTGTATAGATTTTGGATGGACACCTAAGTGGTAGTTCTTTGTATATGTAAATGCATTTTGTTATTATAGAAATGCTTATACCCACAAAATACAAGTTCACTCCGAGAAAAAAAAAAAAAAAAACAGTAAAGAGTCCCAAGATATGGGCCTCACGCCTAATCCTCGTCGACCGCTATCTGGTCGGACCGGAATTGGGGTGTGACAAGGGTTATGACTCACCTTGTTCTGTTGAGGCCTTATAAAGCCAGATTTATTTATGTGGACTTATCTTGACACGATTTACAATCAGACAACTACGCTAAACGATTTCATTTGGAGTTTGAGATGGTTAATTTCCACCTGGCCGATCTCATTGAGAATATTTTTACGGTTTCAAACTCTTTGGGCTGACTATTGCGACATTGTTTATGCTAATGTTCCCACTACAACTCCCTCTATTGTTCGAGAAGTGCATGCCAACAGCAAGCGAGATAAATTCTTGATGAAGTTACGACCCGACTTTGAAATTGCACGTTCTAATATGATGAACCGTCATCCTGTCCCATCTCTGGATGCTTGTTTGTGTGGACTTCTTCGTGAGGAGCAGCGTATCGATTTTTCAGTTTGCCATGGAACATCGGCTGCGTTGAATTTGTTTTACGTGTGGCTTATGTAGCATAGAGAGACGTACTGGCGTACAGTGCTTTAGTTGTAAGCTTTTGGCCATATTGCTGGGATTGTCCCGAGTTTTGTAACTCGCGCGAAAACGGAGTTCCTTATCATCTACCTTGTCGGTCGCCACGAAAGGAAATGAGGTACTTTTTATCATGCCTTTACTACTGCCTCTAGTTCTGCTGCCTCGCCGGTTGTTCCTCTTCCTACTCCTACAGCCTTAGCAAACCCGATCACACTCACTCCTGAAATGGTACAATAGATGATCCTTTCTGCTTTTATTGCTTTTGGGTTCTTAGGTAATCATAAAGTTTCTTCTAAGCCATGGTATTTTGATAAGACCTCCCAACCATATGACTAATCTTTGTTGTTCCTCTTTCGATATTAGAAATTATGATGGAAATGCGATTATCTGGATTGATGGCAGCTCTACGTCTATCAGTCTTTGTTGGTGATCTTTCCTCTTCCTTAACTGATGTTTTTGTGTCTCCTGACCTCTCCACAAATCTTATTTTTGTTGGTCAATTGGTTGATAACAATTGTAATTTCCATTTCTCTCGTTTTGGTTGTGTTGTGTAGGATCAAGTGTCAGGGCAGATGATCGCGAAGGGGCCTAAAGTGGGACGACTCTTTCCTCTTCATGTTTCTCCTTCCACTTTTATTCCTAGTTTTCCTTTACTTTCATTTGCATGTAATGTTGTTGGTTATGGAAATAAGATATGGCATAAACGTCTATGCCACCCAAACTCTGATGTCCTTTGTACTTTGTTTAATTCTGGATTATTAGGAAATAAAGCATGTTCTTCTATTGATCTTTCTTTTGATGGTACATCATGCAAACTTGGCAAAAGTAAAGTTCTACCTTTTCCTCATCATTCATCTCGTGCCTCACAATGTTTTGAGCTTATTCATAGTGATGTTTGGGGGATTGCACTTGTTGTTTCTCATGCGCGTTACAAGTACTTTGTTACTTTCATTGATGACTTTAGTCGCTTTACTTGGATTTACTTCCTCTGGGCTAAGGGTGAAGTTTTTTCAGTTTTTCAGCTCTTTCTTGCACTCCTTAAGACTCAATTCTCACGCTAGCATCGGGTCTTGCTCGATTCTAGCGGCGGGATATGTATAATGATTTTAGGTTTTCTTGGCAAGGGATCATCTCTCAGCGTTCTTGTCCTTTGACACCACAACAAAACGGTGTTGCTGAGAGGAAAAATCGCCACCTTCTTTATGTCGTAAGAACTCTTTTACTTGAATCATCTATTCCTCCTCATTTTTTGTGTGAAGCTCTTTCTACTGCAGTTCATTTGATCGATCGCTTACCCTCTCCTACGACAAATCATGTTTCTCCTTTCTCTAAGTTGTTTGGTAATTCTCCTTTATATTATGATCTTCGTACATTTGGTTGTGTTTGTTTTGTGCATCTCCCTCCTCATGAACGATATAAACTTATTGCTCAGTATGTTAAGTGTGTTTTTCTTGGTTATGCTATCCCTCACAAGGGTTATGTTTGTTTCGATCCCCATGCTTCTCGTATACAGGTTTCCTAGAATGTGATCTTCTTGAAAATCAATATTTCTTTCCATCTCATGTTCAACTGTCATCTGCATCTATATCTCTTCTGCCTATTGTTTCTGAATCTCCAACCATTGTGGAATGGTTCAAACCTGGTTTTGTGTATGAGAGATGTAATCGACTAAGTCTGGTTCCACTTCCTTTGTGCCTCCTTCCGATCTTGACTTAGCGCCTGATCCTGCTACTGCTTCCACGACTCTTCATTGGTCTACTCGTCCTTCTCGACCCCCTAATTGGTATGGTTTCTTCTCTCCTATCTCTCTTGTCGCTACTTTATCCACTATTTCCATTCCCTCTTGCTTCAAACATGCCATGGAACATAAGTGTTGGAAAATTGCAATGCAAGCAGAACTTCAAGCACTTGAGGAGAATCGCACTTAAGATATTATTCCTTGTCCTCCTACAATCAAACCTATTGGGAGTAAATGGGTTTTTTTTTATGTAAAACTTCATTCTGATGGCTCTTTGGATCGGTATAAAGCTCGCCTTGTAGCTCTGGGTAACAAGCAAGAATATGGGGTTGATTATAAGGAGACATTTGCCCCTGTTGCCAAAATGACCACGGTTCGAACCATCTTAGCTATTGCTGCTTCACAATCATGGCGACTACATCAAATGGATGTGAAGAATGCCTTTTCTTCATGGTGATCTCGGGAGAGAAAGATTTACATGAAGCTTCCCTCTTGGCTGTATTTACTTCTTCTCCTCATGATGTTTGTAAGCTGGGCGTTCTTTGTAGACTCGGCAGCGCCGCTTGGTTTGAGAAGTTTCGCAGTACACTTCTTTCCTTCAGTTTTACATAAAGCCAATATGATTCTTCTCTCTTCCTTCACACATCTACGTCAGGTATAGTTATTCTCTTAGTTTATGTGGATGATATTATCATTACTGGCACTGACTGTGGTTTGATTATTAAGCCCCATTAAGCTGTATCACGACTTTCCATATGAAAGATCTTGGCCAGCTCACATACTTCTTAGGATTGGAAATTCATTATTGATCCCATGGTCTTTTCGTGAACCAGCATAAGTATATTCAAGATCTTATCACTTTGGCTAGTTTGGAGGACACTTCTTCTGTTGATACTCCTATGGAGGTAAATGTCAAATATAGGAAAGATGAAGGGGACCTTATGGATGAACCTACTCTCTATCGGCGCTTGGTTGGGAGTCTTATATACTTGACCACTACTGGAGCTGGTATCTCTATGTCTTGTTCGTCGGTCGGTCAATTTATGTCTTCTCCTCGGCATCTCCATCGCCTAGCTGCGGAGTTCCATAGCATCATTCCACTTATCTTCGGATCACACTTTCGTGGGTTGTTTTTCCCTATCGACACCTCTTTTCAACTTGTTGCCTATAGTGATGCTGATTGGGCTGGGTGTTCGGATACACGTCGATCTACTACAGGTTGGTGTATGTTTTTAGGTGATGCATTAATTTCTTGGAGATGTAAGAAACAAGATCGTGTTTCTAAATCCTCTACTGAGGCTGAGTATCGTGCCATGTCTACTGCTTGTTCTGAAATTGTATGGCTACGTGGTCTCCTTGAGGAGCTTGGGTTTCCCTCAAAGCCGCCCACTCCTCTTCATCTTTGATAGCGTTAGTCTTGTCGGTTGCCACCAATCCATTTTCCATGGAAACGCACGAAGCACATTGAAGTTGATTGTCATTCTATTGAAGACACTGGAAAGTCGAGTGATATCTCTTCCTCGTATCTCTTCGATTTCCAGTGGTTGATGTATTCCTGGCTTTACAACTCGACCGGCGACATCGGTGTTCTTGTTGGCAAATTATTGCTGACTGACTTACCAACATCAATTTGAGGGGGGATGTTACCATATACTGTAACACCCCGAAATATACCCTAGTCGTTTTTAGCATGTTTAGGGTATTTTGTAGGTATAATTTGATTTTTTACGTAATTTAAATGCAAAACGTGAAATCTGAGAAACCCGGAAATAAGTAAGGGTAAAAGTGTAACTTGTGAAAATGGGACACAAAGGTCATAAGATAATAAGATTATATGCCAAAGTGGGTTAATGGGAAGTGGGGGTGCAAATAGAAAGGAACTTGAGGACCATAGTGCAATAAAAGAGAAATTATACCAAATAAGACCCATTTAGGGTCTCTAATTTGGGCATTTGGACAACAAAACGTGAAGGAGAGAAGAAGAAAAAAAGGAGAAGAGAAGAAGAAGAGAAGAAGAGGAAGAAGAGAACAAAGGTATGAAAACTATTTGTGTATGGATTTATGACTTTGAGTATGGAAAAGTATGAAAACTATGATTTTGTATGGAATACTTGTATGGAACCTAGATGTATGGATCTTAGTTGGTTCCATTTTCTAGGGTTTAGTTAGGATGTCATCATAACCCTATATTTGTTGAAAGTTGGGTTGGTAAAACCCTAGTTTGTATTAGATGAGTATGGAATCCTCCATTTGAGTATGGATTCTAGGTTTATGAGGTATGGATACCTATTTGGGTGTTAGGAAGTTAACCTAACTTACAAATATTTGAAATTGGGTTTGGAAAAACCCTAATGAATCTCCATGTTTGGTTTTGGTGAGGTTAGAACCCATTTGGGAATTGTTTTCAGTGATGCTCTTGGGTTATTTGAGGGTTTTTGGTTGGATTTATGGAAAAATGGAAGAAATCAGCAAAATCTAGGCAATTACGGGGTCCTACGCCACGGTGTAGGGATCCCTACGCAGCAGTGTAAGCCCACGCCAAGGCGTGGCATGTCCACGTCGTGACGTGGCTGAAAGGAAGGTTTTGGACAGCCTCGGGTATGTCGTGGCGTAGCTACTGTTCATAATGTGTAAATTTATGTGTTTTGTTTTGTTTTGATTTTCCGTTATTTCGAGGACTTGTCTATTGGACTAATGATAAGATAGTAAGTTTGAACCGCTATGGTGGCAGGACTTCTTAAGACGGATATTGATTGACATGGCACTTACATTACGTGGGGCGAGACATATCTTTGATCGGTCTTGCCCAGATCTTCTGATCTTGTGCGATGGTGCACGTCTCCCAATAAGTGCTTTGGCACTCCACGCTGAATGCTATGGCGGCTTACATTACGTGAAGCGAAGCACGTCTACGATCGGTGCTTTTGCATCACACTGAGTACTACGACATACTTACATTTATGTGGGCGGAACACGTTTTGATCGGTCTTTGGAACTCCTGCTTTTGTCTTCACGACACACCGGTCTTGTACGATCAATTCGGGTACTGTGTGTTGTGTCCCCCACTCATTTCTTGTGCGGATGCAGGTAGTCAACTGATTATATGATACGGTTCTGAATAACGAATAAGAGGAAAGTAATGTACATCGTTATGCTCTAAATGTACCTACGGGTACCTCTATATAGGTATAAGTTCTTTAGTACCTACGGGGTACCTCTGTATAAGTATAAGCTCTGTAGTACCTACGGATTTTAGCCGTGCAGTATAAAGCTCTGTAACTCTCTGAGGGTACTAAAAACCATTATAAGTCTTATAAGTACAGTATGTGTCACATGGGAGATATGAGCAGTATAAGCTTCTTTATAAGTCATTATATGTATAAGTTTGTTATATGAATTCATGAATAATTATGATATCTACTACTCTAAATGAGTATTAGTGCATGTATATACGTATAAGTATATGTTTCCCACTAAGAGTTAAACTTAGCACATGTTTTAATCCGTGTAGGTATAGAGGAGGACGTCATGATTTTAAAGCATATTCTTTGGGCGATAAGCCCAGTAGGTATTCATCCTGCAGTTGGTTTCACGCTCGATTGTAAATGTAAATGTACCGAGTTTTGTATATGTATATGTAAATGGGACTGGAAGCGTATGTATCGGCAAGCGCCAAAAACACAGCTCCTGGTGGTAGTTTATTTTGTATTTTTGTATATGATATTTTGATTCAGTTATAAGACTTGAGCCCACCAATGTCTGAAAAAGCAGGTAAAGAGTCCCAATATAGTCTCATGCCCCTTTCGTCCGCCTAAGGCGGATGAATCAGGGTGTGACATATACAATTTTAGGAGTTTAAGCAATTTGGGACTTTATTATTAGCTGTATATATTATCTTACCATGTATAAATGCTAAAAATTAGGAATCTGTTAGTTACCATGTATAGATTCTAAAGATTAGGAATCTGTTTATTACCATGTATAGATCTTTAAGGAACTAGATAGTTTGGGAGTATGTATAGCGAATGCGACGGAATCAAGGAAGGAACTTTTCCAAAATCTCTCTTCGTATTTTTCTGTTATCTAGTATTTTGACATTTAGTTCTAGTGAAACAGTATTCTATTGCCAAAGGTAGAGAGAGAAGGACTATTAGGCCACCTCATAAATATGGTGAAGCTGGTTTGATTGCATATGCCTTGAGCATAGTAGATAATATTGAATCCAATGAAAAGCCATCCACTTATGAAGAGGCAGTGAGTTGCAGTGATTCAGGTAAGTGGATGATTGCTATGCAAGAAGAGATGAAGTCCCTTCATAAAAATGGGACATGGGACATTGTGAGGCTACCTAAATGGAAGAAAGTCATTTATTGCAAACGGGTGTTCAAGAAGAAAGAAGGCATCGACATGTGTTGAGAATGTAAGGTACAAGGCAAGACTGATTGTTAAAGCTTTTAGTCAGATTCTAGGTGTTGACTTCATAGATGTATTCTCTCCAGTGGTGAAGCATAGCTGGTCGAGCTGCTTAGGATTGGCACTACGTGATTATGTGTAACGCCACGAAAAATACCACAGAATTTTATAATAATTTTATTATATATTCCGGGTATGAATTGAGCCAAACTTGGGTTTTTCAGGAAATTCGATAAATTGATAAATTGTAAAATGTAAATTGAAAGAATGAGCATATGATTAGAAAGTATAACCACTAAATTAAATTGATTGAACCCGAAAATAAACCTAAGTGAAAAAGGGAAAAATGTGGAAATTTGTAAAACGAGGACCTAAGGGTCAAATGATAGCTTAAATGCTAATATGAAATAAATGACAAATGATAAGGAAAGTGAAATAAAGAGTTAGAATGTCAAAAATGGAAAATTGGATTTATTGAGTGGCCAAAAAGGCCTTATATAGATTAAGTGATTTAAGACCAAAAAGGTAGAAAAATTAGAAAGAATAATAAGTGTGTAGGCCAAACAAGGCCTTACACTTAAAGGAATATAAAGGCCAAAATGTGGTCTTAGGGCTCATTATATGAGCAATCTTGTTTTTAAGGAAGAAGAGAGGAGAAAAAGGGGGAAAAGCTAGGGTTTGGCTAGAGATCAAGTTTTGGTTGGCTTTGCTTCCCATTTCTTGCTCCTAAGAGACCAAGCAACATACAAGAAGAGATTTGAAGGGTTGGTAGCAAATCAAAACCACAACCTCATTCTTTTGATTTGGATTTTTAGGTGAAAAGCCACAGCAGGGAAAATGGATTTTTATTGAGTCTAAACCACATTTGGAGTTGTTTTTGGGTAGATTCCATGGTGGATTTTTGATATGGGATGAATTGGAGAAGGTTTGTGGAAGAAAAATGTGTGAAAATGCAAAATCCAGCGCATTTAAGGCAAAAGCAGTAGGGTGTACGCAATGCCGTTGACGGTACCGGTCTGAGGCGCGAGAGGGCAGTGATGGAGTGCAGCTTCGAGCCGATGTCGGTCTGGGTGGCGGTGGGTGCCGATGCCGATGCGGTCATAGCGATGCCGTCTGCGACCATTGATCCTCGCGATCTTGGTACCGCTTCTTCCAGCGGCCACTATTTTGACATGTTTTGCATCGTTAAGTCGGTATTCGGTATGCAGATGTCTAGGGACCAGAAATGAATAATAGGGGTTAAAACCAAGGATGAAGACTAAGTGAAAACGTGCCATACCTCGATAAAGCCTCGGCGAGGAAGCTTACGGCTTCGCCTCGACAAAATCAGTCTTGACTGAACTTAATGTCTTAACCCCAGGCGTTAACAAAAGTAAATTTGTAATTCACTAAAATTGTTTAACAATTGTTTATCCACTAAGAGTGGCGTGAATGTTATTGACTAGGGGCCCGGGTGATGATCGCCTAACCTGGGACCAGAGATCGAAAGATAAGGAAATTTAGATTCGACGGCTTTGGTTTTGTTCCACGACCTTTATTCTTATTTGAGTATTTTGGTAGTTTACGAGTAACTATGAAGCAGGCACATAAATGAGTATGAAATGAGTACGTGAATGAGTATATGAAATGAATGCATTGAATGAGTATATGAAATAAGTACATAGATTGAGTATATATTTGAAAGATATCACAGTGAATATGGAATTGAAATGTGATATTTGAAAACAAGCGAATGTGAATGAGGATAGGGCAGGATTCATCGAATGGAATCAAATCAAATGCGATTTGAATGATATATCGAATGAGCAGCGACGGGATGCACTAATCGTATGATCTGAAACCGAGTGTCAGTAATCCGCAGAGATGCGTGTCAGATCTGCGATCAAATGGTGCGTGATGTTACTGGCGGGTGCTATGAGGCATCCGTCATGATGAGCGATATGACATTTAATTGATACACATGTCGAGTGCGCAGAAGCGATCCGGTGTGATGGGAGACCAAATAGTGATACCACATGTCGGGGTGCACCAAACGACATCCGTCATGATGGGAGGCAGAATAAGTGATACCACGTGTCGAGTGCACTAAAAACGACGTCGTCATGATGGAGGCCGGAATTGTTAAATGTGTGAACATTACCGAATGATAATAAGGCGGGATTCATCAAGCGAGGAATCAGTCGAAAATGTAAATTGAATAGTCGAGTAAAGAATAACATTGGCAGTGAAAATGAGATTTTTATGTATATGCTTAAATCTCATAAATTGAATTAATGAATTGATTGTTGCATTGAGTGCATGTTTGTGATATAGTAAATGATTTGGAAATCGAAAGCATGCGAAAATGAATAGCATGAGTATATGTTGATATAATAGGCATGGTTTAATGTTAAATGCATGCCAAGTTAAATTGAATATTGAAATAGAACTGTATAGAACCACTAAGCATGAAAATGCTTAGCGTATAGTTTTTATCTATGCGCAGGTTTCGAGTAGACAGGAAGGAAGACAAGATCGTGAGTCATAGAGAGAGTACGTCGTATAAGTTTATACTCCGTCATTTGCATATCATCTCTTTTGAACAAGTGGAATTTTGTAAATAAAAGGGTTAAACTTTGAACCTTGATTTTTGTATATCATTCCGGAAAGGCATGAATGCCTTCTTTATAAATGTATTTTGTTAAATGTTTATGGGCCTACAAAATTACATTGAATTTGTAAATTATTATGGGCTTGCCCAAAACTGAAAACGCTTCTGCAACGAAATGACATAATAAAATGTTTTGATAAGATAAATGAAAACATCGGAGTAAACCGGGCTTCGGTTCGGATCCGCCATTCTGGTCGGGCCAAGGATTCGGGTCGCGACACTTTTGAAAAAGAAAATTTAATAACACGAAAAATAAAAAGAATTCAACCGAGCGTCCCCGGGTTTCGGTTCGGACTCGCCATTCTAGTCGGATTGGGCTCGGGGGTCGCTACATTATGAGCTTGAGTAGTTGGATGTGAAGATTGCATTTTTGCATAGGAAGCTTAAGGAGGACATCTATATGCAACAGCCAGAGGATTTTACAATTTCAGGTAAGGCCTACTTTAGAGGTATCTTTATGGTTTGAAGCAGTCTCCTACACGATGGTATGAGAGATTTGACTCATTCATGATCTCTCTTGATTTTAAGAGGAGTAGCTTTGATAGTTGTGTCTACTTCAAACGATGCAATGATGAGTCATTTCTTCATTTGCTCTTATATATATGTTGATGACATGCTAATAGCAGCCAAAAGTAAAGAGGAGATAAGAACTGTAAAAGCCTAACTTAATAATGAGTTTGAGATGAAAGTTTTGAGAGCAGCTAAGAAGATACTTGGGGTGGAGATTGTGAGGGATAAAGTGGCAAGAAGATTATCCTTGAGTTAGAAAGGAAATACTGAAAAGGTGCATTGTAGGTTCAACATGCAAAATGCGAAACCTGTTACTACTCCACTTGCAGCTTATATGAGACTTTCATCTCCCCTATGTCCATAGTCAGATGAGGAGGTTGACTACATGTCTAAAGTACGTTATTCTAGTGTTGCAGTTCTTTTGATGTGGCGCCATGGTGTGTTCAAGGCCTAGATTTACTTCATGCAACCAGTGTAGTTAGCAAGTACATGACAAAACATGGCAAGAAACATTGAAGGCGCTCGCTGATCATGCACAATGGCGGATCCGTAGGTATTTGTTTTCGCCAGGACAAGAGATGGAGTTGCATGGTACGCTGATTTTGATTATGCAATAGATCTTGATAAGAGGAGATCCTTTACAGGATACGTGTTCACTATTGGAGGTTGTGCTATTAGTTCGGCCTGCTTCATAATCCCGGCTTCTAAGGAGCCGCCAGTCACCGTACCTATCCCACCGAAGGGGTCCCACGATCGGTGAGCTAACGCCCGCAGGGGCTAAATCCTATAAGGGCTATTTCACCCAGTACATAAATGATCATTTCACGCCAAACCAACAACCAACATGTGCATACATGTTATCCTATCATGGAAAAAATCTACATGCATGTGGCGAGACGACACTCTACATGCCCTGGCAACGTCAACCTCCGACCCACCACCCAATGCAAGTGCCAATGGAAAATCAGATCGAGTCGGGCCGACTCCCATCTCACAACCCGTAGTCTATGTGGATATTTATTTAATCGCTTCGCCTGGGCAAATGTAACTTTTCGGGTCTCACCGGGTCTCTTACACCGACATTTTTCAAGCCACCGATGGATACGCCGTCTAACCAGTTTTCAGTTTTTCACCTATAAAGGTATATATCCTCTACTTGCTACGCCCGATACATTTCATTTCCATTTTCATTTAACACTGTGAACTCAATCGACTTCGTCCCATTCCCAAGCCTCCACACTCTAACACCAAATGTAGTGCCAAATCGCGATTACAGTACGCACTCATGTAATGTGGTGTTACCGCACACCAATGCAATGCACTCAGGTCATCGAGACTCAAACCCACGACTAATGTACGAAGACCTCTACATGGATACCTATTAATCGTGACATCATGTGTGTGCGCAGGAACACTCATATCTAATGAATAACATTTCATATTCAGTTCAACATCAACAAACACATAATGTTATTATTCATTATCTAAATCATATCATGTATCATCGATTTGTTTGTCACATTATTTATATTTGAACATATTTTGGCATAAGATTGGCACGACTATTACGTAATACAACACGCGCTGCATGGAAAACTAGGTATCAGTTCACACAATTGGCGATCTAAAACCTAAAAGATTCTACACTGTCATGAGAGCCCAGGAAATTCAGCATGTTTTTCTCATTCATATAATAATACACCAAACTGAATTTCTTCAGCCTAAAACCCAGAACATCTCTTCGCATGTTAGTCATGCATACAATAATACACCAAACTGAGTTTTCTTTCATCTAAACACCCAAACATTCCCAGATGTTAGTCATGGAAACCCAAAATTCTGTGCAAGTTTTTCATGCATACAATAATACACCAAACTGAGTTTTCTTTGATCTAAAACCTAAAAGATTCTATACGTTAGTCATGCATGAAAGCCCAGGAAATTCTGCATGTTTTTCTATTCATACACAATACACTAAATCGAATTTCTTCAAATTTAAACCTAGAACATTCTCGTATGTTAGTCATGCATACAATAATACACCAAACTGAGTTTTCTTTGATCTAAATTACCCAAAACATTCTGCATGTTAAAGTCATGCGGAAGCTCAAAAAATTCTGCATGTTTTTCTATGCATACAATAATACTCCTTAAACTGAGTTTTCTTTTGACTTAAAAACCCAAAAGATTCTACATGTTAGTAATAAGTATGAAAGCCTGTGAAATTCTCGCATGTTTTTCATTCATACACAATACACCAAACTGAATTTCTTCAAATAAAAACCTGCATTCCGCATGTTAGTCATGCATACAATAATACACCAAACCGAAGCTTTCTTTTGATCTAAACGCCCAAAACATTCCCGCATGTTAGTCATGCATGGAAGCCCAGAAAATTTTGCATGGGTTTTTTCATGCATAAAATAATACCCCAAACTGGAGTTTTCTTTGATCTAAAAACCCAAAAGATTCACACATGTTAGTCATGCATGAGCTCAGAAATTCTGCATGTTTTTCATTCATACAATAATACACCAAACTGAATTTCTTCGCCTAAAAACCCGTAACATTCTCGCATGTTAGCTTCTCATGCATAATAATACACCAAACTGAGTTTTCTTTGATCTAAACACCCAAAACATTCTGCATGTTAGTCATGCATGGAAGCACAGAAAATTCTGCATGTTTTTCATGCATACAATAATACCCCAAACTGAGTTTTCTTTGATCTAAACACCCAAAACATTCTGCATGTTAGTCATGCATGGAAGCCCATAAAATTCTGCATGGAAGCCCAGAAAATTCTGCATGTTTTTCATGCATACAATAATACCCCAAACTGAGTTTTCTTTGATCTAAACACCCAAAACATTCTGCATGTTAGTCATGCATGGAAGCCTTAAAATTCTGGCATGTTTTTCTATGCATACACAATTCCCAAACTAAGTTTTCTTTTGATCTAAAAACCCAAAAGATTCTGCATGTTAGTCATGCATGAAAGCTCTAGAAATTCTCGTGATGTTTTTCATTCATACAATAATACACCAAACTGAATTTCTTCAAATTAAAAACACAGAACATTCCCGTGCATGTTAGTCATGCATACAATAATACACTAAACTGAAGCTGGCCCTAAAGACCAAAAAAAAACAGCATGTACAACATCACAAATTCAGTCTTAAAAACCCAAAAATTCAGCATGGACAACATCACAAATTCAGCATGTTATTCATTCAAACAATCACATAGCAAACTCAACCAAATGCCATTTCCATGGCCCCAAACAAGGAAATAACCAAAGAGAGGAAAGATCCTCACCTCAGAGTGTGAGGGATCAAATTGGGTCCTCCAACCATAAACAATGGAGGATTTGCAGCCCTCCTTTCTCCTTCCTTTCTCTTCCTTTTTCCTCGTTTCCTCGCTTCCTTCTATTCTTTTATGATTTTCCCCTTTCTTCCTCTCAGATCGATCTAACCAATGAAGAACCCCTTCAGCTCGATTTCTCCACTACACAAGACTAATTCTCATGGTGCTGACACACAGCATAAGCCATGGCAAGTGTCACCCATGCCAAGCCATGCACCAACTACTTCCCACTAATTTGCATGCATTCTAAGAGTATGACACTCGCCACTTAGGTGCCAAGTGTTCCCAAATCTCGGTGCCACGTGGCATGCACTCGTGCCACGTGTCACCCCCTCGATCGCTCGTCCGCCTCAAACATGTAAAAATCCAACTGTCTCGGAATTCGACGTAGTTTATTAGGTTCTACTAGATTTCGCGAGATGATTCTAATCTACAAGTGATCCGCTTGGCCATCCGAGGTTCAGAGAAAGATCGGGGTTTTGGTCAGACCGTTTCCGGCAAGAATTACCAATTACCATTTTTTAAAAGAAAAAGAAAAATGTTTTTCCTTGCCTACAATAATTAATTATCCATATATGTTTAACACAAATAACCTATTAAATTTAACATGTTTATTAATTTGCCATTTAAACACAAGTGATGATGCTTTCTTTTCAACCCGAATCGGGCCGAGCGTGTGGGGGCTGCCGGTCGCGACCGATCGCTTTTGCGGGTCAGATGCGCGCCTCGATCGTCTCGGATCAAGTATGGACCGCTGCAATACCGACCGCAAACCTTGGTCGCAGCGACTCTCCGCAAAAAACAAAGAAGGGGGTCAGGGCTATGCCCGTACGCCCGATGCCTAAGCCGCCTTCTAAGAGAAAAGAGAGACTCTTAGAGTAGCGAATCGCTAAGTGCATATGAGACGCTGCCTAAGAGTGTACTTTCATCACGGTGGCCCTCAGATGAGAGCGTGATATTATTCCCAATTGGTGGGTAAGAAGGATTCTTTCCCATTGGATGAGATATTTATTGCCTTTATCGGATTTTGTAAAGAGATATCAACTAATAACTTATTTGTAATTATCTTACTCTTTATCGTGAGATTTGATCGATTTGCAGGATAATATATTATCGAATTATCCTCGTTTCCTCTTATCGGGTGAGATTTGGCTTGGATTCATAGATAATATATTACGAGAATTATCCTACTTTCCTTATCAAGCAGATTTGAATTCTGATTCGGATGCGAGCCTTCCTAATTATCCATACCACCCGCCTCAGGCGAGTGGACCTGGGCTGCTGGGTCGACGCTGGGGGCTTCGTGTTTATATACTCGCTCTCC
This sequence comes from Tetrastigma voinierianum, assembly GCA_016808115.1. Lineage (NCBI taxonomy): Eukaryota > Viridiplantae > Streptophyta > Magnoliopsida > Vitales > Vitaceae > Tetrastigma > Tetrastigma voinierianum. The sequence goes on along the minus strand of JAEQBH010004193.1, from coordinate 37,312 downwards.
CGCTGGCCTAGTGAGGGCCTGCGCCTATTTTTCAAACCCCATCAAGTCACTCACCCTCGCAGACGGTGTGCGGGCAAGGTCAGATCAAGCCAGATTCGTGTGATTCCACGTGTCGCCCTATCGGATTAGTTGTGGCTGGCCGCCTTATGTTTGGTGATAATGATGACCTTCTGGGCTCTCGCGCCATTCTTCCGTGAATCCCTCCTGACTGCCTGCTCAGGTTTGTAACACCTAAAATACCCTAAAATTTTTATAATAAAAATTATTATATATTCCGGGTATAATTGAGTCAACTTGGGTATTTTTCTGGAAATTTTTTTTTAATATTGATTAGATGATTGTTGAATCCATAAATGAACCCAAGTGAAAAAGAGAAAATATAGAAATTGTAAAATGGGGACCCAAGGGTCAATTGTAAATGTTTTGAATGCCTAAGTGATATTGGGGATAAATAAATGAGTAAAAGGAAAAAAATTCAAGGAAATGACATGTGGCATGTAGGAAAGAGGGAGGAAGCTTCCTCTTTTTTTTTTTAAAAAAAATAAAAATAAAAAAAAATAAAAAAATAATAATAATAAAATACGATTAAGAGTGATCCATAAGAAAAGAAAAATGGAGAAAAGGGAAAGTTAGAGAGAGAGGCTCCACCTTCTCTCTAGATTTTCCGAATGACGGACCATAGCCCCCAAGGAAGCACGGCGGAAGTCCTTCCTGACAAGAGCTACAAGGGGGCAGACCTGAACCGATTTTCGACAAACTCTATGAGGTAGGTCTTCCTACTTGGTCTTCACCCTACATTTGGCTGTGGTGAAGTATCTCGGCCTGGGGAAAGTTTCGCTGCATTTTAAACCATGGGAAGCCAAGCATTTGTAGTGCGCAGCTAAACAACCTTTTTGGGTTCTACTGGGTACGAAGTGAAGGGGATTTGGTAGTGTGTCCTTCTAGTAAATTGTAGCCACATCAATTAACTTTGATGTTAGGGCTTTGAATTTCAATTCGACCTGCACTAAGCATGGCTCCTTTATTCGAACAAATAGCCTAGTGCGACTACCCATAGTAGCTCGCCAGTGAATGCTGTCGGCCAACAAAGGGACGAGGGGTCACAAACAAGGGGTCGCTACGGAACAGCGGGACGAGAGGTCGCCCAATGTGGGTCAGCCAATGAACGCTGGCGCTCAAACAAAGGGATCGAGGTCATCAAACAAACGTAATCATTAATGAACAAGGGTCGTCCAACAATGGACGAGGGGTCGTCAAACAGGGGGTCAAGCCATCGAACAAATTGGTTGCCCAACAGCCGACGCGGTCGCCAAACAAGGGGGTCAGCCAATGAACAAAGGGTCGCCCAAATGCTGGACGAGGGGTCACAACAAGGGGGTCACAAGTGAACAAAGGACAAGGGGGTCAGCCCAAGAGGGTCGCCAGCAACAGTGATCGCCAACAAAGGGCTACCATTAAGATCACTGCATGACCTCCAATCCGAAGGTCATATCTCCTTCTCGCTTGAACTCCGACTGGGGTGTTCTCGACTCTATGGAAAGCCCATTGAGTCAAGAATCCATCCATATGCCTGAGGAAGATATTAGATGTCAGACTGAGGTGTTAGACTGAGCTCGTCACTCAGTGTAGCTCGTCGCTTCAGTCAGCTCGTCAAGATCGACTCGCGCATGACCTCCAACTGAAGGTCATATCTTCTTCGCTTCTCAACTCCGATTTGCGTTCTCGACTCTATGGAAAGCTCCACGAGTCAAGAATACATTAATATTCCTGGAGGAGTATAGAAGATGTTTGACTGAGGTGGTAGATGAGCCTGCCCAGTCTCTGGCCCGCTTCGTCAGTCAGATTTATCTGTATGGACTCCAACTTCTAAGGTCATAACTCCTTCGTCCGAACCCGATTCGGGTGTTCTTTGACTCTATGGAAAGCCATTGAGTCAGGAATCCATCTATATATATCTTGTTTAAATTGAAACTCATAATAACCTCCGAAAATCAATCCTAAACAAAACTACTAGTACGCATGAATAATATTATTCTTTAATGGTTTCGAATGGTGGACCGAGGAGGAGGAAAAGACAACCTGGTGATTTAGATTCCAAGGGTCGGAATCAAAGTGCAAAGATTTTCGGGGTTTGTTCTAAACTGGCCCTCATTTCCAAGTTTGAAATGTTCGTTCTACCGAATTTATTCCTTTCAAGCTTTTCGCATGTTTGTTCAAAAGCATATCAATCGATTTAATTGATTTGAGAAAAGTGGATCGTGGAAATGTTTGCATATAAAAATTGCATGATTATTGAAAATAAACTGCTTATACAAGCCGCAATATTATACTCATATTTTGCTATAAAGGATTCAATACCTTACCGTATCGTTAACCGCTTTTTTTCGTGATCATGATAGATCGGGTATACCAATAAAGGTCATATAGCGCGATCATAACTATTAATGTCACCCGACCGCGAAATTTCGACCGTGATTCGCAAATTGCTCACTATTCGATTGCCGGCAACCGGGTCAGCCCAACGGGACCGCATCGCGTTATAAAACCACGTGGATACCGCCGCGTACCACGGACTGCGTCGGACTCGAGCATCCCGTATATCAAGACATAAAGTTAAATTCGCAGGCACAATCGAATTGATCGTATAACTCACTTAACGGCATAACTAATTGATTTTCGAATTTGACCCAACGCCGAACCGACAATCGAATTACAGAAAGATATTTGAATTGGATTCGGTGATCGTGGAGATACGATTAAGGAAATGTATTTATGAGACGATCAACAGAACTATAATTTATCAGATATATATATAACAAAGTATATGTATTGTATTTATATCGATCATCCGATGATCGAAGTTCCTGAATTATTAAATCGCGATGAATCGCTTTAAGTCGAACCTATAATGGATTCAGATAGAACCACTAAGCATGTAAAAATGCTTTTAGCGACAGCTTTACCAATGCGCAGTACCGAGTGATGGAGAGGATCGATAATGACCCAAGATCGAGGAGCGCCGAGTCATAAAGAAAGAAATCTCTGAGTATGCTCGACATGCATCATTTCATGTGTTCTTTTGATATGGATATTTTCAGAGCAAACAATTTAACATCAGACATCTATTCGAATCATTTTGAAAAGGCTTCGATGCCTACATTGTAAATGGATTTTGTTAAATGTAAATGCATGGGTTTGCTCCACTGTAATCGCTCAAGAAAGATATGATTTTGAGTGATTTTAAGTGGCATCCCGACTCGGTCTGGATTCACTAAGCGGGCCTGCCTGCAAGGGGCGCCACAAATTTATTTCCAGACGAGCCTGTGTTTAGCTGGGCTCTACAAAATGATTTTGAAATTGTTTGTAAATGATTTGAAATTGTGTTTAACATGCATTTCAATCGCATATAAAGGATGACATGGACTCGACACGATTCACGGGTCTTAATAGATAAGCACGGACGGTTCCCGGCCTCCCTAGTGGTCGAGGATGACCTGTGGGACTCGCCAAACAACTCGCAAGGTGGAAGGTGGGCAAGCATCCCATGCCCCAATTAATGAATGAACTGTATCAGCGGCGGAGGTACTTGGTATCCTCCAACAAATAGTTCAGCATTGCAAAGTGAGCCTGCAACCAGCTGCAATTGTTCATGCCATCACTGATCGAGAATGGCAAGGTACCGACCAGATTTTAAGGAAAGAAAGAGGATGAGCCTTCTATATAAAATCGTCTGAGAATCGAGCTTAATGTCAGGTAAAATGCATTGCAGCACCGGAAGCTGACGCGCGACTGCTAATACGTGACGAGGCTTATCGCTGGTGGGTTTCGACTAGGATCTAATTCATCAGAGAGAGTTACGTGGGAGTTCTTCTTGGATGAGTTCAAGAAGCATTATGTGGGTCGCATTTATCTGAACAACATGAGACGAGAGTTTCATAATCTGAAGCAAAGACAGATGAGTGTGACTGAATATCAAAGAGAATTCACACTACTGGAAAGCAAGTATGCTCCCGAGATACTTGTGAGTGAGGAAGAAAAAGTGCCAGAGGCTCAAGATCTACCCACCGATCATTCGAGCCCATGTCACAAAGATTTTGCCATGAGGATTTCTCCAAAATCAGGATATGCATCGAATGTGAAAAAAGAGTAAAGAAAGAGAAAAAGAGAGAAAGATAAAAGCATGTGGAAGGAAAATCCAGTCAACCAAACAGAACAACAAAGAAGGAAGAAATTATGGGACCAATGGGGAACCTAATCAAATTTCATGGCACAAGCCACCCAGGAATACTACTCTTACCAAGACCATCACCGCGAGTACACCAGAGGTCCTCTAGAGGACGTGACACCCCCATCGCTCCATCAGGAGAGAAATCATGCTGAGAATGTCGGAGACTTACTGTGTGCTCGTTTGATTTGTGGATCCAAGAGCATAGAGCAAGAGATCGTCCCAGAGCTCGTTTCATTTACAAAGACCACAGACCGGGGGTACAATTTAGTGTTAAAGGCAATAAGAGGCCAGATCACCGAAAGTGTTCCGAGACAAGGGACACAAACTTGGTAGGCAAGATGGTCATGCTCCAACCTAGAGCATATGCAATGAAAGCAAAAGTGAAGATACCGACGCTCCGTATGTGATAGCTCTGTAATTTTAATACTATCTTTTTGATACTATTATGCATGCATTGATGCATCCAGGATCGACTCATTCATACATACGCATCGACATACCCAACTTAGGTAAATTCGTCGTAGAAGTGAAACTGAAAAGGACATCTCTGTGACGAACCCGCGCCATAGTGTTATCGTGGAACAAAGTCTATGAGATTGTCCCATCAAAATACGAGAAGAATTTGGGAGATTTGACTGAGTTATCCCCTTCGTGGAGTTCGACATGTGATATCGGGACGGATCGGTCAGTCCCGACATCGCTGGGCCACGATTGTAGAATGAAAAGAGTAACCTTAAAGACACCGAATGAAGATGAAGTAACCTTCATCTGTGAGAGGTCAAATCATCTATCTAATGTGATATCTGCCGCCACTGCTAGAACAATGGTACTGAAAGGATGTGAAGCCTACTCGCTTATGCGGATTGATATGGTGAAGGCAAGGCCTAGTGTATACGATATCCTCATCGTTAGCGACTTTCCTGGATGTGTTCCTAAGAGTTACTGTAGATCGCTCCCACAAAGGGAGATTGAGTTTGCTATTGACGCTGCACTGTGTGCCACACCAGCATCCATTACACCGCATGCACGGCTCCACTGTAACCAAAGGAATCGAAATCGCAGCTTGCAAGAACTACTAAAAGGTTTATTGCACCAAGTGTATCACCATGGGGAGCTCCCGTGCTTTTGTTAAAAGAAAGATGGTACACTTTGACTATGTATTGATTACGCATAACCTAACAAGTTAACAAGAAAGAATAAGTATCCGCTACCTGCACTGATGATTTGTTCACCACTAAAAGGTGCAAGTATCTTTTCAAAGATTGACTCGCGATCCGGTACCATCGCCTGAGAATTAAAATGTCGATGTGCATAAACGGCGCTAGACGCCGATACGGACACTATGAATTCCTTGTAATGCCGCTTGATCGACAAATGCCCAAATGCGCTCATGCGGACCTAATGAATCGTGCCGAATCGTACGTGACTGGCCACAGAAATTGCCTTCATGACGCATATCTCGCAGATTCAAAAGATCGATAGTCATGACACAATAACCTTGTAGGTGTTAGAGACTCTGGAGAAAAGAGTAAATGAGTAAAATCGAAAGCAAGTGTGAGTTTGAAGAATGAAGTGTCCTTTCAAGCATATAGTATCGAAAGAAGGAACTTATAGATCTAAAGAAAATGTATGGTCATTAATGGAAGCCACCTAGAAATGTTACAGGCGCGTAGTTTCTCGACCAGCAGATACTACGTAAGATTCGTTAAGGGGTTTTCGATGACTGCAGCCTCGATGACGAGATTGCTCCAGAAAAATGTAAAGTATGAATGGAGTGAAATGTGCCAAAGAAGTTTTCGATAAGTTGAAAGCATTCTAACCGAGGCTCCTGGGTTTACCAAACCAACCGGCCGGTAGAGAATATGTGATTTTTAGTGATGCGTCGCTAAATGGACTTTGACGCGGCCCTAATGCAAGAGGGTAAAGTGGGAGGCCTATGCTTCAAGACGCTTGAAGCCGCATGAAAGGAACTACCCCACGTATGATGAATTGGCCGTAATCAGATTAAGGCTGAAAATTTGAGACACTATTAGATGTGGGAGAAGTGTTTCATCTACACCGATCATAAGAGTCTCAAGTATTCGCCCTCACAATGTAGCTTAACTCGAGGCAATGAGATGGATGGAACCCCGCATAAAAGATTAAGTGACCGTGATCGATTATCACCCGTGAAAGGCCAATGTAAAGGGTCGACGCTTGAGTAGAAAGTCAATACGAACGCTTCAGCGCCAATCGCCCATTCATTATACTGACGATGGTACCGGTGAGTGGCAGAGTTGGTAGCGACCGAGTTTGTTGAATCTAAAAGAGGCACAAAAGAAAGATGAGAAAATTGTCGCCACAATAAATCAAATTGAAATGGTAAAGAAACTGAGTTCACAAAGTGAACGAAGATGGAGTTTTCAGGATATGTAAAGATAGGGTTTCAGGTACCTGAATGTAATGATTCCGAGGGAACGATACTAGAAGAGGCACATAGTGGAGGGTTATCCATCCCAGAGCACAAAGATGTATCGAGATTTAAAATGTCATTCTCAAGTGGTCCGATTTAAAAGAGACGTGTCGAATTTAGAGCCAAGTGTTTCGTGTGCGTCAAAGAGTAAAGGCAGAGCATCAAGTTCCTTCCTGGATTATCGCACCATTAGAATACCGAGTGGAAATGGGACCGAATCACCACGGATTTTGTGGGTCAGTTACCATCGGCTGTGGAGAAGGCATGACCTGGCCAATGTAGTGTAATCGATCACTGCCGCCTCACTTCCTACGCTGAAACCGACGATTCACTGGGACAAGCTACAGATGTATATCAAGTGAAATAGTTCCTGCCATACGTGGATCCCGTGGTCCATTATTTCAGACCGAGATCCGAGGTTTACTTTAGATTTCGGGGAAAATCGCAAGAGGCTTCTGGGGCACCTGAGACCTAATTTCAAGATGGCTCCACCCACAAACTGATGGACAATCCGAGAGAGTGATCCAGATTCGAAGATATGTTAATGAGTCAGGTGATCGACCTCGAGGGTAATAATCAACACATTGCTTTAGTTGAATTCCAGGTACAACAACGCTTCCAATCAAGTATTTGGAATGGCGCCTCATGAGGCTTTATATGGAGAAATGTAACACCATCAAGGCTGACGAATCGAGAAAAGAAAGTGATCGCCCCGACTTGATACAAGAGGATCAAGAAAAAGTGAAAAATGATTAGAGAGAGATCATGGCCACCGAGCAGACGTAAATCATATGCCGACATGAAAAGAAAAAGATATTCGATATAAGATCTACGAAAGGTGTTTTCTTTTAAAAAGTATCATTGAAGAAGGTGATGAGATTGGGAAAGGCAGCTGAAATTTCTGGGATGATTTGGGCCCCTGCGAAGTGATCGAAAGTAGACCGTGGCATACGATCGGGCATTAATCCCGACTTGAAAAGATCCATGATGTGTTTCACGCGGTCCATGCTACGAGGTACCGATCAGACCACACATGTGGGCTTCCTTCGAGACAACTGAATGAGGCCAGATTATCGTATTTAAGAAGAGCCAAGAAAGATTTTGCCCGTGAAGTGAAGGAATTACTGAATAAGAAGATTCTCGTTAGTCAAGGTGCCGCGGGAGAAACCATAAGACTCAAGAAGCCACTGGGAAAGTGAGAACGTGACAAAGTGCAGTTAGTATCCGTGAATCGTTGACTAAGGTAATTTCGAGGACGAAATTTTATTACTGGGAGAGTTGTAATCTCAAAATACCCTAAAATTTTTATAATAAAATTATTATATATTCCGTATAATCGAGCTAACTTGGGTATTTTTCTCGAAATTTTTTTTAATATCGATTAGATGATCATGAATCCGTAAATGAACCTGGCTTTAAAAGAGAAAATATAGAAATCAGAAACTTAATCTGCGAATAATTATAAATAAGTTTATATGTCTAAGTGATATTAGGAGAAATAAATGAGTAAAGGAAAAAATTCAAGGAAATGATATGTGGCATGTAGGAAAGAGGGAGGAAGCCCTCTTTTTTAAAAATAAAAATAAAAAAATAAAAATAATAATAATAAAATACGATTAAGAGGATCCATAAGAAAAGAAAATGGAGAAAAGGGAAAGTTAGAGAGAGAGGCTCCAATCTCTCTCTAGATTTTCCGACGATCGGCTACAGTCTCCTAAGGAAGACGGCTGAAGTCCTTCCTTGCTGACAAGAGCTACAAGTAGAGACCTAACCGATTTTCGATAAACTCTAAGTGAGGTAGGTCTTCCTACTTGGTCTTCTTTCTACCCTATGATTGTCAGGGTAGTTATCCGCCTTAGGGAAAGTTTGGCTGTTTTAAACTATGGGAAGTCAGCCACATTTGGTAAGAAGGCAAACAAATTAACTTAGAGCTGATTTTCGGGGTACGAAGTGAAGGGATTTGGTATGTCCTTCTAGTAAATTGTAGCCACATCAATTAACTTGATGTTAGGCTTTGAATTTCTCACCTGACCCTCAGACCAAGTTATGGTCTTTTATTCGAACAAATAAACAAGGCGACTCAAATGGCATGGGTCGCCAAACAAGCGGTCGCTGGGCAACAGCGGCTTGCCAACTGACGAGGGGTCGCCAAACAAGGGGTCAGTTGCTGAATCAAAGTGGACGAGGTCGCCCAATAGGGGTCGCCAATGAACAAAGGGTCGCCCAACAGCTGGGACGAGGGTCGCCAAACACGGCCGCTACGAACAGTTTGGCCGCCCAACAAGGACGAGGTCACAAACAAGGGGGTCGCCACGATCGTGCGTCGCTCCAACAGCCGACGAGGGTCACAAACAAGGGGTCACACGAACAGCTGGTCGCCCAATAGCGTTGGGACGAGGGGTCGCCAAACAAGGGGTCGCTGAATGCGGGATTAAGTGGGTCGCCCAGCAGGGGTCGCCGCGAATAGTGATCGCTTCAACAAGCACAAATTTCGTCAAGACTGGCCGCGCACTTAATTTCCAACTTAAGGTCATATCTCCTTCGCTTGAACCCGATGGTGTTCTTGGACTCTATGGAAAGCCCATTGAGTCAAGAATCCATCCATATGCCTGAGGAAGATATTAGATGTCAGACCGAGGTGTTAGACTGAGCTCGTCACTTCAGTGCGCTGTCGGGTCAGTCACCGTCAAGATCGACCGCGCATGACCTCCAACTTCGAAGGTCATATCTTCTTCGTTTGAACTCCGATTTGCGTTCTCGACTCTATGGAAAGCCCATTGAGCTCAAGAATACATTAATATTCCTGAGGAGTAGAAGATGTTTGACTGAGGTGGTAGATGAGCCTCGTCCAGTCTGGCCCGCTCGCTGCTCAGGATTTGACTGTATGCACTCCAACTTCTCGGCGTCATAACTCCTTCGGTCCGAACTCCGACATTCGGTGTTCTTGACTCTATGGAAAGCCATTGAGCCAGGAATCCATCTATATATATCTTGTTTAAATTGGAACCTATAATAACCTCCGAAAAATCAATCCTAAACAAACTACTAAGACGCATGAATAATATTATTCTTTAATGGTTTTGGAATGTGGATCAAGAGCAGGAAAAAGACAACTGCGGATTGAGGACTCTGGGTGGCTTCTGAATCAAAGTGCAAAGATTTTTGGGTTTGTTCTTCTAAATCATTCTCATTTCAAGTTCGAAATGTTCGTTTCACCGACTCCTATTCCTCCTTTCAAGTTCGCATGCTTGTTCAAAAAGCATATCAATCGATTTAATTGATTTGAGAAAAGTGATCGTGGAAATGTTTGCATATAAAATTGTACGATTATTGAAAATAAACTGTTTATACAAGCGTAAATATTATACTATATTTTGCTATAAAGGATTCAACGCCCTTTTAATGTAATGTTAACCGCTTTTTTTCACATCAAGGATAGACTGGGTATACCAATAGGTCATATACAAAGATCGCTGAACTACAATGTGTCAACTGACCGCACTCATCGACCGCACGGTGAGGTTCACTATTTGATTGTTTATAACTGGCCGCCAGCCAATGACCGCATCAGGCGGTTATAAAACCATGCGATACCACTGGCAGTTTCACGGACCGCGGCTTGGACTCCGATATCCTCGTATACTCGAAGACATGTGTTAAATTGCTAAGGGGGCATAACTGAATTGATTGGCATAACTGATTGGATTGGCATAATCAATTGATTTTCAGAATTTAATCAATGTCGAACCAATTGGAATTTTTGAGCATATTTGAATTGATTTGAGATCGTGAAATATTGATTATGAAATGTATTTATGAGATGATCAATGAACTATAATTATCAGGAGTATATATAACAAAGTATATGTATTGTATTTATATTGATCATCCGTATGATTGAAAGTTCAATTAAATTGCATGAATTGTTTTAAGTCGAACTCGAGAACGGATTTAGATAACCACTAAGAAAATGCTAGCCGTATTGTTTTACCAATGCTATGCATCGATGATAGATAGTGATCGAGCAATGACCCAAGATCGAGGAGCTGCCGAAATATAAAGAAAGAAAATCTCTTGAAAGTATGTCTGACATGTGCGCCATTTCATGTGTGTTCTTTTTTGATATGGATATTTTTTATAAACAATTTGAATACCGACACTATTTTGTAAATCATTTTGAGCCTGATGCCTACATTGTAAATGGATTTTGTTAAATGTAAATGTTTGGGCGGGCTTGCCCACTTCGTAATCGCTCGGCAAAGATATGATTTTCAGTGATTTGGGTGGGCATCCCCACTCGGTTTGACCGCCCCAAGCTGCCGGGTCGGGTAGGCGCCATAAAGGTTCTCAACCGAACGGCCTAAATCGAAAGGCCCGAGTCGGGAGAAATTAAGTCACTAAACTGAAGTCGCTAGTGGCTTCAGCTAGCTTGCTCGAAATGGACCGATTCCTCAGTCGCACGACTTTCGGGCCGAGGGTCGCCGCTGGGCGAAGTTGCTGGATCTTCACTCCAACACTCGTATGAGCCGAATTGATTCCTCGGGCCGCATGACCCGCCACGGAGGTCGCCAATGCAAGTTGTCGTTTCCATCACCGACTGTATGAGTCGAATGCATTCCCAGTTACGCCGACCGCCATCGAGGTCAGCCAATGGTCGAGGCGAGTGTAGCCTGCTATCGGGACCGTCAGCGAAGGCTCGAATGCGTAGTGCAGAGCTCGCCCATGTCGATCAACAGGCATTTCGAAGAGCCTGGCCAATGAAAATAGTAAAGGTGAGCCCGCCCATCCGGGGCGGCAAAGTGAAGTACTTCGTCAGATGAACAAAGTGGGAACTCGCCCATATCGAGGGAAGAGTTTGGCCAATATGAATCAGAGATGGAGCCCATTGTCCGATGTAAAGTAGCGGCCTGGCCAATGTGAATAAGTAGGAAGGAGCTCGGCCCGTTCAAGTGCAAAGGAAGGCCTGCCAAAGCCGAATTGTCGAGGAGCCGCCCATGTGAACCGAGGAAGAGCCTGCTAAAGAGAATCATGCTGAAAGTGTAGCCTGGCCCATGTGAACCGAGGGAAGAGCTCATTAAGTGAATTGTCAAGTGTGAGCTCACCCATGTGAATCGAGGGAGGAGCTCGCTTCGTGAGTGAATAATAGTAGAGTTTCATTCATGTGAACTGAGGGAAGAGCTCGCATGGAATTGCCAAGTGTGGAGCTCAGTCTTATGTGAACCGAGGGAGGAGTCTGGGAGGAATAACTGAGTGAGCTCGCCCATGTGAACCGAGGGAAGAGCTTCGCCAAAGTGAATTGTCATGTGGAGCTCGCCCATGTGGAACTCGAGGGGAGAAGCCTCCCTAGAGCGGCAGCTGAGCCAGAGCTCATTCCATGTGAACTCGAGGGAAGAGCTCGCTAAAATGAATTGTCGGGCAGGAGCTCGCCCACAGGAACTCGAGGGGTAAGCTCCTGTGAGGAATAGTCGAGCAGAGCTCCGCCCATGTGGAACTCGATGAAGAGTTCGCTAAAGTGAATTGGCCGCGGTGAGCCTGCCCATGTGAATTGCGGAAGAGCCTGCTAAAGAGAATTGTTTGAGGAGCTCGCCAGATTCGTTGTAAGAGCTCGTCCATAAATAATAGGAGCTCGCGGGATGTGAGTCACGGGAGGAGCTCACAGTAGATCAGTCAGAAGAGCTCATCCATATAAAATAATGTGAGCCTCGGGCGAGCCGCTGAAGAGCCTGGGCCGCTGGGGACCGGCTTGTAAGAGCTCGTCCATGTAAATAACAGAGCTCGCCAAGGTAGCCGCCGGCAAGAACTCGCTGCAAGATCATTGTAGCAGCTGGCCCATGTAAATAATAAAGGAGCTCGTCAAGTGTAGCCGGGCTGGAAGAGCCTGCCAGATCAATGTGAAGAGCTCGTCCATACATAATAGGAGCTCAAGGTAGTCAGTTGGAAGAGCTCACAAAGTAGATCGTCAGAAGAGCTCAGCCCATGTAAACAATAGGAGCTCGCTGGCAGTCAAGCTGAGAAGCTCACAAGGTGACTGTCAGAAGAGCTCGCCCATAAATACTGGGAGCTCGTCAGATGAGCCGCTGGGAGGAGCTCGCCTGTGCAGGATCATCAGAGTTTCATCCACAGTTAACAGAGCTCACGGCAGAGTCAAGCCGAGGAGCCTGCCAGTAGACTGGTCAGAAGAGCTCTTCCATGTAAATAATGTAAGCTCGTCGATAGAAATGGCCGGGAGGAGCTCGTCAGTGTGACTGCGGGTAAGAGTCAGCCCATGTAAATAATAGGAGCTGGGCTGGGCGTAGCCGTTTGGAAGAGCTCGCCGTGCATCATTGTAAGAGCTCGCCCATAAATAATGTGGAGCTCACAAGTAGCCGCTTCGAGGAGTCACAGTAGATCATTGCAGAGCTCGTCCATGTATATTGGGAGCCTTCGCTGGGCAGAGCTGCTGCGGAAGAGCTCGCCAAGTACATCAATGTAAGAGCTCGCTCCATGTAAATATTAGGAGCTCGCCAAGTGTAGTCAGTTGAAGATTTCGCCGTAGACTGCTGTAAGAGCTCGCCCTATAAATAATAGGAGCTCGCCAAGCAGCCGTCTGGGAAGAGCTCGTCAGAAGACTCATTGTAAGACTGGGTCCATGTAAATAATAGGAGCTCGGGCAGAGCTGCTTGGGAAGAGCTCGTCAGTGATCATTGTAGCAGCCACCACGCAGAGGAGCACAGGAAATTCTCACAAGAGGAAATTACTGGGAAAAGCCTGTCGGGATCAAGCAAGAGCTCAGCCTAATGAGATAATAGGAGCTCGCTGGCAGAAATAGCTTGAAGAGCTCACGTGTAGAGCTACTGGGAAAAAGCTCGTCAATTTGGGGCCGTAGGGGCTCGCCCATCCGCAGTCGAGGGACGAGCCTCGTCAATATGAACTGCAAGAAGGAGCCCGTCTGGTCTGAGTGCACAAGGGCTCACAATGTAAATATAGGAGGGAGCCCCGTCGCTTGAAGTCCGTTGAAGGGCTCAATGTAAATAGTAGGGAGGAGCCCGCCTGGTTTCAAGTCTGTTAAGGCTCACAATGTAAATAGTGAGGGCTCGCCCATCTCAGTCGAGGGACGAGCTCACACAATATGAATTACTTCGCTCGGGCGCCGTGGCTCGTGGCGCTCCACCGAGTGGCGATGTAGCCGAAAGGGCGAATGGTTCGAAAGCCGCGATGTAGCCCGAGCGCTGATTGAAATGAGCGGCGCTGTAGCTCGAAAGGGCGATTGAGCCGAAAGGGCGATGTAGCCGGTGTGGCGATTGAGCCGAAAGTGGCATCAGAGCCGAGCGGCGCTAGAAATTCGAAAGTGGCGATTGAGCCGAAAGTGGCGATTGAAATGAGTGGCGCCGTAGCCGAGTGGCGATGTAGCCGAACGGCGCTAGAGCCGGAAAGTGGCGACGAGCCAAAGTGGCGCTTGTAGACGAGTATGACAGCCGAGTAGCTGATCGAGCCGAGTGGCGCTGTGAGTTTCAGTGGGCGATGTACCAGTATGCCAGAGCGAAAGGGCGAAGCGTAGCCGGCGGCGATCGAGCCGAAAGGGCGCCAGAAACGGCGGCTGGCGTAAAATGAAGCCGCGACCGAGCCGGCGTGGCGCTAGAAGCCGAAAGCGGCGATCGAAGCCGGTGCGGCGTCAGAGCCGAAAGGGCGTCAGAGCTATGGCTGATTGATCCGAGTGGCGTCAGAGCCGAGTGGCGATTTAACCCGAAAGTGGCGTCAGAATGAAAGTGGCGATGTAGCCCGAGCGGTGGATTGAGCCGAGTGGGCGAAGTGTAAATTGAAAGTGGCGATCGAGCTGAAAGCGGCGATAGCCGAAAGTGGCGACAAATGAGCTTGGCCTCGACTTTCGGTGCGCTGCGGGCCTCGTGCGCAGTGTAGAGCTCGCCAAAGTGAATAGTAGAAAGGAAGCTGGCCCATACTGACCGCATGTGAAGAGCCGTCATAATGAATAGTAGAGCGGAGCTCACCATGTTGATCGATAGGAAAGAGCTCGCCATAACGAATAAAGGGAGCGGAGCCTGGCCCATATTGACCGATGAAGAGCTCGCAATGAATAGTAGAGTGGAGCCTCGGGTCCCATATCGACCGACAGGAAGAGCCTGTCACTTCGGGAGCGCCGTTGCTCGGCGATGAGGCCGAGGGCGATGTGCTGAAATGTCCGACCCCGAGGCGCGGCCCGTGCGCAGTAGGTGAGCTCAAGCCAGCGAGCAAACGCGTTCCCGGCGCCGAGGCCGAAAGGGCATGTACCGAAATGGTCCGAATTTCGAGGCGCCGTGGCCTGTGGAGGTAGGTGAGCTCACAAAGTGAGCAAAGCAGGGTTCGGCGCCGAGGCCAGTGGCATGTAGCCCGAATGGGTTCCACTCTGAGGCGCCGCGCCCACGCGGAGTAGTGAGCCTCCCAGGCTAAAGTGAGTGGGCCGCGGCCTCCGGCGCCGAGGCCGAGTGGCGATGTACTGAGGCCGGTGTGACCCTGGCGGCAAAGCCGTGGTCTCGTGAGGAGAGGTGAGTCGTCAGCAGCAGCCGCTGCTCGGCGCCGAGGTCGAGCGGCGATGCAAATTGAAATGGTCCGACTCCCGAGGTACAGGGCCGCGAGGAGTAAAGTAGCTCAGCCAAAGTGAGCACGCGGGTTCGGGCAAGTAAGGTCGAGTGGCGATGTGTACTCGAGCCGGTTCGACCCCCGAGGCCGCGGGCCTCGCGCGGAGTAGGAGCCCGCCATGAGCAAAGGTGGGCTCCCGCGCCGAGGCCGAGTGGCGACATGTACCGAAATGGTCTCCGACCCGAGGCGCTGCGGCCTCGTAAGTGAGTAGGTGAGCCTCCGTCAGCGAGCAACAAGGCTCGAAACAGCCGGGAAGTGGGCGACGTAGAATTGCTTCGCCCGACTCTATGCAGTCGTGGGGCTCGTGAGGAGCAGAGCCCGGCCAGCGAGCGCTGCGGCTCCGGCGCCGAGGCCGAGCCGGCGATGTACCGAAATGTCTGACTCCCGAGGCAGCGTGGCCTTCGTGGCTGAGTAGTGAGCTCGCCAAAGTGAGTAGCGTCCGGCGCCTTCGAGGCCGAGTGGCGATGTACTGAAATGGTTCGACTCCCGAGGCGCCAGGCTCAGGAGGGGAAAGAGGAGCCTCAAAGCTGAGCGCTGCGGGTTCGACGATGTGGCCTGTGGTACTGGGCTCGAGCTTATCCTCGTGATCTCGCGGATTGGCGCTGGCTTCCCGCCAGGTTCCGAAGTTTATACCATCAAGAATCGAGTGATCACGATTTGTAAAGGAACCGCTGCCTTGCACAGACGCTGCCAATCGATCGACGTTTCAACCGGACCGGGGTTGGGGAAAGGCAGGGGCTGCCACACCCGACGCCGCGGGCCGGATGCAAAGGTCCTGGATCGCCTGACTGAAGTATGACCGCCGTAATACCGACCGCAAACCTGTCGTAGCACCTCTTCGCAAACAAAGAATAGTGGGGCCTGCGAGGGCGCCCCGTACGCTCCGATGCCTGGGCCGCTTTCTTCAAGAGGTTATAATTTATGCGAATGTGTTGCATATGAGCACGCTGCCTAAGATTTGCACTTTCTACCACAGAATCTCTGTATTTATAGTGTATATTATTCCCAATTGGCAGAAGTAGCGATTCTTTCTTTCCCATCGGATGGGATATTTATCGCTTTACTCCGATTTTAGAAAGAGATATCAAGGAATAGCTTTATTGTAATTATCCTACTTCCTTATCGGCGATTCGACGGACGGCGCGATAATATATTATCGGGTAATTATCCCGCTTCCTTATCGTGACGGCTGATTTTGCAGGATAATATATTATCGAGAATTATCCTACTCTTCCTTATCAAGTAGATTTAACTGACAGGATGTGAGCCTTCCTAATTATCCATATCATCTGCCTCGAGCGGACTGGCTGCCAATGACGCTAGGGGCTTCGTGTTTTATGCGCCGCTCCTTTCAGTTTGAGTGCCCGCATGCTTTATTTTTCAAACCCCCATCGCAGAATTATAATTAATAATATATATTTAATATAAATAACTTATTAAATAGGTTAATTAATTAATATAATAATTAAACTATTCAATCTTGATCAAATTCGTTAGTAAGTCAACACAAATACGACTTAATTTATTAAACAGCGTTAGACGAAATAATACGAATATGACCAAAATAATGATTATATCTAATTCAAACCCGCAAAAACTATGTTTGGTTCCACACAGAGAGGTCAATTCATTCCATTTGTATTAATTTATATTCATTTATTACCATTTTAAAGAAGGAAACGAAAGCATGAAAGACAACACTTTGGGGTGTTTAAAAATAAAAATGCAAAGCACATTGTTTGGTAGATTTTTCATATATCATAATAATATACTTTTGCTCCAATGTTATGTTTGTTTGTCAAGAAAGTTTGAAGGAAACTAAATATAAGAGAACAAATTTAATTATTTATATTTTATTTTAATTCTTATATACAAAGATTAAATAGTTTAAACATGTCTAGAATTAAATTATATAGTTGATCCTCTTTGATGTTTTCATACTAAAATTAATATGAGGAAATTATTTTATCATTATATTTTTACTATCTTTTGAAAATTAAAAGTAACCTTAAGAGGGTGTATTGGATTAAGACTTGAACTGACTTTCATGGAATTATAAAGTCTACAAAAATTATGGTGTATTAAATTATGACTTTTAACGACTCTATAAAAGTGTCATGTTGTATTCCATTAAAGAGGTGTATTACATTAAGACTTTGTAATTCAAATATAATTACAATCTTACAAAGAAATAAAAACATTTTCGAGTAAATCCAAATATAATTACAGGAAATTTTGGATTTTTGAATCTATTTAGAAATTCCATTTTAGAATATATTTTGGAATATAACATAATAAATTTTTATATTGAAACAATATTTTAAGAATTTATTATAAAAATATGTTGTATTTTAAAATAGATTCAAGGTTTTTAATTGTTTTGAATAAAAAATAGTAACCGTTGCTCAATCTTTAAATTCAAACAAATTCTTTTAAAATATTTCTAAAATCCACTCAAAAAAAAAAAAATACTATTAAATTTTTTTATTATTACCCACTTTTTGTTTGTTTACAATTTAGATCCATTTTTTTTATAAGTTTTAATACATAAAAGAATAAGATTCTATAAATAATTTTTTATGAAGTATTTTTAGCTTAAAAAATATTTTTAACAAAAAAATATTTGATAATATTTAGAAAAAGTTTTACACATTTGAAATGTTACATATATCACATGATATTTTTTGATAACAATAACAGTTTTCAAAAAAATATCAAAATTATGTTTTCTATGTTTTTAAAAATTATTTTCTTTGCACGCGAAAATATAAACCAAAACAAAGCTCCCTACAACTTTGTAATTGTCACATCATTTTATTTTTTCAAGTTTATTTTTTTAAAGAAAAATATTTATTTGTTCAAACTCGTAATAGACGACAATCTAATATACAAATAAATTAAAAATATACGTATGAAATAATATCGTTTAATAAGATAATAAATCTAAGATAAACCTTTAAATTTAATAATATAGTGATTAGAATATCTACGATTCCAGTTCTTCAATATATTGACGACCATAATTTGATATCTTCAACTGATCAAATATGTTTTACCTATTTGAATCGCCTTCATACAAATAAAACACTACAATAAGACGACGAACAACACAACGTCATAACAAGCCGACAACAAACCAAACACCGATAAGACGACGACAATACAAAAAACAATATAAAACCTAAATATTCATAAAATAACCATTTTATTAAGCAATAATAGCAAAAAAAATCACCCCTTATTGATTGAGGAAAACGGGCTACAAAAACAAGATTTGGAGAAAATACAGTGAGGCCTGCTTAGTCAAGAGTCACCGAACTGCATAACCTCCTAAAATAGTGTGTTTTCAAAAACAGTTTTCAAGAACGGTTTTTAAAAATAGGAACCATACCCTAAAACTTAGTAATTGTCATATCATATTTTGTTTTCAAATTCTTTTTTTTTTAAATAAATAAATAAATAAAAATATAATCTATATATAATTTAAATTAAAGATCTTAGTTGACCCATTTGAAGAATGAGCCTTTTTTGTAAAGTGACTATATAAGAGTAGATAAAGGGTACAAAACATGTGGTGACAGTCAGGTGACCGGTAAATTCCAATTTCCTAAAACGCAAATCATACCCTACCAAAATTCGTAATTTATTATCTAGATCTCTGACGAATAAAAGGATTTCACCGCTGAATCGCTCGCGAAATCTAACTAGCACGCCGAATTCGTCGACCTCGAGACAATGAGTTGGCACGCTTTTCAAGGCATCGCGCTTCTCGTGCCGCTAAACGATATTCACGACAAAAATCACATATAACACGTGAATGCCGCGCCATGGGCTGCACGCAGCAGGTAAAACGACAAATGGGACACGGTGAGGCATCGAAAGTGGCCGAAACCGGGAAAAGAAGGGACGAAATGTCATTTTTTGAACGTTAACGATAATAAAACAAAATACCCAATAGCGCATCATCTTCTCCATTAATTCCAGCACCAAAACGTGGAGGAGGCAGTGGCTAATGAGTTTATGCTTGCAGGCTGACCTCCTTCTAGACATCTAAAGGATTCAACCGACGTCGGACAAGAAGTGGAAGTCAGTTTACGCGGAGACCCATGCACAAGATCGATTTGGAGGAGTTTTGACAAACTCGAGAGAGGTAAGTGATTATTCTACTTGGTTTTACACTTTATTTAAGTGTTTTATAAATGTTTCTTGATTTGATAACTCACAGTGGTCATGGACGGTCCCAAAACACGGACCGAATTTGTGTTTTTTAGACATTTTGGTCACCACATTGCGTGACCGATTTAAGCAGTATATGATAATTTATGAAATAAATTACGCTATACAGAGGCGCTGGAACGGCCGCTGAATTTCGGTTCACAAAGTTGAACCGACAATCGGCGATTTTTCTTAATAATCAGGGTTTTTACTATTCACGAACAAAGGCCATGGCAAAAATAATTTCTTTGTGGAAATAATGTGTTTGGTCGAGTGATTCAAGTCAATTACTCAGATTGATCATTAAACATAAATGAATTTTTTGAAAGATGGAAATGCGAAATTACATAACATGTTTGGCAGCGATTAAATTATGAATATATGCATGATTATATATTTGTAATGCTATATTTGAATCGAAATGGAATTGGCATCATGGTGCATTCCATATGCAATCGGGTACCCTTGGTGACGACAGAGCGAGCGTACGTAGGTAATTTTTATACTTGGTCAATATAATTGGTCTAAAATAATGAATATATCTGGAGGTAGTCCAAATAAAATATCAATCGTCGAGTCTACCAATTGATATACACTGATGGTGAACCATATAAAATATCAATCAATTGTTTCTACCAATCGATATACATCGGAGTAGTATTCCATTAAATATACCACGGAAATTTGCATTCACTACTTATATCGAGGGGTCATTCATAAATAAACAAATAAAAACAAATAACTTTGTTTGAAATTAGTTTCATACACGGCTTAGCAGTGTGAGGGAGCCTGAGGACTCCTGGGTACGAAATGATCATGTGTATTATCCAAAGTAGGACTACGTATTGCTTGAATGCGCTATTATTTCCTTTGAAAGATCACAGACAGACTTAGTGAGAGTGTTCCCATTTATGCGATTTCACTACCGAAATGACAAATAATCAGTCAGGAGGATATTATTTCTTCGCGCATTGTGAGCGGCGACGATGGTGACTCCGCCGCTTCATCCCAGAGACCGGTTTTTGTAAGAAGTTCTGATCACACTGGCTGCTTACTACAGATATATTGGGAATGTTACATTTTAATATATGTCAGATAAAAGCAGAATTATTAACCTCAAACCATTTGACATACTGACACGCTTATTGAAGATTGCTGGGCCAAGTGGCCAGTTTTACTTATGTCACTGGATTATATCGGACAGATTTAATGATATATGTCAGCGGTATAAAATGCAGGGCCCAAGAGCCATTTACTCCTCAGATAATAGATAAAGAGACCAAGCAAGCACATGGAGGTTTGACGACAAGTGCTATATAATGCGCTAGATCGGCAGAGCCTCCCCGCATTGTGCTTCGAGATCACCGATTGTGAAATGCCCGCTAATTCGACATTCACGAAAGATTCGCGGTCGACGCGGCATCAACTGACCCTGCTCTCGTACGTCAATGCATGAACCATCATCAGATTGTTATCCTCTAAATTTCAAAAATATTTTTACTTTTTAAAGATAAATATTCATTAATTTGTGTGGAAAAAATGGAAACATTGCTTGAGACACAATCCTTCCTATTTGTGTAGTCCTTAAAACTGTAGGGCAAGCTTCACTTACTAAAGTTTGACACAAAAATAAAAAAATAAAAATAAAAAATAAATTAGGGTTTTGGGTACCTTCAAACACATTGACAAAGACTCCATATATATCCTGAATCAGACAATGCCATCTTAATTATCATTTTTTCGGTTTTAGTCATTTAAACTCTGAAAAAAATATAATATACTCATTTTACATCTAATACAAGTATAAAACTGCAATGCTGTATTACATGCGATACTTGCTTTAATCCATAAATTAAGCTTGTTTATAATGCAGAGGCTAATGCATGGAGTTGTTCTTAGCATTGTTAGCCTGCAGTCCCATCAATTTGTCCCAGAAAAAGAGATGGATTTGTTCCTTCCTAGAATGAGAGGGAACATCGACTTCCTTCCTAATTCTTTTGTTACTTTAGTGAAGAAGGTAATCCTCTTTGTCTAACTTTACATGGGAGTATTAAGTCTTTATGAGAATATTCAGTCTCAACTTCCATGACCGCTATTCTTCATATATATATATATATATATATATACCATTTATAACATCTCAAAATTTTCAAAAGAAAAAAGTTAAAGTCACAATTCACACATGTCATTGATTCTATCAAGTATAAAACATAATTTATTTTAATTATATTTTTATTTTAAAACGATTAAATATTCTTGGAAATTTTAATTGATTTAAAAATTTTAAAAACATTATTTTTTTTTCCAATACATAACATTTTTAAAATATATTACATTATTATATTTTTCCAAACTATTTTTTACCCACCAAACTATTAATTTTTAAATATCCATGTCTTAACTATGTAAATAAGAAGAAAAAACATTATTTTCATAGATGTTTTTATACAAAGATAATAAAATTAATAACTTAACACCTAAGGGCATCCAAAGATTAGTACAAATAAATAATATAAACACATTTATTTGTATTTATATTTAAATAAAAATTAAAGAAAATTAAAGTATAAATATAAAAATAAGGTAGCCAATTTCCTATAATATAAAATATACACAATCAGCATAATTTATTTTTAAATATAAATGAGTGGGAAAATAAATAAATAAAGGGTTAAGTAGGGGCCCTTTGGAATTTGATTGGGTTGGGCCCTTTGGTAGGATCCCAAATGGAGTCTCCTGGGCCTCAATGATAAGTAGGGCTCTACCTGTTGGATATGTCAGAAGGCCCAATGGGACATTGGCTCCATTGTTTTTGGAAAGATAATTTTCCAAATAATAGAGTTGGAAAATAAAAGTTTTTACTTTGAAGTATTTTTAAGAGAATTATCTATCAAGTGTTTTTTTTAGAAAATATGAACCCATTTGGTACTGATTCTAAGATGTGTTTTTAATCTAAAATTATTATTGCAAAATATTAGGTATTTTAATAAATTTAGAAATACTCTTAAAGATTTAGGTATAAAAAAATTGCATGATGTTATGTTATTTAATAATAAAAAGAAAAACCTCTCCAACCTTGAAGGATTGACATGTTATTTTATGTTCCTTGATATATTTAAAATGGTCAAAAGTGGTGGGTTGGTGCGGGAAACCTTATGGATCTATCCCTCCACATTGGTGTGATTATTTATTTGAGATATTTCTTGTCATAATCTTAGGCAAAATAAATCGTTTGTTTTCTTACAGCAAAATTCAATTTAAAAGTTTTGTCACACGAGTTGGTAGATTAAGCTATGTAACCAACTTTTCATATTCAGCCAAACTGATTATGTAGTGAATATTCCGCGCTGAGAAGCTTGAGCCTTGGTCGCAGAAGACCAAATGTAACATGATCAGAAATAGTAGAATCCTTGTATATGGGCTCAGCCCCACGTAACGTAGCTTGGTTGAACCGCCAGAACCAAACTCTTATACAGCGGTGTGATAGATTTGCAATCTTTATATATCTTTTGTTTTATTTTGCCTCATACTATAGCTTGGTGGATCTCGCCTGCATAGCAAATCACTTGATGCAACACTGACATCATTATCAAACAAACAATTTTTGGATTTTTCAATCGTATTAGAGCGGGTCACTCTAAATTACTAAGTGAGATTTCCAGGGGTGCTCTATCCGTTTAGAAGCCAAGATGGGTTGTCAAGGAGGAGGATCACCGCGAGATTGATGCTGAAATTGCGGAGTTAATGCTCGACAATACTCTAAAAGAAAAATCATAGAGAAAAACACCTTTGTGATACTCGATGATCAGGGGGAGACTGTAATGGCTGATGACTTAAACAACTCACGCGCGGTCCTTCAATGCTAAGTAAAGATATGTTCATGATTTTATTTTTGCCAAAAGAAATGCCAAATAGGGAGATTGTTAGAGATTTTTTAATAGATGACATAATGGAAAGATGACTTCATAATGAGATACTCTCCCAAAAAAATGGGATGTTATAATTGAAAATGAAGATAAGGTTATGAAAAAAATGAGATTTTTTTTGAAAATTATATGATAACTTATCAAAGAAATGTTTGAAGTTTAAATGTATTTAAAAAGTGTTATTTGAAGGTTTGAAATTTAATTTTGGAATAAAAACCTAAAATTATCATTTTGGAAGCCTTTGTAAGATTCTTCAGATACATCATGATTCTAAATTGGTTTGATTTTTAAATTGATTGTTTTAAACCCTTTGATTATCATTAAATCAGCACAGATTTAAAAAGAGTTATTTAAGGTTTAGAATCAATTTAGTGCGAAATCGAGTCAAAAAGGACCCAAAATGGCAATTATGACAAGAAAGCGGATGACTTGTTAAGGTCGACTAGTTGGTCTTCCGGGGTTAATGACTTGTTAAGGTCGACTAGTTGGTCTTCCGGTTGCAAGTGGTTGCAACTGGACAAGCAACCGAATGATGTAAACAGGTCATCTGTTTTCTTGTCAGAAATTATCGTTTTAGGTCATTTTCAACTTGTTTTCACCCAAAATCGATTCAAAACCTTAGATAACCCTTTTAAACACATTGTAAACACCAAATAACTAAGGTTTAATGATTACACACGGGTTTTAAAAAAATTAATCATTTTACAGTCAAACCAAGTTGGAAACATGATGCATGCAAAGAATGCCTGAAAGCCCCAAAAATAGTCATTTTAGGTTTTTTTCATTCCAAATCAATTTCAAACCGTTGATAACACTTTTAAATTCATTTTAAACTTCAAACACCTAAGATTTGATACTAAAACTTGAGTTTTCAAAATTATATATAATTTAGAAGTGAAAAAATTATAATCATGATGCATAGATATATGATATACCCTTAACTTGATGCTCGAGCTTTGAAATCTGCTTCTTCACTTATTCAACAAGAATTCTTATTTTTTAATGAGCAAACTTGTTTTTCAAGAGCTTGATCAAGTACACCATTGTCATTTTAAGCTTGAAGTATCTTCATTTGATTCTTGGTCAATTTCAACATATCATTAATCTCAATGTTAACCATTAGTAACAAATAACCAAGGCTCATATCATCAAACATCAATTGTTATAGCCTTGGGTCAACATTTATGATTAATATTATTTTAAGATGTTATCCTTTTGATTAGTGCACTTTAGAAAATTAGAATAAGTTGTTATTTGGCAATTCTAAATCTCTTTCTGTAATTTGTATTATTTATTTTTTATTTTAGGGAAGGAAAAGAAAATAAAAATAAAAAGAAAGAGAAGAAAATATATAATAGCTTGGCAACAAAAAAAAATGCAAACATTTTCATGAATCATAACCTTATAATAGCTCTGGTCCAAAATACACACTCAACCTTTTACCCTTCTTGAATTATTTTATAATATCATCTCTATTTTAACATAATATAAATATTATTTAACATAATATATTTTAATGAAAAATATGTTACTATCTAAGAAGGATTCTAAACCAATTTACATTGGAAACAAAATTATCAACAATACAATATATATATATTATCCTAATAGTATAGTTTAACCAATTATATTTTGTTATTCATGAAGGATGTAAACATGTATAAATTTAATTAATATCTAATAATATTATTGAATAATTGTTTATTAATGTTTAGTAAAATTTAGTGACATAGTGCAGAATGAAGATTCTCTAGAGTAAACTACACAGATTAGGGGATTAGATATCAATTCAAAACTATAGTTAAAAAATATTGTTAAAATATCAACAAATTACTAAATACCAATGCATATAAACATTAAATAATAATAAATTTTGGTCAGTATTTAAAGAATATTGATCATTTGATGTTTAGTCATTTCATTCAACCTAACTTATTGTAAATTGCTAATATTGATTTGCGACTTAATTTGGTTTTCGGGGTTTGGTGTCTCCACTCGAAGGCATCAGAGGTCTTTCTAAGATTTTGAGAAAAAAAATCTTGGTGTGCGACTTTTGTGAAAAAAAAATTTTGAAAAAAAAAAGGGGGGATCTATTGTGGTAGCAGAGGTCTTTCTGCTCGGGTAATTTCGTCGTATCAACTTACTAAGATTTATTCTCTATTCCACTGTACTCTGTAATTTTCTCTACCCGTGGTTTTTTCCTACAAGGGTTTCCACGTAAAATCTTGGTGTATTCTCTTTGTTTTTGTATTTTTCGATTGTGTCATTGATTTCAATAAGTGGTATTAGAGCCATTAGGTTTTTCCGATCTCAAGAATGACAACCATGAAATACGTAAATTCTCGTTGATCGGCAGCAAGATTAGATTTTCGTCAGGCCACTTATGACGCGATATGTCGCCTTCAAATGGATCTAGGATGATGCGTCATAGTGGCTTACAATGATGTCATTATCAGGATAGAAGAGGAGAAACAATATATGATCATAAAGTTTCTCCTATCTTAGATTCACTCCCTTCTCATTTATCGAATCAGATTCTACAAGACGCTCTAAAGGAGAAGAATCTGTCACTGAGCATGGCCGGTTGGAAAGTCAGGTATGACAAAAGTCTTGCGAGTAAGTTTTAATTTCATAAAGGACAGATCACAAATAAAGATGACAAAAGGTATGTCTTAGAAGTGCATCTTACAACCTTTTAAAGAAATTGTTACTGGGACTAAAACTTCTGATGTTAAATACGAAGAAGAAGATATATAGTTAATTGGTTGTGTTCGCCTCGCTTTGTAAGCAACTTTTAAGAGATAATGATTTACAAAGTAGATAGGCACCTAAACGTATAAGAAAATAAGAATGCCTATGCTCAAGTGCACGATCGCGGATCAAGTAAAAAAGTGAAAGTAAGAATATTGTTCCAATGAGAATCGACTATTAATTACCGACTTTAATCTAGCTCATGCTCTATTTCGATGATGGAAAATTTGTAAAGACACAAATTTAACTAAACTAATACGCAAGAATCATAATTTAACAAAGACTCAAGACTAAACCATAGGCAAAGATTTTGAACAATTCAAGCCTATGTGAACTTCCTAATCCAATCAATTAATGTCCATTTCATTATATTGATGGTGATTTCACTAATGCATATGCGAATCTCTCTCGATAACTTACAATCTACCCTTAGGATCGGGTATTTTGCATCTCTACTGAACCCCAGATTTCCAAAGGCGCATTAAACCCAAGAAATCTCAATACCACACTTAATCTCACTTATATCTCTATCTCATAACAATTAAATGGTAATTCATCCATGATCTAATACAATTCTCACTTCTCAAAACTTGAATCGAACCACAAATCATGTAAGTATTGGCTAATTACTCGCAAGTATTTAGAACGAAATGAACTACTCAACATATATATGAAAATAAAGCATAAATAAACTAAAATTAAGAGATATTCCTTATAAACAAGTCTTGATTACCACATCTAAACCATGAGAAAACTAACAAAAACATAATTAGAAACGGAATTACAACTATCAGAAGAAATAAATACAAAAGGACGAAGAGATTAAATAGATTTGGAAGTAAAAGCCTCATCCTCTTCTCCTCAAATGTCTTCATCTTTTTCAAGTTCTCCTCCTCTTCCAAGAATAGTAGTGCCCTCCGGTGTTTCCACTCAAAGAGGGCTTCTAGCACCCAAAAAGCTCTAACTCTGAAGTAAAAAGAACAAAAATTACAAACCCTAAGGTGATTCAAGCTTAGGATGAGAGAAACCCTAGAATGGGTGTTCTCCCACCAAAGTCAAACCCTAAAAAAGTCTAAAAAATAAGTATTTATAGTGCCTTGGGAAATGGGCCAAAAACATTGAATTTGTCAAATCCAGGCCGCAATGTTGTGACATGTAATCCAATGTTAAACATTCAGTTATATAGGACTTGAATGCTCCATAAATTCTTTTTTTGGATGCCACGTCATGTGAGCAAATGATGTTGACATACCGTACATATTGCTCCAAAGATTCTTGTTTTTATGTAGGTAACATATAACCGATGCCATGACATGCAATGATAGCACACTTTGCCTTTTCTTTCTTGGTTTCTTACTCCATTTTTTATATGATTATGCTCATATGCATCCAATGGCTAACCTAATTATAAAGATGAACATTTAGAGCATTAGGACAATTATTTATCATAAAAACAACACAAAACATGGGGATAGAATGAGTATAAAATATACTCATCAATTGTGACGCCCCAAAACTGGGGTGTCTGTTGACTACCCGTCAACCCGCGGAAACACTCGTGAATGTCGGGTGACGGGCATTTCTCAGAAAATGGTGGAGTCTCCTTTTGTATGCGGGAGCTCTACACAGGATACACACTTTTGTACATAACTTTGTCTCAACATCAATCACATGAGTAAAACGGCCTCTTGGGCCTGGAAATCAATACTCATCATAATACATATATCAACTATAACCGTAGTTCAGAGTTAATGATTTACTATTTATCGACACATATATTAAAATGAAAAACAATTTCTAATAAATGTACATCATGATAACAAAGCCTGACCGGCTTTCTTCTCAACGGCCTCTATGATGGTAGTCTCTAAATGCGCTCCTGTGCACGAAAATATGTTCCCTCGACGGGGTGAGCTAATGCTCGATAGTGGAATCACCACTAAATGGGCTACTCTCCCACCCTAAATGCATATGCAATGCTCCAAAGTAAACACACATTCAAACGAATGCATGATCCTATTGAATGTCTAATTGATCAACTCATACCCAGGAGTCCTCAACGACTCCCTCACACTTACTAAGCCATGTATGAGAAACATTTTCAAACAAAAGATATTTGTTTTTATTTGTGGACTACCCTCAGAGTATAAGTAGTGGATAGGCTGGTATATTCCCAGTGAGACTACCCTCCGATGTATATCAAGTTGGGCCCGACTCAGACGATTGATATTTTATATGGACTACCCTCCAGATGGTGGTATTATTTAGTCGACCCTCGAACTATTCTCTCGAATCACCTCATGCACTCACTCTGTTCTGGTGCCCGATTATATGGAATGCCCTTGATGTCAATTCCATTACAATTCTATAACACATGCAAATATATAATCATGCATATATTCACATAATTTAAATCACCTGAACATGTTAAATGTTCCCATTCCATTAGAAAAATTAGCTATGGGCTAAAGAAAGCATCAAACACGAGCAATTCGATTTGAATTACTCAACCAAGCACATTTTCACAAAAATATTTTGTGAACATAACTATGAGCAGTGAAACCTGGGGTTCTTGTTCGGCAAAAATCACCAATCATCGGTTCACTTGCTGAACACAGATTTCACGACCATTTAGGCCTCGTACAAACCCGATACATGATTTATTCCATGAATTGTATCCATACAAATACCCAAATCAGTCCCCAACAGCCCTTGGTGCGACCAAAAATGTCTGAAATTTCCAAAATTTGGTCGAGTTTAGGGCAGTCAAACTTGTAGTTGAGAGACTCGATCAAGCAGGAAACATTATAAAACACTTAAATAAAATTATACAAAACCCAAGTAGGATAAATCCCCTACCTCTCGGAGTTTGACGAAATTTCCTAAAACTGGAGTTCACGCATAGGCCTCGCCGCGTAGAGCAACCTTCCTTCTTGCTCCGAAGACTTTCGACGGTCGGATCGCCCGATATTTTAGAGAGAAGTCTCTCTCTCTCTCTCTCTAAAATAAAATTCAAGCACGCATCTCCATTTTGTTCCCGATACGTTTTTCTCTTGGTTTTGAAGGAGATGGTCACTATTTGTTATTTTGTCATTTCCTCATTTAATCAAATTCCCAGAAATGACCATTTTGTCATAAGCTTTGGATTTTCGACATTTGGCACTATCTAGTGCGTCGTTTCCATCATCTCTCTACTCATGCAATATGTATAATATGTGTACATGTTATATGTTACTTTTGTCACATCTCAAGTCATTTTCCGACACCCGAAACTTGATTCCTCGAAAAATGTGTAATTCATTGTCTCGGTCAGTGAAATTCGTGGTAAATTTAGATTTGTGAAGATTCTGACGGTGAAATCTGTTTCACCATCTGAATCCCCAGGGAATAAATTCCAGGTACACTGAAATTTCGATTTCTGTTTTCCGAAATTGGAATTTCTCGGGTCTTACATCAATAGTCGTCATAACCTAAACCTAAACGAAGTGTATGAGGCTCTACTTTCTAAGGAGAAAATGAAGCAGTGGTTGTAGGGACTAGGCGCGGGGAGATAACCTATTTTATGCAACGATAGGCCATAAGAAAAGAATTACAGTGAAGGCAGGAAAATGTCAAAATCAGGAATTCTAATAAAATTTGTAATTCTTTAACGAGAAAAAGGTCATATCGAAGGAGTGTTTCAACTGCATAATAGAGAGAAGAAATTCGAGCAAGCGAAATATAGAAATCTAATGAGGCCCGTTGTGGAATCAAATCGGTTCGATGGAGAACTTTTGGTTGTGTTGTCTTGACTTGAGAGCTAGTAATTGAATTTTAGATTACGGTTGTATATTTCACATGACTCTTGTAAGATTAGTTCTCTACATACGAGCATGTGCATAAAGGTGCGGTTTTGATTTGTAACAATGCATCTTGTAAGGTAGCAGGTATTGGGACAGTTCACATTAAGATGTTTAATGGAGTAGTTCGTACTCTTGGTAACGTCAGACATGTTCCTAGTTTGAAGAGGAATTTGATATCCCTGAGTTCTCTTGATGCAAAAGGGTACAAGTACACTAGTGAAGGTGGAGTCCTGAATATTAATAAAGGAACCCTAGTTGTGGTGAAGGGTCATCAAAAGACAGCCATGTTATATGTTCTATAGGGTTCCACTGTTATAGGAGATGTTGTTGCATCTCGTTCATTGTCAGATGAAGATATTACAAAGCTCTGGCACATGCGTATTGGGCACATGAGCAAAAACGGTATGACAGAGTTGAATAGAAGAGGACTTCTAGATGGGCAGAAAACAAGTAAGTTATAGTTTTGTGAGCACTACGGTTTTAGGAAAAAGAAGAATGTTAGATTCTCTTCAAGTATTCATAAGTCAAAGGGGCCGCCTAACTATCTACATTCAGACCTTTGGGGACTTGTAAAAGTATCTTCTATGGGAGGTACTACTTATTGTTGACGACCATTTATGATTTCTCACGTAAGGTATAGGCATTCTTCTTGAAATAGAAAAGTGATGTGTGTTAAACATTCAAGGATTGGAAGACAATGATTGAGAAGAAAAAAGAGAGGCGGGTGGTAAATGCCGATAAATGATAGGTTAGAGTTTGTTACGATGACTTTAACACTTTGAGCAAGAAATAGGAATTGTTAAATATCATACAGTTCATCATACTCCACAAAATGGTGTGGAGTGTATGAATAGGACTTTGATGGAGAAGGTAAGATGCATGCTCTCTAATGCTCAGTTGCTGAAATCTTTTTTGGCAGAAGCTATCTCCACTGCATGTTATTTGATCAATCGTTCTCCCTCAACTACTATAGAGAAGAAGACTACTCAAGAGATATGGTTTGGTAGTCCTGCTACTTATTCAGATTTGAAAATATTTGGATCCTTACATATGTCCATGTTGATAATGGGAAGTTGGAACCTAGATCACCTAGATCAATGAAGTGTATATTTCTTAGTTATAATTCTTTTGCGAAAAGGCTATAAATTATGATGTCCAAAAACCAAGAAATTGGTAATTAAAAGAAATGTGATTTTTAATGAGACTTCCATGATTCGAGTTTTGGCTATGAAAAACTATAGATATGATAAACAGGTGGAGTTTGAGATTGTTTTGATTTATAATTCAGATGAGCAGAGTGTTTCTATTGCTTTAGTTATGGTGCAACAGTATTCTATTGCCAGATGTAGAGAGAAGAGGACTACTAGGCCACCACATAAATATGGTGAAGCTGCTTTGATTGCATATGCCTTGAGCGTAGTAGATAATATTGAATCCAGTGAAGAGCCATCCACTTATGAAGAAATTTGTGAGTTGCGGTGGTCGAGGTAAAGTGGATGATTGCTATGCAAGAAGAGATGAAGTCCCTTCATAAAAATAGGACATAGAACATTGTGAGGCTACCTAAAGGGAAGAAAGTCATTTATTGCAAATGGGTGTTCAAGAAGAAAGAAGGCATAGCAGGTGTTGAGAATGTAAGGTGCAATGAGACTAATTGCACAAAGCTACGGTGAATTCAGTGTTGACTTCACGCCATGTATTCTCTCAAGTGGTGAAGCATAGCTCAATTCGAGCTTTGCTCGGGATTGTGGCTTTTCATGATTATGAGCTTGAGTAGTTGGATGTAAAGATTGCATTTTTGCATGGGGAGCTTAAGGAGGACATCTATCTTGATGGTAGAGGGTTTTACATTTTCGAGTAAGGAGGGATTGTGTTTGCCTACTTTAGAGGTATCTTGTAGTTTGAAGCGGGTCTCTAGACAATGGTATGAGAGATTTGACTTATTCATGATCTCTCGAGATTTTAAAGGTAAGCTTTGATAGTTTGTGTCTACTTCAAACAGTAATGATGAGCCATTTCTGAATCTACTCTTATATATATATATATATATATATATATATATATATATATATATATATATATATATATATATATATATATATATATATATATATATATATGTTGATGACATGCTATTATGTGGCAAAAGTAAGAGGGAGATAAGAACTGTAAAAGCCCAACTTAATAATGAGTTTGAGATGAAAGATTTAGAATGACGAGAAGTGCTTGAATTTGGAGATTATGAGGGATAGAGTGGTAGGAAGATTATCCTTGAGTTTGAAAGGAAGTATTGAAAAGGTGCTTCGTAGGTTCAACATGCAAAATGTGAAGCCTATTACTACTCCACTAGCAGCTCATTTGAGACTTTCATATGCCCTATTGCCATAGTTAGATGAGGAGGTTAACTACATGTCTAGAGTACCATATTCTAGTGTTGTAGGTTCTTTGATGTATGCCATGTTCGTGTCCATATTTGCCCTATGCAACCAGTGTAGTTAGCAAGTACATGACGAAACATGGCATGGAACATTGGAAGGCAGTTCAGTGGATCATGCGATACGTGCGTGGATCCAGTAGTGTTTGTTTGCAGTTTGGTAGGACAAGAGATGGAGTTGCAGGGTAGGTTGATTCTAATTATGCAGTAGATCTTGATAAGAGGAGATCCCTTACAGGATACGTGTTCACTATTGGAGGTTGTGCTATTAGTTGGAAAGCTACTCTTTAGTCTACAGTAGCTTTGTTAATTACGGATGCAGAGTATATGGCAATTACATAATCTTATAAGAAGGCCCTTTGGTTGAAGGGATTGCTCGAGGAGCTAAGTAAACAACTGCTAATTAATACATTGTTTTGTGATAACCAGGGTGCTATATTTGTCACCAAAGATAAGATGTTTCATCATATCACAAAGCATATTGGTATGATGTATCATTTTGTACGTGATATTATTGCTCGTAACATTGTTGTGAGTAAAGTTCAAACCCAAGATAATCCTGTAGATAGATGACTAAGTCGCTTCCTATAGCCAAGTTTGTACATTGTTCAAACTTGGTTAGACTTGGTTTCTGAGTTTTGAACTATGGTGTTTTGTTGTGAAAGAGGAGTATGGTTTTGATCTTGTTTTAAGATATGGAGTTCGTTGGCATTTTCTAGTTATGCTGGGAATTCATGTCAAGGTTGAGATTGTTGATTTGTGACCTGAAGGCCTCCGATGCGACTTTTGTGAAAAGAAAATTTTGAGGAAAAAAATAG
The DNA here is from genome assembly GCA_016808115.1 of Tetrastigma voinierianum. Taxonomy (NCBI): domain Eukaryota; kingdom Viridiplantae; phylum Streptophyta; class Magnoliopsida; order Vitales; family Vitaceae; genus Tetrastigma; species Tetrastigma voinierianum. The sequence goes on along the minus strand of JAEQBH010004193.1, from coordinate 4,033 downwards.
GGTCTATTGTGATAGTAGAGGCCTTTCTGCTCAAGTAATTCCATCATATCAATCTACTAGAGTTTATTCTATATTCCACTATACTCGGTAATTTTTCTAAGATTCATAATGATGCTTTCTTCTCTACCCGTAGTTTTTTTTCCGCTAGGGTTTCCATGTAAAATCTTGACATTTTTTCTTTGTTTATGTATTTAACTATTGTGCCATTGATTTCAACGGCTAAAATAAATCACATGAGGATTCTTGATGTGTTAAACTATTATTTCCAAAATTGAAACTACTAAATAGGAAGTCATTAAATGAAGAGATTCAAATATTGAATTCTATATTAAAATTATTTCTTGAAAAAATAATTAATTTTCTAGATGTGAGAAGCTTTTAGATGAAGAATGTATTGGGTGGTCACCCTTTTGATTGGGACATTTTCTAAAATTGGGATGAGTGCTGTTTGGCAATTCAGAATTATTTTGTCCATTTGTATTAATTTATATTCATTTATTACCATTTTAAATAAGGAAACGAAAGCATGAAAGAAAACAATTTTTGGGTGTTTAAAAAAAAATAAAAAAAAATTCAAAGCACATTGTTTGGTAGATTTTTCATATATCATAATAATATACTTCTGCTCCAATGTTATGTTTGTTTGTCAAGAAAGTTTGAAGGAAACTAAATATAAGAGAACAAATTTAATTACTTTATATATTTTTATATTTTATTTTAATTCTTATATACAAAGATTAAATAGTTTAAACATGTCTAGAATTAAATTATATAGTTGATCCTCTTTGATGTTTTCATACTAAAATTAATATGAGGAAATTATTTTATCATTATATTTTTAATATGTTTTGAAAATTAAATGTAACCTTAAGAGGGTGCATTAGATTAAGACTTGTAATGACTTTCATGAAATTATAAAGTTTATAAAAATCATGGTATAAGACCCGAGAAATTCCAATTTTTGGAAAATGGGTAAAATCGTAATTTTGGTCAAAAATCCGAAATTTATTCTCTAGATCTCGGATGACGAAACGGATTTCACTGCTGAATCGCCTCACAAACCCAAATAAGACGTCGACCCGAGACACTGAAAGGACATTTTTTCGAGGCATCGCATTTCGAGTACCGTAAAACTATATTTGATGTGACAAAAGTCACATATAACACGTATGATGAGTATCTTAAATACTCATTTTATCCCTATGCTTTAGTTAGTTTTTCTAGTGTTTTTTATGTTAAATAAGTGCCCTAATGCTCTAAAAGTTCATACTTATGATCAGGTCATCCATTTGATGGAATTGTGCAAATTGGCGGAAAACTACTACAGAAGCAGCTACTGTATTTTGATGTTTTCAGATATCATATGAGCTCCAATTGAAGCAAGATTTATATGTATGGATTCTAAATTTCAAGAGCTTTCTAGGATACCAAGAACACAAAAATTGGAGTTCGAACAAAGAAGTTATGCAAGTTCCAAAACTTAAAGAAAATCAGCAAACATTGCAGCACCTTCAGCAGGAGAGGCTACTGTATTTTGAAGTTTTCAGAAAACATATGAGCTCATATTGCATCAAGTAATATATGGATAGATTCTACACTTCAAGAGCTTTCCAACGGTACCTTTCAAGAACACTCTAAATCGAGTTCGTATGACAAAGTTATGACTCACGGTCGAGCAAAAACAGACTGCGTTGAACGTCGCGACGCTGAGAACCAACGTCGCCGACGCTGCGCAGAGTCGCAGGAACGACGTCGCTGACGTTTTCGCATCGACGCCGCGACGTTCGGGGTCGGTTTTCAGGGGTGGATTTTTAGCCCATTCGAGCCCATAATGGAGGGTTTTTAAGCTCAAACCCGAAAGAGACGAACGGGAGGCGGCTGTGGCTTGAGAAGGGACTGTCCACACTTTTGGGACCAAGGAGGAGGCTCTGGAGTCAAGTTTGAAGATTTGGGAGAAGATCATGATTGCGGAAGAAAATCCAGACACTACCATCATTTGGATCATTATAGTTTCTTCTTCCTCTTTCTCATGTTTTATCCTAAGTTTATGATGTATCAAAACTCTCTATCATGCTTTAAATTCATAGATCTAGGGTTTTGCTGTGTATTGAACATGAGTTTTACATTCATTTGTTAATGTTCCGTTTTCTATTGTTTCTCGTGAATGCACTTATTGATTCATACTGCTCTATTTACATATTGATTTGCAATCTAATGTGGTGAGTGGTTCTTTGCAAGATCTCGAGAAGGAGAAAGAACTGTGACATAGATGAACAACCTAATTAGCCCGGGTAGTGTAGAAAACATTCAGAATTAGGAGGCGGTGAGACTTTGGATCTTAAAGCATCTCTAATGCTTGGGGCTGAAATATATACAAAAGACCTAAGTGAGCATGGTAGGTTATTCGACCTCGAGAGGCTTTATACCAAATTAGACACAATGCATTTTGGAAAGAATTTCATGAAACAATAGAGTAGAATTTTGACTTAGATCTAAGAGGATTGTCCGATTGCAATTCAAGTACCCTTGAATTTATAACTTTGGCTCTTTAGTTGCAACTTCATTAGTTAGATTTAGAAATTTCATTAGTTTAGTTTAAATTTTGTTTTACTATCACAATTGTTAGTTCGATATTAGAGAAGTATTATAATTTCATCACTTAGCATCCCCATTTTCCCTCTGTGGATCGACATCCATACTTAGGCATACTTTATTACTTGACAAGCGTATACTTGCGCGGAATAGACACTCTTTTTATATTTTTTTGCATAATTTTATATACACACTCACTAAACGCCTATCAACGTACTCATGTGCAATAAGTGACATGAGTAGAGAAATGATGAAAATGGACGGCCGAGATAGTGGCGAGTGTCAAAACTGGGGAAAGAAGGGACATAATGGTCATTATTTAAATACTTAAGTTAGAAAAAGACAAATTAGTGAATGTTGTTGTTCAAGCACTAAAAAGACCAAAAACGTGAATTGAAGGGAGGGGATGCGTAGGAGTTTGAAATGGAGTTTTTGCAGTGAGTATCAAGCTTCTCTAGATTCGTTTGAGATCCGACCATTCAATTGGCCGGGATAAGAAGGAAGGTTGCTCTACGCACGCAGCCTACGTTGCAACTGGATTTAAGGAGTTTCGACAAACTCCGTGAGGTAGGGTTTCTTCCTATTTGGGTTTTACACTTCGTTTAAGTGTATTTACAATGTTTGAGTTGAATGAGGCCGTGAGGAGAATGCTTTATTCGCCTCCAAAGCTTGAACCGATGGGAAATTTTAGAAACCCATGTGGACAGTCCGTGACTGTCCACGGGCTGTTTTGGGTTGCTAGTTTGTGCATTTATGTGTTAATACATGCTTTGATGTGTATAAGGCCGAGAATGGCCATGAAATTTGGGTTCCCAAAGTGAACCAATGATTGGATGAATGGATGTGAACAGTAAACCCGAGGGTTTTACTATTCATATGAATAGTGACACGAAAATAAATTTTTGTGTGAAAATGTGTTTGGCCGAGCAATTCAAGTGGAATTGCTCGTGTTTGATAATTAGCCCTAGTGAGCTAATTTTTGGTGTAATGAATTGTGAAATTGCATAACATGTTTGTGTGATTTAAATTATGTGAATATATGCATGATTATATATTTATGTTATAGAATTGTAATGGAATTACACCATGAACATTGGGCATCCAGAACAATAGGAAACAGAAAGTGGGATGATTCTTAAGAATAGCTTTGAGTTTGACTAATAAAGATAATGCACGAGTGTCTATTATAAAAATATTCAGGGTAACCATATATAAAATATCAATCGTCGGAGTCGGCCCAATTGATATATCTCGGAGGGTAGTCCACTAAATATAACATCGGAGACGGTCCAATATTTATATCGGAGAGTTGTCCACAATTACAAACAAATATCTTTGTTGAAAATATTTTTCTCATACATGGCTTAGGCAAGTGTGAGGGAGCCGGTGAGACTCGTGTACGTAGTTGTATAAGCACATTCAAGTAAGATCATGCATTTGC